>JAABKJ010007545.1:244519572-244880373 GCA_011634705.1 Andricus grossulariae | reverse complement strand
GGGGGGGGGGGGGGGGGGGGGGGGGGGGGGTCGCTCTCGTGACGTTGAATGAGTAGAGGTTGGTGGTGGCGTTAAAATCCCATCTGGCAAATGAGTAATTTCCCCTTATCTGGGCAGGCCTGAGTTAAACAATGATGTGGAATGTAGAACAGAAAGTAGAATCGATAAAAAAAATACAAATAGAACATTGTTCTTGCTTATAAATCTTCTCTCAAATAGCTTAGACTATTGTGCGCGAACTACAACTTATGTTACACAACTCAATGAAAAGCAACTGACGGCGTGGAATCAGCATCTTGCCGAACCACTTGGAAGCAACAGTATGGCTACCTGACTTCAGCGGCCACATAGTACACTCACGCCAGTCGCATCACAGGTCAAGTAAACAGCAGGAAGGCCAAGCCAGAATGGCCTTCGTCTGTCTGCGCCTGTCGTTAGTGTTTCTTTTACTCTGCTTTAAATCCGAGTGTGAATCTTGAATATTCTGAATTCAGAAAGTTTTTAAAGTAAAATAATCGAGAGAACAGTCGATTAACTTGATTCAGTGTTCGTAATTAGTGGAATATCCCCATGGTGGACATGATTAAGCAAGTTCAAAAAATTGTATTGCTAGACACTTGTCTTAATGAGTGAACTTGTGTGTTGTAGACTGTATAGAAAGTGTCTTCTACTGAAAAGGTCTGATTTTCGCAAATTTGCCAGTTTACGAATTCACGAAAAAATATCCGCATATAAACAACTTAAAAAATGCACATTTTTTTCTTCAACACTGTAAAACTTTTCGATAACGAGAACATTTCCGTAATAACTGAAGTTTGCAATTAAAATATCTGGAAGGCAGCTTTGATGAATGTTGAAGCAAAATATCTTGAACACGAAGGAGGCAAAGACAGACAGGGCGAGAAGTCTGGATAGAGGGCAAGAGAAGTTGGGCGGGATTATGAGGAAGGGATATAAGGAGGGGTAGAATAGGGGGAAATGTGGTGGTGTTGGTATGGGAAAAAGAGTGTATATATTGGTAACGAGAGGTAAGAGGGACGAGGTAAAGGTAGTAATGCTATTGCTGCTCATAATAAATTATAATAAATGAATTTAAATCATTCTTGCAGAGGAGCCTTTACATCTTCACATTCGTCAAAAGCGTGTTATTAATCTAAATAAAGATGGAAGTGATGCAGGTCGACAAATATGGATTGAAAAAGCTCCCTACATTGTCAATATTCAAAAATATAATACTAGTGAGTGCGCAGGTACTATATTATCGGCCGTATTTGTGTTAGCTCCAGCATCTTGTGTTTTTCCATCGCTTATGAGTAAATTGAGAAGCTACACCATATTATCTGGTTCAGCGTCGAGATACAGCGGAACTCCTCACAGTATAGAAAGAAGAATAATAGTGGAAGCCAGTCCAACACTAGGTGATTTCTAAACACTTAAGCCGTCTATGTAAAAAAAAGATTGATCAAAAATCGATTGTCAGGGAAAGAACGCAGAAAAAACTGTGAGTTCGATAATCTTGCGGCTCAATTAAGAGTTAGCAACCTTTAAAAGAGTTTCCAATAAAACTCTTTTTGGAGGTTCCTATTTAGTTTGTTTACATCCTATAGATGGCAGGTGACGGGTGCTGCCGTTTTCATCTCCGCATGTACCGAAAAGACAAGAACTATTTGCAATCAATAAATACCATGAATACTCATACAGATAAATATTAACAAGAGTATTATTTTTTAAATAGATTAAATTGAATGATAGACAAACCTAACTTTATGAAATAATTTAATGGTAACGTGATATTGCAAGTGCATATTAGATCACTTTAAATAGGCTTGCGCTTTTTGGTATGTGCACGAAAGAGGTAACTTTGGGTTCATTTTTAACAAGAAAGGTTCCTTTTTGCTGTAACTTCTTTGGAACGAGAAATCAGTTCTAATAGAAATCCCGGGGTTTTCGGTGAATTTTTGTAATCGAATTCTATTAATGATCTTTTTTACAGTTTTGCTTGAAGTTTCTCCAAATTTCGACTTTCATCAAAGTCCAAATAGGCCAATTAATCTGTTTTTGGGAGTTGTACCTCACATAGCCTATGGAGTTTTCAGTGGCTGGGGATGCACACAGCCAGGAAATTTATCGTCAGTAATCGAAAATATTTTAAACATAATAAAACTTTAGAAAAATATTTTCTTATTAATTACTTACCTCCCACATTTCAGACACGCAGCTGTATATCCTAAGAAGCTCAGGCAAACCCGACTATACATAATTCCTCTGGCGGAGTGTAATCGTATTTACCGCAGACGCTTTTCAATCTCAGATAGAGATATTTGTACTCTTGATACAACTAAAAGAAGAGGAACATGTATCGGCGATTTAGGAGGTCCTCTAGTGGTCCAATTTCCTCCACTACAGGCCCCTCTACTGCTTGGAGTTATGTCTGAGCTGAGGGGAAAAACTTTTGGAGAAGATCCTGATGTTTTCACCAGTCTCAATCATCCTGTTATTCATGACTGGATCATTCATGCGATTGACAACCATGCTATACATTAATAGTAGATTACGTGCCAAGGGGAGAAAGGCATCAAACACACGATTCGAGAAACTGCTTTCTCCTCTTCACACGTATACTTATTGTTACAACAACCCTGCTGAAAGTTCGACTTTCAATTAAGCATTTCCAATGTCGACGACTGATCATTCGGATAGCTAAGAGCGAACAGAATTTAAGAGCCTTGAAAAGGCATGAAATCAAAAATTTCTTGAATCGGAGTCATCAGAAATGATTATAAATTACCATTTTCTCCAAAAATTTTCCAACTTTTTTCAACTTTCAAAATTTTGATCAATTTGCAAAATTTCCAAAAAGGCAGAATAGATCAGGCTGCTTAACTCCAAGTCGTCGCTCATTGGACAATCTGTCGGAAGAAGGACTGAAATTTACATTCTTTCTTAGGGCAAAACGTAGATGAAGTAGCGGGAGGAAAATAAAGTAGCCTGTAATTTGCTAGTTTTGGTGGGCTACACAGACGTCGAAAGTCAAAATTTCAGACGGGGTGTTGTGGCAAAGTCTTTTCATGCACTCTAAGGCCTAGTTTCAAACAATTTTGACTGAAATGTTCTTGTGCATCCCAGTTTTTTCTGAATATGTTTTGAGGATGTTTCCCCCAGAGTATTTCAAGCTGTAAATGAAACAAAATCGTTAGACCCCATTTTAGAACGGTTAATTTTAATTATTTTTGTGAAGTTATCAAGTATTTTTTTGTTAAAATCCTTGAAAATATAATTTTTATTAGTGTGAACCCTTTAGTTTAACATCCAAAAGAAGCCTTCAATAAAATTATAAACATTTTAATAAATTAAAAAATTAAAAAAAGTGGAGGCATCAAAAATCAAACACGCAACCTTTCATCTACGAGGACGAAGCGTTGCTGTCTAAGCTACCTGCCGATGGGAATTGTTTTTCATCAAACTGCATATGGCCTTGCAGAAGATTGGAAAATAAATTTTCCCTAAAAACGCAAAAAAGCGCATATCATTGCTTTGAGAAAGTAATTCATTGAAAAAAGTATGAACTAAAACCAAAATTTACAATCGGTGATATTTATGCTAAGTTAGGAAATAAGAAACTAAATCCTACCGCTCTGTTTCATACTTAACAATTTATTAAGCTTTACCCATATCGAAGTTAAATACCAGAAAGATAATAAGCTACTATATATTTTCGAAAAAAGCATTATTCAAACAATTTTAAGTTCTAATATAATAATAGCAGCTACACATCTAATTTAGGATCTTGTTAAGAAAGCTTCCCCGCCCCCATATTTTACATTTTTGATCCGCTTTTTTCAAACTAATGACGACAATTACACTTTTCTTTTTTACTCTGGTATAGAGGATTTCTCATTGTTTCTAAATCGACAAGAAAACATATAAGAAAGTTAAAAGGGTCCAAAGACGAAATTTAAGTACCCGATTTGTACAGCTTTTGTTTAAAATCGAAACGGCATAACATAAAATGAAAAATTCACTCCAAAAGTTAGGGCACTTGCTCGAAAATTAAGGAAAGCAAATCACACGCTGAATAAGTGTAAACTGTTGACCATCAAGCAGCACTTGACGCAAAAAATTAGATCTCTTCCAACATAGAAACAGCGCCCTGAACGGTGAGTAAAGTGGATTCAGGAAAATTCCAACCTTTCTACTCGTCCTTCCCTTCTGTTCAATAAAGCGTCACGTGCCGTCAAAAATCCGCCTAGTCGAGAAGCGATTCAAGTCTTCTGCGAACGAGTATATGGAGATACTTATCAACTAAATGAAGACCAATTACTGCTAAAGAAGTGGCGCCAGGGCCAGATAAAATCGATAACTTTTGGTGGAAGGAGTTCACTTCTACGCACCAACATCTAGCTCGTATATTTACTACTTTCTTAAACGGAGAACAGCCCATCCCGCAGTGGCTAGTATAAGGACGTACGGTACTCATCGTCGTTACAACGATCACAGACATTCACACACATACTGTTTTATGTTGAAATTCCCCATAAACTCACGTTGATTATACAAATTCCAAAGCCAATGAGGATAATTGTTCAAAAACAAGAAGAAGAATCACAAAAGAGTATTTTTCCTTCAAAGAAATTGGTATGAGGCCAATTGATGAATTTCGTTGACATTTTTCCTGGTTGGAACAGAGACTAAACACGTCTCTCCACCCTGAGCCTTTCGGAAGAAGTGATCAAGTCCTCTTCCATTAATGAAGATGCTACCTGGTGGCTACCTACATGGAATCCATGCTATCCCCACTTATTTCTGCCTTTGCAGAGACATCGTTACGCTCCATTTGATTTCCTAGATTTCAGATTCTTCTTTGAGTTACGCGCGTACCTATTTCAATTGACGCCCGTCCCTTAATATTGTAAATAATAAATTCGATAGTTGTTTTTATATTTGATAATTATTTTTATAATATAAGATTATGAGAAAAGACTCGACCGTCTCAAGGCCCCCTCAAACGGATAGAGCTTTTATCTTTTAATAGATCTATGCGATTCAAAAAAAAAAGAAAGATGATATTATTTCACGGACTTTTGAGTCATCTTACGCTACCTCCGACGTAAGTAGCTTAGTAATTAATTTTTTTTTTGTTGAGGAAAGTTTCAAAAAATGTTGTATGAGAAAATGGGATATCGATCTTAGAGACTTATATATACATATCGAACAATGCCCCCCTAAACTGAAAAATCCTTGGCAAAAACGATTTATAATTCTTCAATTCTCAGAAATTGATAACCATCACATTCCATTCCAATTTACATGCCAATTTAATCCACAATCCATTACAATTTAATCCACAATCCACTCCAATTTACATTCCAATTTAATCCTCAATCTACTCCAGTTTACATTCCAATTTAATCCACAATCCATCCCAATATAATCCATTTTCCATTCAAATTTACATTCCAATTTAATCCACAATCCATTCCAATTTTATCCATAATCCACTCCAATTTACATTCCAATATAATCCACAATTCATTTCAATGTACACTCCAATTTAATCCAGAATCCATCCCAATTTAATCCACAATCCACTTTAATTTACATTCAAATTTAATCCACAATCCATTCCAATTTACATTCCAATTCAATCCAAATTCGATTCCAATTTACATTCCAATTCAATCCACAATCCATCCCAATTTAATCCACAATTCACTCCAATTTACATTCAAATTTAATCCTCAATCCACTCCAGTTTACATTCCAATTTAATCCACAATCCATCCCAATATAATCCATTTTCCATTCCAATTTACATTCCAATTTAATCCACAATCCATTCCAATTTACATTCCAATTCAATCCACATTCGATTCCAATTTACATTCCTATTTAATCCACAATCCATTCCAATTTAATTCGCAATCCACTCCAATCTACATTCCAATTTAATTCATGATCTATCAGAATATAATCCACATTACATTCCAATTTACATTCTAATTTAATCCACAATCTATTCGAATTTATTCCATAATCCACTCCAATTTACATTCCGATTTAATCCACAATTCATTCTAATTTACATTCCAATTCAATCCACAATCCATGCCAATTAAATCCACAATCCACTCCAATTTAAATTCAAATATAATCCGCAATCCATTCCAATTTACATTCCAATTTAATCCATATTCGATTCTAATTTACATTGAAATTTAATCTACAATCCATTCCAATTTAATGCACAATCCACTTCAATTTACATTCCAATTTAATCCACAATCTACTCCAATTTACATTCAAATATAATCCACAATTCATCCCAATATAATCCATTTTCCATTCCAATTTACATTCCAATTTAATCCACAATCCATTCCAATTTGATCCATAATCCACTCCAATTTACATTCCATTTTAATCCACAATTCATTCTAATTTACATTTTAATTCAATCCACAATCCATCCCAATATAATCCACAATACACTCCAATTTACATTCAAATATAATCCACAATCTATTCCAATTCACATTCCAATTTAATCCACATTTGATTCTAATTTACATTCCAATTGATTCCACAATCCATTCCAATTTAATCAACAATAAACTCCAATTTAATCCAAAATCCACTCTAATTTACAGTCCAATTTAATCCACAATCTACTCCAATTTACATTCCAATTTAATCCACAATTCATTCCAATTTACATTCTAATTTCATTGGCAATCCATTCCAATTTAATCCACAATCGACTCCAATTTAATTCCAATTTAATCCACAATCTACTCCAATTTACATTCCAATTTAATCCACAATTAATTCCAATTTACATTCTAATTTCATTGACAATCCGTACCAATTTAATTCACAATCCAATCCAATGCACGCTCTGATTAATCCAGAGTCCACTTCCCAATCCAGTCCGATAAAATCCAAACGAATATAATCCACAATCTAGAATCTACAATATACAATCCATATACAATTAAATCCAAAATATATTCTAATCCACAATCTATTCCATTCGACATTTCAATCCAACTAACAATATATTCCAATCCACGTTGAAAAAAAAACTGGAACGCGACATTCGTTGAATGTCGCGTTCCAGTTCAATCCACAATTCATTCCAATTTACATTCCAATTTAATTTAAAATCCAATCCAATCCATGCTCTAATTCAATGCAAAGTTCACTTCAAAATCCAGTCCAATAAAATCTAATCGAATATAATCCACATTCTGCAATCTACAAAATACAATCCACATACAATCCAATCCACAATTCAATTTAATCCACAATATATTCCAATCCACTTTGCAATCCAACGCACAATATATTCCAATCCAATCCAAATTTTAATCCAATCCACACTCAAATCCAATCTACAATCCAGTCCAGCCCAATCTAATGAAATTCACAATTCACATTCTACAATTCATAATCCACATCCATACCAGAGTCCAAGCCATTAATTTCAATCAAATCCAGTCTAATACAATCCATATTCCACAACCCAGAGTGTGTAAATTTGATCGGTAGATTCTTGGTCTTTTTAATTTCCAAGAATTTTCCAAAGAATGAGAATTTTCTATAAAATAAAAATTTTTCAAAAAATAAGAATTTACCAAAAATAGGAGTTTTCAAAGAAATAAGAATTTGACAATGTGTCAGAATTTTCCAAAAAATAAGAATTTTCCAATATAAAAGAATTTTCCAAAAAATAAAAATTTGCCAATGTACAGGAATTTAAAAAAAAAAGAATTTTCCGAAAGATAAAAATTTTCCAATATATGAGAATTTTCCAAAAAATCAAAATTTTTCAATATATAAGAATTTTCCAATGTGTAATAATTTTCCAAAAAATAATAATTTTCATAAAAATAGTGTAGTCTCCAACCAAGCAATATTTAATTTCAATTTTCAACAAACAAGTGAATTTCACACCAAAATAGTTAAACTGTTTATCAGAAAGCGAAAATTCTAATAAAATATTAAAAGCCTCAACTAAAAAAGATAAATTTTCAAGAAAAAATGGAATAGTTGAATTTCCAGCTTAGAAAATTATTTTAAAAGAAACGAATATTCAACCCTTTGAATTCAAGGGAAAAAATGCCAATTTTTAACAAAATAGTTTAATCCTGAACCAAAAGGATGAATTTTTAACAAATAAGACTAATGTTCTACACAAAAAGATGGATTTTCAGTAAGATACATGAATTTTCTACCAAACAGGTGAAGTTTCAACTTATAAAGGATTATTTTCGAACAAAAAATAAAATAGTTAAATTTTCAGATAAAAAAATGATAAATCTCGAACGAACAAAAAAAAGCTAATTTTTATCAAAATAGTTAAATATTCAATTAAAGAGCTGAATAATAAAAAAATGAATTTTCAAGAAAGTACATGAAAAAAAACTTTGGATTCTTAAGCCACAGAGACAAATTATTTCCAAAAGAGATGAAATTTCAACACAAAAATGAAATTTTTCAATCTTTAACAAAATAGTTTAACTTTTTTGATTAAAATTATATCAACCAATTAGTTTAATTTTGTACCAAAGTGTTGCATTTTCAATTCATAAATATGAATTTTCTGCAAAGCAGTTGAGTTTCAACCAAAAATATTAATTTTAAACGAAAAAGTTAATTTAAAAGGTATATAAATTTTCAACTAGAAAATACAATTTTGAAAACAAAAATTACAGTAATCAATTCAGGTAAAAAGATTAATTCTTAACAAACAAGAAAACGAATTTTTACAAAAAAAGTTTATTTGTAACCAAAGAATTGAATTTTTTTACCCATGGTTATGAATTTTAATCAAAGAAAAAAATGTTTCAAAAAGAATTTTTCAACCAAACAAGATGAATTCTAAACCAAAAATACAATTGTAGACTGTTCAACCAAAATTACAATAGTAGACTTTTCAATCAAAAATAAATGTATTTTCTTGAATGGGAAAAAGAGAGTTGCAAAAAAAACTCATCTTTCGTAAAATATGCAAATATTGTTGAAATTTATTTTGACTGAGTAAGCCCTCTTGGGTACAGTAAAAGTTGGTGCTTAAGAAATGAAAATTTTAAGATTTAAATCATTTCAGTTTATGTGTCCTTATGGACATGGAGCGCATGGAAATTTTCACCCACACATGCATCCAGACTTTTTCGACAAAGGTTATTATCAACCAGTGACAAATCCAGCAACTCCGTTTGGATATGTGCCTAATTCAATACAGGCCAATGAAAATGCCAATGCAAATGTAAACACCAATACAAATTTAAACACCAATGTCAACTTTAATGGTGCTTCTTTCCGCCGAAGTCTCCATTCGCCAAGCAATGAGTAAGAATTCTATTACTATCATCCATCTATCAGATATTTTACTTTCAATTTGATTTTACTAAAAAAGAAAATCAATTTACGAAAACCCTAATTTTATGACCCTATGATTTTATGACTTCAGTATTTTACGACCACTCAGTCTCACTGTTCTAATATGGGCAGCACTTATGGTTTTATGACCATGTGGTTCGCTATATGATTTTACAACCCTGAGCTTTAACAGCCCTACTATCCTACTATTCTATGAGTTTATGACCTTACGAACTTACCATTTTACGACCACGTGGCTCTACAAACTTATAAACCTGGGATTTGACAAATTTATGACCACATGATTTTACAACCAACGGATTGTTAACGATATACATTAATTTTTATGGCCAATTAATACCCTTTTATTCTATGGCCCTGTAATTCTAGAGTTTTTTATGATAATATTATAATAAAGTGCTTTATTTTATGGCCCAATGACTTTATGAGACTATGGCTTTATGAGCCTGTGATTTTATGACAATATGCTTTTGTGTCTCTGTGACTCAAGCATCCTACGATTGTACTTACCTATGGTTTTATGACACTGCGACCCACTACTATACGATTTTATGATCCTAAAATTTTACGATCCTACTATCCTACGATTTTCACAACTTAGGATTTTAAAAGCAAAAGTTTCTCTTTAAATTACTATCACTCTATCAGATACTTTATTTTCAATTTGTTTTTACTAAAAAAAGAAACTCAATTTACGAAAACCCCAATTTTATGACCATATGATTTTATGACCTTGTTAATTTTATGACTACGCGATCTTGCTATCCTGATATGGACAGCCCCTGTTGTTTTATGACTGTTTGAGCCGCTACGATATGATTATGCAATCCTGACGTTTTACGACCCTACCATTTTGCGACTACCTAACTCTAAAAATTTATGAACGCAGGATTTAACAAATTCATGACGCCAGGATCTTACGACTATACGGATTTTTAACGATATACAATAATTGTATTGACCAATTATGACCCTGTTATTTTATGGCCCTGTAATTCTAGGGCTATTTTTCATGACACTATTATAATACAGTGCTTTATTTAATGCCCAAGTGACTTTATGACCCTGAGATTTTATGACAATATGCTTTTGTGTCTCTATGACTCAACCATCTTATGATTGTACGTCCCTACTGTTTTATGACACAGTAAACCCACTACCATACGATTTTATGACCCTAAAATTTGACTATCCTACTATCTTACAACCCTACTATTTTACCATCTTCGAATTTTAAAAGGAAGAAGTTTCTTTAAAATTACTATCACTCTATCAGATATTTTATTTCCAATTTGATTTTACTAAAAAAGAAACTTCATTTGCGAAAACCCTAATTTTATGACCCGATGAGTTTGTGACCTCATTATTTTATGAACGCGCGATCTTACTATTCTAATATGGGCAACCTCTTTTGTTTTATGACCATTTGATCCGCTATGATACGATTACACAACCCTGACCTTTTACGAGCCTGCTATCCTACCATCCTATGAGTTTTCGACCTTACGACCCTACCATTTTACGACTGCCTTACTTCAAAAATTTATAAACCTGGGATTCAACAAATGCACGAACCCATGATTTTATGACCAGACGGATTTTTAACAATACACATTAATTTTAATAACCAATTATGACTCTTTTGTATTATGGTCCTGTAATTCTATAGCTATTTTTATGATACTATTAAAATACAGTGCTTTATTTTATGACCCAAGGACTTTATGTCCCTATGGCTTTATGAACCTATGATTTTACGACATTATGCTTTTGTGTCTCTATGACTCAACCATCCTACGATTGTACTTCACTACTATTTTATGACACTGTGACCCACTACCGTGCGATTTTATGACCCTATGATTTTACGATCCTTCTATCCTACTACCCTAAGATTTGACCATCTAAGGATTTTAAAAGGAAGAAGTTTCTTTTTTTAAATTACTTTCACTTTATCAGATATTTTACTTTCAATTTGATTTTACTAAGAAAGAAACTCAATTTACGAACCCCCTAATTTTATGACCCTATGCTTTTACGGCCTTATTATTTTATGTCCGCGCGATCTTGCTATCCTAGTATGACATCCCCTATTGTTTTATGACCATTTGATCCGCTATGTTATGATTATACAATCCTTACCTTTTACGACTCTACTATCCTACAATCCGACGAGTTTATGACCGTACGACCCCACCATTTTACTACTACCCAACTCTACAAATTTATGAACCTAGGGTTTAACAAATTTGTCAACCCAGGATTTTACGACTATACGAATTTTTAACGATATACATCAATTTTAATGGACAATTATGACCCTTTTATTTTATGACCCTGTGATGATAGGACCATTTTATTGTATGACAATATTATATTGCAGTCCTTTATTTTACGGCTAAATGACTTTATGACCCTACGATTTTATGACAATATGCTTTTGTGTATCTGTGACTCAACCATCCTACGATTGTACTTGCCTACTGTTTTATGACACTGTGACCCACTACTATACGATTTTATGATTCTAAAATTTTACGATCCTGCTACCCTACGATTTTCCCAACTTAAGACTTAAAAAAATTTTTTTTTTTAAATTACTATCACTCTATCAGATACTTCATTTTCAATTTGATTTTACTAAAAAAGAAACTTAATTTATGAAAATCCTAATTTTATGACCCTATGATTTTATGACCTTATTATTTTATTGTCGAGAGATCTTACTATTCTAATATGGACAGCCCCTATTGTTTTATGACCATTTGATCCGCTCTGATATTATATTACAATCCTGACCTTTTACGACCGCACTATCCTACTATCCTACGAGTTTACGACTGTATGACCCTACCATTTCACGATTACCTAACTTTAAAAATGTATGAACCTAGGGTTTAAACAAGTTTGTCAACCCAGGATTTTACGACTATACGGATTTTTAACGATATACATAAATTTTAATAGCCAATTATGACCCTTTTATTTTATGACCCTGTGATCCTAGGGCCGTTTTATTTTATAACAATATTATATAGCAGTCCTTTATTTTATGACTCAATGACTTTATGACCCTATGATTTTATGGCAATATGCTTTTTATTATCTGTGACTCAACCATCCTAAGATTGTACTTCCCTACTGTTTTATGACACCGTGACCCACTACCATACGATTTTATGATCCTCAAATTTTACGATCCTACTACCCTACGATTTTTTCAACTTAAGACTTAAAAAAAAAAGTTTTTTAAAAATTACTATCACTCTATCAGATATTTTATTTTCAATTTGATTTTACTAAAAAAGAAACTCCATTTACGAAAACCCTAATTTTATGACCCTATGTCTTTATGACTTTATTATTTTATGACCGCACGATTTTTAAAGTGAAAAAATCAGTGTTCAAAAAAGAAATTTAACAAAATAGTTCAACTTTTAACTATGAGTTTGAATTTTCAACTAAAAAGGGACAGATCTCAACTAAAAATGTATTAGTTGATATATTTGAACCAAAAACTATTTTTATTTCAAAATAAAAAGAATTGAATTCAACTAAAAAAGACGAATTTGAAATAAAATAGTTGAATCCTAAACCAGAATAGAATAATTTTCAACCTAATAGTTTCATTTTTAACAAAACAAACAAAATTTCCACCAAGAGATGTATTTTCAAAACAAAAATATTGATTTTCAACAAAAAAAGTTAATTTTCAACGAACTAGTTAAATTTTCTACCAAATTGTAGAATTTTTAAGCAAACAGTTCAATTGTCAATCAACTAATTGAATGCTCTACCATGATAAATTGTGAAAAAAAATTAATTTGAAACCAAGGAGATTTATTTTTCACAAAAAAATACGAGTTTTCAACAAAATACATAAATTTTCAACGAAGTAGTTCAATTTTTCAATAAACAAGATGCATTCCCATTTAGACAAGAGAGTTAAATATTCAGTAAAAAAAATTAATTATAAAAAACAAAAATCCAAAATAATTTCAAACCAATAAGATGGATTTTCAACCAACAAAAACGTAATTTTGATAACAAATGATAACCAATAATCAAAGAAAATAAACTTTCGTACCAAAAAGACGAATTTTGTACAAAAGAATTGAATTTTCATGAAAAAAGATATTTTCTAATTAAATACTAAAATTTTCGGAAAAAGACTAATTTTTTACAAAAGTAGATAAATTATTCACGCAAAAAACATTCACTTGGAAACAAAACAGACAACTTTTTCTCGAATTTTTCTACAAAGCAGTTAAATTTTTAACAAAAAAGTTAATTTTCCTTCAAACAGTTGACTTTTAACCCGAAAATATGAATTTTCAAGAAAAAAAGTTAATTTCTAACCTAAAATATAAATATCTAACCAAAGAGATCAATTTTTAACCTAAATGATGAATTTACAAACAAAAAAATAAATGTTTAACAAAGTAGTTCAACTTTCAACCTAATAGTTGAATTTTCAACCAAACAAGACAAAGTCTCAAGGAAAAATGTAATAGTTGCTATTATTTTTCTAAAAAATCGTTAAATTTTTATTCGGAAAAGACGAATTTATTACAAAACAGTTGCATTTTTCAGACAATGCACATTTTCAAAAAAAAGTTAATTTGCAAAGAAACAGTTGAATTTTCAACAAAAAATGATGACCTATTAAAAAAATTGTTACATTTTTTATGAAATGATCAGGTTTTTTTAAAAGAAAATAATGAAGTCTTGAGGCAAAAAGAAAAAAAATTAATTAAAAAATGTATATATAATAGTAGACTTTTCAACTAAAAATAATGAATTGTCAACTGAAAATAGTTAACTGCAAATAACCTTGTCGGAATGCATAATATTGCGCAATACACTCGACTGACTACTCGCGCACTGCGGCCATTCCGAGGCAAATTTGACTCTTTTCAAATCAGGAAACTTTCTCTTTATGAAAAATGAAGCATAAAATAAAAAAGATTAAGCTAGGTTTGTATTTCGTCTCTGATAATTAATTAGTCAATTATATTTTACAGGAATCCCAAGTCGAATGTTAACAATAATGTTAATATTGATGGAAACACCGAAAAAAGGTTTGTAAAAAGTGAATCTAAATAATCTTGAATTTAAAAAGTAAAGAGCAATACAAAAAATAAAAAATGTATTAGAGCCTATCAAAACCAGAAAAGATTTTAGTCGAACTTAAAAATTCTATTTTCAAATCAATTCTCAAATGTGAAACGCAGATTTTCTTTTTATTCTTCCAATCCTTAAGTGACCCAATTTTTCTACTAAATTAACTAATTTTATTCTTCAGGTAAAACGGAATGGTTATGCAGGAAAGAAAAATTTTCTATGCAGAGATGCTAGGTCAGAGAATTTTTCTATGGCATTGTTTATAACAATGACAAATGTTGTAGGATGGCAGTTTATTGTGTACAGGTTTCATTCTTCAGACAGAAAGAAATCATTCTGCAAAAAATTATAATTTTCTCTTCACAAAAATTCCACATAAGTGAATTTGTTAATAACAATCTGTTTAAAGCAATAAAAAATATAGTCAAATAAAAGTCTATCGTGCACATTTTATTTCTTAAATATAACAAAATGTTTAAGTGGAAAATAAAAATTTGCTATGTATAAAAATGCCACATAAATGAATTTGTTTATCAGAATTGTTTATAACAATAGAATACGTTGTTCAATGAAAGTCTATTGTATACAAATTTTATTTTTCAAACGAAACAAAATGATAACGTAAAACAAATTCTATGCATAGAAATTCAAAATAAGTGAATTTGTTTATAATTGTATGCAACAATGATAAACGATCTTAGATGGCAATATATTTTTCAAAAGTTTCATTATTTAGATGATAAGAAATTATTCCGCAAAATAGAAAAATTTCATATTCAGTCAAAAGCCAAATTATTGAACTTCTCTATAAAAATTGTTTATAGCAATGACCAATGTTTCTGGATGGAACTCTGTTGAGCAGAAGTTTATTCTTTAGATAAAACGAAATAGTCACGCAAAAGAAAAAACTTTTTCATGCAAAGAAATATCATACAAATGAATTTATTTATTGGAATTGTTTATAACATTGTCCGAGAATTATTTATAAAAATAATAAATGTTGGCTAATGGCAGTCTATTGTATAAAAATTTTGTTTCTTATGTACAGCAAAATAGTTATACAGAACAAAAAAATTTCTACGCATAGGAATGCCATAAAATTAAATTTGTTTATAAAAATTGTTTATAACAATGACGAATGTTTTTTGATGGAAGTCTTTTCTGTAAAAATGTTATTCTTCACATCATATGAAATAATTACGTGAAAAATACAAATTTTCTATGGAAAGAATGCAAAATAAGTGAATTTGTTTATGACAATTGTTTATAACAATGAAAAATGTTGTTAAATGTCAGTCGATTGTTTATAAATTTTGCTTTTCATGTGAAAAAATAGTTATACAAAACAAAAAAATGTTCAATGCATAGTTATGCCAAATAACTGTATTTATTTATAAAAATTGTTTATAACAATGACAAGTGTTTCATGATGTAATTCTCTGTCGCGAAAATTTTATTCCTTGGATCATATAAAATAATTACGTGAATAGTAAAAATTTCCTGTGAAAAGAAATACCGAATTAATGAATTTGTTTATAAAAATTGTTTATATCAATGACTTGTGTTTTACGTTGGATGTCTTCTGCTTACTAATTTTATTCTTCAGAAAAATGAAATAATTATGCAAAAAATAAACATTTTCTGTAAAAATAAATGCAAAATAAGTTAATTTAATCATAAAAATTGTTTATAACAATGACAAATGTTTTTGTATGAAAGTCTTACGTGTATAAATTTTATGGTTAAGATGTAGTGAAGTAATTAGGCAAAAAATAAACATTTTCTACGCATAGAAATGCAAAATGTGTGAATTTGTTTATAGAAAATGTTCATAACAATGACAAATGTTCTTTTCATGGAAGTATTTCGTATACTAATTTTATTCTTCAGATAAATTGAAATGATACTGCAAAAAATAAAAATTTTCTGTAACAAGAAATGCAAAATAAGTTAATTTAATTATAAAAATTGTTCATGACAATGAAAAATATTTTTTGATGAAAGTCTTTTGTGAACCAATTTTGCTCTTTAGATAAAATAAAATAATTATGCAAAAAATAAAAATTTTCTGTAAAAATAAATGGAGAACAAGTTAATTTAATTATAAAAATTGTTTATAACAATGACAAATGTTTTTTTACGAAAATCTTTTGTGTATAAATTTTATGCTTTAAATGCAGTGAAGTAATTAGGCAAAAAATAAACATTTTCGACGCATAGAAATGCAAAATAAGTGAATTGGTTTACAGAAAATGTTTATAACAATGACAAATCTTTTTTGATGGAAGTATTTCGTGTATTAATTTCATTCTTTAGATAAAATGAAATAATAATGCAGAAAATAAAAATTTTCTGTAAAAATAAATGCAAAATAAGTTAATTTAATTATAAAAATTGTTTATAACAATGAAAATTTTTTTTTGATGGAAGTCTTTTGCATATAAATATTATGCTTCAGATGTAGTGAAGTAATTAGGCAAAAAAATAAACATTTTGTACGCATAGAAATGTAAAATAAGTGAATTTGTTTATAAAATTTTTTTATAACAATTGCAAATGTTTTTGAATAGAAGTATTTTGTGTAAAAATTTTATTCTTTAAATGAAATTAAATAATTACACAAAAAATAAACATTTTCTACGGATCGAAATGCAGAATAAGTAAATTTAATCATAATAATTATTTATAATAATGAGAAATGTTGTTAAATGGCAGTCTATTATATACTTTTTTTACATGAAGAGAAATGGTTATACAAAACAAAAAATTGTCTACATATATAAATGCCAAATAGGTGAATTTGTTTATAAATATTATTTATAACAATGACAGGTGATTTATGATGGATGTTTTTTGTATACAAATTTTATTCTCCAGATGAAATTAAATAGTTACATGAAAAATAAAAATTTTCTATGGGAAGAATGCAAAATAAGTTAATTTGTTTATAACAATTATTCATAACAATGAGAAATGTTGTTAAATGGCAGTCTATTGTTTATAAATTCTGTTTTGAATGTGAAAAGAAATGATTATACAAAACAAAAAAATATTCCATGCATAGAAATGCCAAATAAGTGAATTTGTTTATAAAAGTTGTTTATAACAATGACAAATGTTTTTTGATGGAAGTCTTTTGTGTACAAATTTTATTTTTTACATAAAATGAAATAATTAGGCGAAAACAATTCTATGCATAGAAATTCCAAATAGTTGAATTTGTTTATAAAAATTTTATTCTTCAGATATAATTGAATAATTACGTGAAAAATAAACATTTCCCATACGAGGAATGAAAAATAGGTGAATTTGTTCATAACAATTATTTATAATAATGAGAAATGTTGTTAAATGGCAGTCTATTGTGTATAAATTTTCTTGCTTGCGTCATTAGAAATAATTCTGCAAAAAAGAACAATTTTCTACGCACAGAAATTCTGAATGAGAGAATTTGTTCATAAAAATTGTTTATAACAATAAAAAATATTGTGTGATGGAACTCTGCTGTGTACAGATTACATTCTTCAGATAAAACGTAATAATTACCCAAAAAATAAAAATTTTCTACTCCTAGAAATGCCAAATCAATTAATTTGTTTATAAAAATTGTTTATAACAATGACAAACTTTCTTAAATGACAGTCTGTTGTGCATAAATTTTATTTTCCACGTAAAAGAAATGATTCCGCAGAAAAGTACAATTTTCTATGCATTAAAACAGCGAAATAAGTGAATTTGTTTATAAAACTTGTTTAAACTGTTCACTTTGATCTTTTTATGTTTTTTGATTTGCAATAAAGCAATAATTTCCAAAATTCTAATATTCAAATCTGTGTAAGTAGTTTATTCAATTGTCTGGTTAAAAATTCATCCATCTTCTAGAAAATGCAATATTTTTTACTTGAAAAGTTAGGAATTTGAATCGGTATGAATTGAATTTAATATATAGTACCCACATTAATTTTACCTAAATTTACACTAACTTTTGATTATAAGAAGATAAAAAGAAGTTTGTTTGAATTATCATTCAAATTCAAGAAATGATTAATTATGTTTTCAATATTATTTAATTATTTAATGCTAAAATAAATTGTAATGCTCAATATATTTAACAATAATTCCGATTGTTTTAAAAAATGCGAAATATTCTAATTGCTCTGTATTATGAAAATTTATAACTGGAATGGAATTAATTTGAGTTTCCTAGACGTAAAAAGGAAATTTATTCTTCTAGATTTATATTATTATTATTTGGTAATATTGTCGATATTGATTTGAAAAATATCAAAATGTGTATGATTATACATTATTCATTATATATTATTCATTTTTTATTGTTTTTTTTATTAATTATATTTATATATATTTATTATTTATTTATATTTATATTATTTATTATTCAGTTTTTCAACAAATCATGTAAATATAGGCAAAAATCAGGTATTTTATTCTTTTTTAATTTACAGGGAAAAAATTATTTGAAACATGACTGATATATATAACTCACGTGTAGAGCACGTGTGATGATTTTGTGATTATTATTGGATTAAACCTAACCTCTTAAAGTACTCAGGTAAATAAAAAATTGGACTTTCGACATAGAAAAATAATGAGTAGTCCAGATAAATTACGAGTAAGTAATATTCATTTTTAGTATGATAATAGTGCTGATAAATAAGTTCCAAAAAACTATAAATTATGGTATTATGTTATTTAGTGAAAATAATAAATATGAGAATTTCTCTGCTAAAAGTGGCGTTCATGAATTACCTAAAAATGAAATGACACTAAAATATAAATTACGATTAGAAAGTGAGAAATATTTCGACAAAATATTTTAAAAATCTCGAATTATGTGTATTTTTTACAATAATGATAAATTCAGAAGCGTCTATTATTATTTATCATTAATTTTTAATCCACATTAATATTGACAGTACTATGCATTTACATTTTTATCCCTAAAAAAACTTGTAGAGAATGAATAAAAATGATTTGAGAATGTTAGAATATTATATGAAAACCGATTTTTAAATTCTTAAACAAATTTTTTAAATCTCTGGAACTTCAGTTGTTACTGCTGAGTTCCTTTAAATTTTTAATAATTTACGATAAAGTGATGATCGCTGTTGATATAACAAGATTTTTAACAAGAATAATAATTTAAACATTATTATTATTAAATTTTCCTAGTAGTTTTAAAGACAGTTGACTTTTTAGCCCTAAGAGACAAATTTAAAAAAAAATCAACCAAGAAATTTTCAATCAAATAGCTGAGTTTAAAAAAAAATGTCAACCAAATAGTTGCATTTATAAAGAAATAGTTAAATTTTTAAGCAATAGACTAATTTTCAGCCAAATGCTTCAATTTTTAACTAAATAGTTGAATTTTCAACTTACAAAAATGAATTTTTAACCAAATGGTCGAATTTTCCAACAAAAATATTAAACTTCAAATAAAAACAGTTGCATTTTTAATCAAATAGTTTAACTTTCAAGCCAAAACGTTGAATTTTTTAGAAGACGTATTGAATTTTGAATCTGAAAAGTTGAACTTTAAACAAAAAGTATCATTTTCAACCATGACAGATGAATTTTGAACAAAATAGTTGAATTTTTAACAAAATACTTGAATTTAAACCTGCAAAGCTGGATATCTAAACAAATGTTCGAATTTTCAAGTAAAAATGATTTAAAATAAACCAAAAAGAGTTATATTTTCAACCAAAAAGTACAATTTTCAACAATAGCAAAAAAAAGTTCAATTAAATAATCGCATTTACCAACTGGTCCACTTTTTAAGTAAAAGAGATGAATTTTTATCAAAACAGTTGAACTTTTTAAAATAGCTGAATTTTCAGTCTACAAAAGTTAATTTTTAATCAAATGTACGTATTTTCAATAAAAAAGACGATTTTATTAGAAGACTGGAATTTTCAACAAAAAATGTACTTTTCAATAAAGAAATATTAATTTTCAACCAAACAGTTGATTTTCCAATCCAAAAAGACAAATTTTTTAGAAGACAGTTGAATTTTCAGCCATAAAAGATCAATTTTCAATCCAAAAGGATGAACTTTCTACCTAGAAAGACGAATATTCAACAAAACAGTTACATTTTCGATAAAAAAGACAAATTTTTAATTAAATATTTAAATTTTCAACCAAATAATTAAGGTTTCAACCAAAAAACCAAAATTGTTGTATAAACAGTCGCATTTACAACCAAACATGAATTTTTAATGTTTTCAGTTTTTTTAAAGTAATTTTCAACCAAATAGTTACAAATGGTTGAACTGTCAAGCCAATTAGACGAATTTTCACCAAAATAGTTGAATTTTCAAACTAAAAAGATGGATTTTCCAAAAAATGATCGAATTTTTAAAGAAAAAAGATTGAATTAAAAAAAAAACAGTTTTAAACTAAGCAATCGCATTTACAACCAAATATGAATTTTTTATCAAAGCGTTTTTATTGATAGTAATTTCCATCCAAACAGTTACATTTTCAACCAAATAGATTAATTAACAAAAAAGATAATTTTCAACCAAATAGTGGAATTTTTAACAATAATAATTAATTCTCAATCAAGAAAGATGAAAACTGTATATCAAAATAGTTTGAATTTCTAAGAAATTAATTAATTTTTCAACTAAATGGTAGAATTTCCTGACCATTAATATTTAAAGACCAGAATTCTAATCTTTTGTAAGGATTCTAATATAGAATCTTTTATTTATGGAATAAAACATAATTTTAGATTCAAATTTAGAAATTTTTCATGTATTATTCTTAACCGTTTCATAAAGTACTTCTTACAGAAATTTCCTGACTCTTGCAATTTTTTGTTCAAAAGCTCTGATTTTTCCCTGATCTGCGGCCTCCCTGGACTTTTAAACAAAAATAATTAACTTTTAATGAAAAATAGTTGGATTTTCTTATTGGGCTGTTCGCATTTAGGTGAAAAAAATGAGAAAAAGGGATTAATTTAAAAAAAAAAATTAAATTAATTAATTAGGAGTAAAAATTTGTTGATAATCGTCTCTTTTAATAGAAAATTAATATTTTTGTTTGAAAATTCAATTGTCTGGTTAAAAATTCATCCATCTTCTAGAAAATGCAATATTTTTTACTTGAAAAGTTAGGAATTTGAATTGGTATAAATTGAATTTAATATATAGTACCCACATTCATTTAATTAATTAAATTACTAATTTTTACTATAATTTTTACTAATTTTTACTCCTAAGTTCCTTGAAAACAGGGGGGAAGAAAGGAATATAAAAAAAAGGATAGGGGTGTTTGTAATAAAATAAATATAAGAATTTGTACGTAATAAAAAATTCCTTATTCCGAATTCCTAATAAAATTCCTAATTTAAAAAAATAAAATAAAATCTATTATTCGCAGATTCTAGCAATTCATGGATACCGTCAATCAGATTTGACTTTCAGAGCAAAACTTGGATCCCTGAGAAAGAGTTTGAAAAAGGAAGTAGATTTTGTTTTTGTGAAAGCTCCTCATAAAGTTCCACCTCTAGAAGATGCTGCTAAAGAAGAAGATTCTGAAACAGAAGGTGATAACTACCTTATGCTAGTTTAAAAAAAAATCTTTAAGATTTACAAGCACACCTTAAATGATTCAATTTTTATTTTTTAAATTATTTACACAGCAAATTTTGTTGTTGAAATTTTGAAATACTAGGTATTCAAAAAATTATAGGTTGTCAGATATTTCAATTATACAATTATTTAATTTTTTTAAATCAGGGTGGCCGTTTTAACTGAGGAAAACAATTCCCGGTCATTTCGCGGTTCGAAAAAATTTCTCAGGGTCATTGAAATAAAAAAATTCAAATTCTTATAGCTGAATTTTTTTCATTTAAAGTAATCTAAACTGAATTTCTAATTAAAAAACTCAAAATAGAACTCTTTTGAATTTTAAACTTTTAAAATGTAAGCATAAAAAATGTTTAATTCGAACGCTCAATAATGTACACGTATGCAAAAGAAAATTTTAACAATTTTCAATTGAAAATTTTTTAATTAAATGATTTTAAACTGCTAAATACTAATATTAAACTTTTTTCGTTGAACAGATTAAATTTTTTTTTAATGAAAACTTTTGAAATTAGAAGTTAAATTATTTTCAGCGCTATTTTTTATTTATTTATTTTTCAACTTTTCATATTCGTACCAGACTCGAACTACAGTTTAATTTTAAAAATAATTAATTAATTTTTATTTGCAGTGGATCAACTTGAAACTTTTTTTTCTTAAAAATGTTCAATTTCAAATGCTTTTAGTTTTTAATAGTTTAACAAGAAGATAATCAGATTTGGTGTACAAAAAAATATACCTTTTCAACAACAAGTTTTTATGAATTGAAATTTGTATTAAATTTTCATGTACAAATAACTATTTTCAACAGTTAAAAATAGAAGAAAATTGGAAATTTAGTTATCAAGAGTTGAAAACTGGAGAAAATTGAATTTTCACCTGTTAAAAATTCAGCTGTTGAAAATTTAATTTTCTTTAATTTTCAAAAGTTTGAAAGTCAAGAAAAATCAAATTTTGTATTAAAAACAAGTGATAAAAATGTTATATTCACACAATTTTACGTGATAATTTAATAAATAAACATTTCAGTTCATAAAATTTTTTTTAAAGTCAAGTCTTTCGTAAACGGGTCGCCATTGACAAATAATATTTTGTCAAATATGGACTCTCAGTAGAGAATTTATGAGATTAAAAAAAAATCACAACTCTTAGCATCTCCTTGTAAGTCTTCAAAACTGTATTTGAAAATTATTTTAAATTGAAAACGTACGCCCGGTCTGAAAATAAATTCACTGTCCTTTCCCGGTTTTTTCCGGTCTCGAAAAATTCCCGGTTTCCCAATTCAGGGGCCACCCTATGAATACAACTATCCGTTTCATTAGCTAAAAAATTAGGATATAATTCCAAGCTTATAAAGTCCTGAATAGAATTTTTTAATTACTTTCATTTCAGGATTTGGTTGGTGGTTCAATACTGAAGACAGAGTATTCAGGGCAACTGTACCCAGTAATTTATCAGTTGGTTTTAAAGAAAGCGTAGCTTTAATAGAGAAAGCTTTTGAAGAATCTGGCCCATTCGATGGATTGATTGGTTTCTCCCAAGGGGCATCATTCGTTTCTATTCTCTGTGCCATGAAAGAGAAAAAACGTAGGCAATACCAAAAATTGATTTTTTGTTTGAAAATTCAAACATTAAAAAAAAATGAAAATCCTACTTTATAAACTATTCAAAGTACTAGAGTTCTTTTGAATTTTTCTTCAGTTTCAATTATTCAGGGTGGCAGTTTTAATTAGGGAAAAAGTTCCCGGTCATTTCTCGGTTCACACGAATTTTTCACGATCATTGAAATTTGAAGATTTGAACTTTTGAAGCTAAACATTTTTTCATTTAAACTTATACAGAATGAACTGCAAATTAAAATACTCAAAGTGGAAGTCTTTCGAATTTTGAACTTTTAAAAGTAAAGCTTACAATTTTTTTAAATTCAATCTTTAAACTTTAAACTGCAAAATTAAACATTTTAAACTTTTATCAATTGTATAGTTCAAAGATATAAAATAATATAAATCCATGCTTTCATTTGCAGTGCTCTAAATTGAAGAATGAATTAGCAATTTTGAAAAATTTCAAAATTATATCATTTCAAGCAATTTTGATTTGGAAACAATTAAAACTTAAGATTACAATTTTTTTTAATCTGAGCACTTTTGTAAATTATTTTAATTTTAAGTTGTTAAAAATTATTAATTGTTAAATTTGTATTTAGACATAAAAAATTATTTTGAAATCTTTTTAAATATTCTCTTTAAATTATTTTTTAAAAAAATAAAAAATCACATTCAATTTTCCCATGAATATTAAGAAAAAAAATTAATTATCTTGAAACCTTTCAATATCCATGAAAAACTTGAAAATTGTATTCCAAAATCTTCAAAAATATACATTTTGTTTTACACTTTTCGGAATCTTTCAAATATTTAATTTTTTGTTTAATTTCCAAATATCTTTTTAAATTATTTGAATCTTTCCTAAAACTTTTGATAAATCCTGCAAAATTAAAAAAAAATTCCTCAAATTCTTCCAGACTATTTTTTACAATTTTGGATATCTTTTTAAATATTCTCTTGAAATTAATTTTTCAAAATAAAAAATCATTTTCAATTTTTCTAAGAATCTTAAAAAAAATTTATTCTTTTGTAGTCTTTCAAAATATTCAACAGGCTTCTGAATTTTTGTTCGAAATCTTCAAAAATTTACATTTGTTTGAAACCTTTCCAAGTTTTCAATTATTTTTTAATCTTTAAAAAAATGCTAAATATCTCTTAAACTTATTCGAATTTTTTTCTAAATTAATAATTGTTTAATTTGTTATTTATTTATCAAAATTTATTTTTAAATATTTTTAAATTTATTCTTAAAATTATTTTTCAAAAATAAAGAATCACTTTAAATTTTCCCATGAATCTTTAAAAAAAAATTATTTTCTGGAGTTTCAAAATCCTTAAAAACTTTTAAAATTTTATTTTAAAATCTTCAAAAATATATTTTTTGTTTTACATTTTTCACAATCTTCTCAAATATTTAGTTATTTTAAAAAATTGTTCAAAAATTCTAATTATCTTTTAAAATGATCAAGCATTTCTAACTATTAAAAAATTGTTCTTTTTCTTAATTAAATATTTTCGAATTTAATGGGTTAAAAATAGAATATTGTAGACAAAAGCAACATTTAAATAGGATTTGAAATATTATAAAAGCGTTAATTTATATTTACAGTTGATCGTCTTAAAATGTATTTTGTCAAAAAAAAAATCAATTTCAAACGCTACTATTTTTTTAATTGGTTAAGTCATCAAAACAGCATTCATTTTTAAGAGTACGTTTTCACCCTTACAAATTAAGATCTAAAATGGAAAATTTTTATAGTAAAAGATTTTTAGAATAACACCTCGTAAACTGAATGATTTCAGCATTTAAAAAGTTAAAAGTTGAACTTAACATTTAAAAAAAGTTTAAATCCAACTTATTTGAATTTGCACAGTATGTGATAAGGAATTCGTGATATTTCAAATAATTGGATAGATTTTTCTGCTAAAACTTTGTAAAATTCCGGGTAAAAAAATGAATTCACTGCCATTTCCCGATCCACCGGCCACCCTGATTATTCCTTTTTTTTTTGTAATTTCTTTTATTGGAACATGATTTCAGTGAAGATTTGTAAGTATAATTTAAACATTACAATTTTACAGTTTCCCCCATCCAGTTTGACTTTGCGATCCTGATTTCCGGTTTTAAGTCACTTTGTGAGCCACACGCTATTTACTACAATGAAGTAAAATTCGAATTACCGACTCTGCACGTTTATGGCGAGGGCGACAAAATAATTCCCACCAGTAAGAAAAAACTATATTTTCATTCAAATGGTATAAAACTAAATATATTAAAATATCTTTCCGTTTTCAGAAATGGCAGCAGAGTTATTAGAACTATTTTCCGACCAAAAAAAGTATTTTGTACACGACGGTGGTCACTACGTTCCAGGAAAGAAACACATTTATCACGATTTTATCCAGGAGATGTTAGAAAAAAAATCTGCTCGAAAAGAAACTCTCAATTAACTTACCAAAGTTACCGAAGAAATAAAAAAATCACTTTGGTACTTAATTTAAAAAATAGCAGTAATAATGTAAATAAAAGAAAGGTATTTGATAATTTTACTTCCACCATTAGTGAATTATTCCGATTATTATTAAAATAATTCGCCCTAAAGTTTAAAATTCAACATTTTCGAGAATGACCCTATTGTGGTGGAAACTGCAAGTCAAATAATATCTAATCATTTTATTCTATCGAGTTACATAATTACTTTCAACCTAAAAAAGACACTAATAACGACTATTAATTATCATTAACTTTTTATCAACATTAATATTTCAATTACTATGTATTTTCATTTTTATTCATAAAAAAACTTTTATAGAGAATGAATAAAATTGATTTGAGAATGTTAGAATATTATATTAAACCGATTTTTGAATTCTTAAACAAATTTAAAGAATCTCTGGAACAGTTGTTATTGCTGAGTTCCTTTAAATTTTCAATAATTTAAATATTATTATTCATAAATTTTCGTAGCTACAGACTTCACAGCTCAAATTATTCTCAAAACGGGGGCATTTTCAAAGAAACAGTTTAATAAAATAAATAGTAAATAAATCAATTAATTAATAATAAATAATCTTCAACCAAAATAGATGAATTAAAAAAAAAGATAATTTTCAATCAAGAAAGATGAATTTTCAATCAAACAGTTGAATTAAACACCAAATATGAATTTTCAATCAAATAGTTTTATTTAAAAAAAAGTAATTTTTAACCAGACAGTTGCATTTACAACCAAATATAAATTTTCAATCAAATAGTTTTATTTAATAGAAATATATATTAATTTTCAACCCAAAATTTGCATTTACAAATACATTGTTGAACTATCAAGCCAAAAAGACAAATTTTCAACAAAATGCTTGAATTTTTAACCAACAAAGATGGATTTTCAAACAAATTGTCGAATTTTGAAACAAGAAAGATTAAGCTGCACACAAAATCTGTTGAATTTTCAACAAAATAGTTCAATTAAAAAAAAATACAACTAAACTGTCGCATTTACAACCAAATATGAATTTCCAATCAGACAGTTTTTTTTAAATAGTAATTTTCATTCAAACAGTAGCATTTACAACCAAACAGTTGAACTGTGAAGTCAAAGAGACAATTTTTCAACAAAATAGTTGAATGTTTAACAAAATACTTGAATTTACAACCTAAAAAGATGGATTTTCAAACAATTAGTAGAATTTATAAACAAAAAAGATTAAACTTAAACCAAACAGTTGAATTAAACAAAAATTCAACTAAACAATCGCATTTGCAACTAAATATGAATTTACAGTTTTTTTTAAATAGTAATTTTCATTTAAAAAGTTGAATTTATAACCAAATATTTGGATTTTCAACCAAAAAATTAATTTTTAACAAAATACTTGAATTTTCAACTTACAAAGTTGGATTTTTAAACAATTAGTAGAATTTATAAACAAAAAAGATTAAACTCAAACCAAAAACAGTTGCATTTTCAACCAAATAGTTGAATTAAGAAAATTTGTAACTAAACAATCCCACTTGCAAATAAATATGAATTTTCAATCAAAGAGTTTTTTAATAGTAATTTTTATTCAAACAGTTGCATTTACAACCAAATAGTAGAATTTTCAACCAAAAAATTAATTTTTAACAAAAGAGTTTATTTTTCAAATTAAAAAGTGGAATGGTTTTTAAAACAGTTGACTTTTTAGGCGGAAAAGATGAACTTAAAAAAAATTCTCAAGCAAATAGTTGTATTTGCAACCAAAAAGATTAATTTTCAAACAAATAGTGGAATTTTCAAGAAAAAAAAATTAATTTTCAATTAAACAGTTGAATTTACAACTGGCCAGTTGAACTTTCAATCAAGAGACGAACTTTCAACAAAATAGTTTTATTTTTAACCAAATAGTTGAATTTTGTGCATAAAGAGAAGAATTTTCTACCAAATTAATTGAATTCTCAACAAAAAATTCAATTTCAACCAAGAAAGATGAATCGTCAATCAAAAAACAATAATTTTCAATCCAAAAGGACGTATTCTCTATAAAAAAATAAATAAATAAAACAGTTGAATTTTTGATCAAATAAGATTACTTTTTAATAAAATAGTTCAATTTTCAACAAAAATAATTAAATTTCCAACTAAATAGTAGAATTTCAAGATAACCACATAACTTCATTTTCGAAATTCTCTGACTCTTCCTGACCAATTTGTAATTTTCCCTGACCATTAATATTTAAAAAACAGAATTCGATCCACAATCAAGTAAAATTCGAATTACCGACTACACGTTTGTGGCGAGAGCGACAAAATAATTCCAACCAGTAAGAAAAAAGATATTTCTATTAAAATGATTCAAAATTAAATATATTAAAATATCTTTCCGTTTTCAGCATTGGCAGCAGAGTTATTAGAACTATTTTTCAACCAAAAAAAGTATTTTATACACGACGGTGGTCACTACGTTCCCAAAAGAAACACATTTATAACGATTTTATCCAGGAGATGTTATCAAAAAAAATCTGCTCGAAAAGAAACTCTTAATTAACTTTCGAAAATTACTGAAAAAAATAAAAAAATCACTTTGGTACAACACTGAAAAAATAACACCTTTAATCCGCACTAAAGTTTCAAATTAAAAAATTTCATGTATGACCCTATTATGGTGGAAACTACAAGTCAATTAAATATCTAATAATTTTATTCTCTCGAGTTACATAATTACTTTCAACCTAAAAAAAAGCGCTAACGAGTTATTGTTAAGAATAATGAGGCGAGAAAAAAAATCAGAAATTATATTGTACAACTTAAGATGTAGTTTTTTTTTAAATTACTGCTTACGAAGTTTATTAAGAATAATTTACAGAGACATTCGCTTAAAGGCACCTCCTTTTTATCCAATTACAAAGCAAAGATTCGGTTAATTTTGCGAATAATTTCTAAAACAAATCTTCAACCGAACGATGAAACTAGAAGCATAAATAAAATGTTCAAATCCTCATTATTTTGCTGAAATTCGTCAGCTACTTTTTTCTTCAGTGCAACAGCGAGCTTAGTTAGTTCAAACGCGTGGATTTTCTTGAGAAAAAAGCATTTTTATAACTTAGATCAGTCGTAGGTACAGTACTTGTTGCTAATTTTACTATCGACATTCTCTCGGGATCAAAATTACAGAATAAGCTCTGGCGATAAAAACCACGATTCATACAATGGCATTCTTCAATAAATTAGTGAACCTCTTGAATAAAACACTACGCCTACTACAAGATTTAAGGCCAGGCAATACTTACCCGATTCCTACCTTACCAACACTCCTTTCGCAACCACTCACGTAAAATTTAGGAAATTATATAAAAAAAAAACATGAAAACGTTCCTTAGCGTCTTTTATTTAATTTCCCAAATTTTAAACTCGATATATTAATTCGTATGAACGTAAGTTGTTAGGAAAAAATGTAGCTAAAAGGAATCGGTTCAGTATCACATGGCCTTAAGAACGCATACTTGTCAGTATACGAGAATATAGTTTTTTGCTAATTTTATACTGTAATTGATTACTATAATCTGTAATTATCGTTCGGACTTCACTACATTTACATTTCTTTAGGTTTTTATTTCAATTCCAGAATCAAAAAGCCTAAATAGTGAATAAAATCGATGCAGAGACTTACAAAAGTTTTTTTTATCACCTCTATTTTTAATTTATTTTATTCTTACTTGATTTTAATCAAATATTGAATCTCAAAAAGGAAATCTATTTATCTCGTTACCCAAATTCGTAAAACACTCACACTTCTTGTTTATTGTTTGGGTTCAGTATAAACTAGATATTATCGAGAAGTTAGATATATGCTAGAATTTACGCCGTTACAAAAGTGCAAAGCAGTCAAGTCAGTGTATTTTAAATCCCCAGTATGCTCTAGAATCGACAGCAAATCAGCAAGTACAAAGAAACTAATCGCATTTCTATTATTCTTCGAGGTATCACATTGGCATCAGCGATGATAAAAAACGCGACACCCTGTTTAGTCGTTTAATCACGATTGCTTCTTTAATGATTAATGATCATGCAGTAAACACAAAACAATAGCAATATAAACCAAATCAAAATAATTAACTATCCCAAATGTATTTACAACTCTAACAGAAACAAGTTTTGTTAAAGTTACTTTTCAAAAGACTAAAAAATAAAATAGAATTTCCAATTTACAGAAGCTGCGAATGTGTAAATCACAGTATATTAATATTCCATAATTTTCAAGGAGTACAGAAATCACAACTAGAGAGTCAATGTTACAAAACCGAGCATAACTTTTGAGCATTACGTTTACATAATATAGACTAATTTTGACAAATGAAGAAATCTTCGAAAGCTTATTTCCATAAAGGAAAGAAACTTTCTATACTGGAACCAAAGTATAAACAAGCTAGATTCAAGTAGTTTATTCTTAAAAATGAAAAATATAACAAAAGAATGTGTCGGATGAGAGGGAAATGTTCCAAGTATTTGGTAGGTGACTCTAGATTGATTAAAAATTTACCCAAGTATGTCAGAGAACAGACGCGATTTTCATTGACTACTCGGTCTTTCCTTCAAGAGCTGGACTTTACAGGCATAAACTTGCGTACATCTAGTATTCACATCATGCTTGAGTGGACTCCCTGAAATCCGTTTGAATGGCGACGTTTTGTTGTTGTTGTTGTTTTTTTGAAGTATCGCATGATATACTTCACCGTCCATTTCACATGATTTGAGATAGCTCAAGGCGATTGTTCCTGTCCGTTGGTTTCTTGGGATTTCATGACGTCGGGAAGATCGGGTGGCAAAGAAAAGGGAGTCATTTCCAGGTTTTCGAAAACTCCATTTTCCTGGCGAATTGCGAGTCCCACTAGTGCAGGACTTTGAGCCTTCGCGGTTGCTGATGTTAATCCATAGTCGGAGAGAAACTTACCATCGGACATCACCACGTTGTCTTTGTTAAATAGTTGTTGGTTTAGAGGTGGTATTTTTAATATACCTGAAAAAAACAAACAATTTTATTCAGATTTTGTTAATTACTGTCATTGGCAAATGATCCATTAAATTCACAAATGTATACCAGGACTCGGACTCACTTCAGAGATAAAAAATAGTGTAAACAGTGACACAAATTTTTTTGCCATTTAAAAAAAGAAGTCTGCAAACTTCAAGATTATGAGAAATGTAAGGTTATCTAAATAATATATTACTATAAATTGATTAGAAAAATATTCGAACATTATTATAAAATTCAGTGAAAACCATTAAATTAATCCCTGGAACCTCTCAAAAAGTCCTAAAAATGCCATGATTTTTATAATATTAAAAAATTTATTTTAATCCTTTGTAGTTCAAAAATCTCTTATATAGAATTTCACTAAGTAAAAACATTCTAAGTTTCAGAAAATGTAAATACTGAACCAATTTTTATCCAAAAGTGTATAAATTCGTTGCATGAGGAAAAACAGTTGACAGCTGTATAACTTCCGCCTGGGCCAATTTCTTTCATCTTCTTAGGGCAAGAAACTTTGCTGTTTGACTTTTCATAATAATATTTTGTGCTGTTTAGCAATAAATTTGAAATATTGTTTCTCATTGCATTTTTCACGTTAAAACAAATACTATGGGTTCTCGCTATAGAGTTCTTTCTACGGACTAAACTTACTTGTTAGAAATTTTACAAAACATATTCGGAATTTTATGATGTTACATGTTTCGTAAATTGATGATAAATTTATGAAAATTCAGTTATAAGTTTCGTCATTTGCAGTTACAATTACAAAATTTTCGGATAGATTTTATCTGAAAATTCCGAAAATTCATTTTATGTATGTACTAATAACGAGACAAAAGCACTGAATACTATTTGTGTACTCATATGAACACGAAATTTGAATTTTAATTTTAAAAAACATACAATTTACTGACTTTTATTTCAAAACTATTCTTATATTGAGAAAATTAAAAACCGTATTTGATTTAATATTGATATTAAAAGTAAAGTTTTTAATGTTGCCGAAGATATTTTGAAGATACTTTTACAATTGTACATATCTTATCGATTTTTTACTTATAAATTACATAAAGATAATATAGAAATCCTAGATGTTTGATGGCGCTGTACTCACTTTTCTAGCAAATTATGTGTAAAAATAATTAATTTCTCGGTAAAATGTAATTTGAAACAGTGGATATGTTCAAACAGACTTTTTGAAACATTATAAATACCAAGAATGCGAAGGATGAATGTTGATTCCCTTATTTTCGGCATTACACTACTGACCTTCCTGCTTCCGGTTTTGACTCAGTTGATCGGAAAAACTTCCGCCTCATACCGCATCTCTCGGAATCGAACGCGCAATAAGATAATCACGAAAAAAATCACATCCACCTGGAAAATATATTTACAATATTTAGAAAATTTATAAACGGAGAAAGTTACGTCCCTAAATTACCAAACCAATCAGCATCTCAGTAAAGCAATACATATGTTAATGAAAATTTCGCATTTGCGTGATAAGCAGAATAACAGATATGTTAAGTATATTTTATAGATATTTCAGATGGTAAACAAAAATGGTAGAATAACCTAACTTCGGACACCGATTTTTCTTGGATTTATACTTTTGGAACACAAAATTGGCTTCTTACATCATTTCGGACTTCGGGCTTCAAAGGTTTTGTTGATTTTATACCATTATCTGGTTATCTATAAAAAAAATGTGGTGTCCGAAGTTACGTGATTCTACGGTACACTAGAAGTTATATATCGTTTATGGTGTTGTATTTAAAATGGATTCATTATTGTTGATTCAATATTGTTGATTCATTATGTTAGTAATTGGCAAATTAATTAATCGTATTGTAGAGCCACGAAGGATATCCAGATTTTTTCCTGGCGATTAGAAATAAAAAGAGGAATAAATTTACACTTGAAGCGTATATGGAATGCATTTGAAATTTGATGTATATACGTCGTTACTTTAAAAGAATTAAATAGCTATTTCTGATACAAGTGCGTAAAACCGGTGATTGTATCCAGTATGAAGTACGCCACGAGTAAGCGCATGAGCGAAGCCAGCGCGAAAATGCAGACGGGTACAAAGAGCTGAAGGTGAATGCTGCAATCACACGAGTAGAAATTACCTTTACGCACTTGTATCATATGTTATTTTTTGCAACAACTATCTCTGAAGTTGATGGCCAAAGACTTCACCAAAAAAGCTTACACTCAGAAAAAAATTGAGTTGATTCCAGAAAACAGTTTGTTGATCCTAGTTTGTTTATTGAAACGAAAATATTTAGTCAACACAACTAGATTTGCTTCTTTTTGAAAAACGTAATGAATTCATTTGGTCAATTTAAAGTAAATATTAATTTGGCCATGTTTATTTGATTCAAACAAATCAATGTGTCGAGCGGCAAATAATTTGATTGATTTAACCAAATACTACAATTAAATGCATTTCAAACATACCGACGCAGATTACGTCAGTCCACGCCACGCTGCGATGGCCAGTTTGTGGTCACGCTTCGCAAATTTTTAATTGTGTGTTTGCCTTTTTATGAAAAAATGAGTGATGCGAACATCTCACAATCAGTGCTTTAATTATTAAAAAGTTGGGGCCTGTAGCAGCATGTGCAACATTTTTAAGACAAACTAAATAAAACCTTTGGTTCGAGTAGGTTCACACCGGTGTAGGTAATATAAACTCAAAATAATAAGACCGTGCTACTGTACCTTTTTTAACATCGGGTATGAATGTACATTTAATTTTTCTATGCAACGCAGGCATGATTTGCGCGTTTTATCAGCGTATTTTTAATTCTGATAGTAACCGTTTACACAACATGTGGAGCGACAGCGCATGTGCATATGCGCATTAGAATTATGATCATAATCGTATTCCGCACATGCGCATTCGCTGTCGCCCGTGTACTATTATGTTCACGACAACCTAACCTCAAATGTCAGACATGATAAACTTTTAAATGGTATAGGGGAAAGTGGGAAATGGTGTCAGTGCGGGGCACGGGCACTCTTGCAAATAATGCTCGTATTTCTTGAATTTCATATTAGTTTTTTTTTACATAAAATAGCTTTCTTGTGTACCAAAGAAAGCTATTTTAAGTAAAAAAATGAATATGTATATGAAAAACGCGAGCATTATTTGCAAGATTCGCCGCGCCCCGCACTGACACCGTACCCCACTTTCCTCTACCTTTGTTACAAAAAAAAAATATCGGGTGCATCAAGGAGGCAAACTCACGCTCGAGTAAAAAGACTGAATTTGCCTCCTTGGTACAACAATATACTATTAACCAATAAAACCAAATACGTTAAAAGATTTAAATAACTTGAGTCACAGTGTGAAAAAAGACCAACTATTTTTTAAATATTAAATCAAAGTACATATTTATATGCAACAAATAAATTATTTCTAATTAAAAAAAAAACTTTTTCTTCGAAGGAATAAAAAATGTGGTTGGATGAACAAAAATATTGAGTATAACCAACCAAATTTTATTACGCAAAAATTTCATTGAATCAATGAAACCTTTGGTTGACCATATTGCAATGTATGTATTAGGTTGCTTCAACAAAAAATTGTTTGATTCAACCACAGTTTTTTTTAGTGTGTCACTTTGAAACTGACTAGAGGCATGCGCGAACATGTGCAAAGTCCAAGCGATTGATCGATTCACTGACGCATATTTCATTATAACATAACATTTTTAAACATTCAAAGATTTTTTAATTCCATTTTTTTAACATATTAAATCCAAGCGTTGCAAACATTATTGACAAGAATTTCAAATAAAATCGTTGATTTAAGCCGTAAGGGAATGTAAAGACTTTATAAGACTTTTTTGTCTGGGTAGAAAATATAAACTTTGTCTTTTTAACTAATAAATAATTATATGCTTCACCAAATAAAATATTTTACGTTGATCATGGTTAAATATTTTGTTGCATTAAATTTAACATGTAAATTAAAAGTCAAAACTCTTTTAGTATAAATATTTACAAAAAGTAATTTTGTAAAGTCGAATGTTCTGAAAGATTGATCGGTCAAAAATCTCAAACTCTTATCTATTTATAACACTTTGCAGATCATGATAAAATGCGAAAACATTGACCGACATTGACCTAGAAGTAAATAATTATGTTTATATTGGAACTAGTACTTTTCCAGGGACATCTGCGAATAAAAAGCAGAATTTAATGAATAAACTTGTAATTGATTATTATAATACGAGAGAGAAGGTAGATGTGTTGAATTTGACAGCATGCACGGAGTAATGAGAATAATTAAACGTTCTAGTAATTCACTCTGAGCATATTACCCCTTCATTCGAGTGAGGCAATTTTAATGGTAGGTCGTAAACGTAGATAAGGAAAAGTGATAGTTTCATTAAAATTAAGCGGTTCTGAAATGCTACTATAATTTCCATTACAATTAGAATTTCCCTCGATATACATGAATAATTAAATATTCATCATTTATATGACTATTTTATTGGAAAACTTCATAATAATTCAAGTTTAATGCTTATATGCATATATAATTATATCATGATTTACGGCAATAATGACCGAAAATTATTATTTAAAAATAACAAGTATTGCAAAAAAATCCCAAAGATAATTTTTAACCGAAAGTGTCTTAAAATGCTGCGAAGAGTTGACAATTAAATTTACTACTACATTGACATTACATCCAAGTGCAAAATTTGTAATGTTGTTGACAACTGTTTGCACAGCGTTTTTAGCCAATATTGTGCTAAGAAATATTTTTGGTATTTACTATGTGTATACAAAAATGTACTCAAATATTTAAAGTTTGGACAAAAATAAGATGTTGAAAATGATGAAAGGAAGTGGTTATTTACGTATTCTTAACCTTGCAACTATTGTTATGGGTGTCTGCTGTAGCAATTTTAAATCGAAGAGTAGGAGACTAGGAGTGGTGTTTATCAAACGACCGTTGAACTTGACTCAAAAATACATATCTTATACATACTTAATTGTTACCGACGTTTGAAACACCAATTATAGTATGACTTAGCCTGCTGGGTTTTCCATTCACCATACCTGACCTACCTCTGCTTATTGAGTCACTGTATCGAAAATTGTGTTTAATCTGTTAAGTCATCAACTTCAGAGTTCAGATGCTGGAAATGTTTTTAAATTTATATGCTCATACTAACTCTTTCTTTTTCTGCTAAAAATAAAGCAGAATCAGGGTCATTTTACGATTTTCGTCTCAGGGTATATGCAATTCCATACCCTTTCCAACCCAGAAAAAATATCAGGGGATCTCATTGATTATAAAATATTGTTCTTATAACTTGAAAATAATTAAACGACATCGAGATGATAACGACAATATAAATTATTTCGTTTAACGATGTATTGAGGAATTGCCCTTTTCGATACTCCAGATCGGATAAAACTACGAGAAACTGTGACTTTTGCTACATGTTGTTATTTACAAAAATAAAAAAGCCATAATTAACTCATTGTACAGTCGACTTAATTTGATGTTTCTATCGACTCTACAATTATTTTAAATCAAATAGTAAGGTGATCAAACGTTCTCCCCTTTACCCGTCCCCGGCCTCTTTTTTATACACCCGTGTAGAAAAATCTTTACTTGTGACGCTGGCCCGGACACGACCGGACTGTCTGGTTTCCACTCTTGACTCTGACGAAATGGTCTTGCCTGGGCCTGGCCAAAAGTGTAACTTTTTTTATAGCCCCAGGCCAGACCGTCTGATAAGCTGCTAGCTATTGGCAGGTCAGCACTACGATTGGTTGAAGGCCGGTCAGCCGGCTCGACTACCCTTATTTTTTTAATGACTTGAAGAAAAATAATTTTTCACTATAATTGTATTTAGCTGATCTGCACCAAACCTGGTCCAGACCAGACTGTCAAGGTGAGAAGAAAAAAGTCTTGTTTTGATAGTGTAAATGTCTTATTTTCTATCATTGTAGACAGCCCGTAACTACACTGGGAATCCCATTTGAGTAACTCCCATTTAAACCGTTTCTAGAATTTCTATTCTCGGAATTTGGCGATGCGAAGCCCGCAGGACCGAAAGATGGACGATGCTCAGTCAAGCGTGATAAACAGCATGAGGGCCGCGAGTGTTGTGTTCGATTTAAGTGAAGGCCATTTAGGACCAGAACTGAAACCGTTCTTGAATGGGTATTCCAGTGCATATAAAAATATGTAAACTAAATATTTACTGATGGAACTTAGATTTGTTTTTTCTTGGCTAGCTGAGCAGCGCCAAACCTGCACCAGACAGAATGGTAACTTTTTCGAAATATGTCAAGGAAAAATTTCCTAATCGTACTTAGAACTTTTTTTGTTCTCGGATAACTGAGCAGCGCCACTTCTAGGCCAAACCAGGCCTTCCAGAATGAACTTGGAACTTTTATTGTTCTTGGATAGCTGAGCATTTTAAACTATGAATATTCCAAATTAATAAGTCTTAAATTAAAGCGGGAAAGCTAAACGGTGATAATATAAGTCTAATCAACAAAATTTCACAGAAGCACAAAACCTTTCTAGAGGAACAATTTGCAACATATTGAGTAAATTTTTGTGTATATAGGTAGATGGAACAATTTAATAAACATTGTGTGAAAAAATACATGACGCTACATGTGCATTTAATAGTCTAATGGAACTGGCCATAGACTTAGCACCATTTATAGCTTTCCCTGGTATTATAAATAAAAATAGTACATAAGCCGTTAAGAAAACCATCTGAAATAAATATTTTTATTTATTTCATAAACAAATAATAATATTTAACAGAAGAAAGGAACATTTGTAGTATTAGTACAGCATTTTTAAATTTTGATAATAATATCTCGAATTGTTAAGTACTTGTCGAAACCCTATTATGACCGTCGAGTTGTTAAAAAATAGAATATTTTTAGTATAATTCATTCATTTAGTTTGAATTCACTCAAATTTGAAAATATTTGAATACATTTAAATACTAAATTACCAGGTATGAATGTTCAAAAGCTGAATTTTTTCACTGAAATAGATGTAAAAACGCGAGAAAGAATTTTTTTTTAAAGAAAACACAATCTCGTTAAAGAGTAGACTTGGCGCCATTTAACTTTCCCTACTTCAAATGTAAAGTATAAAATTAAAGAATTTTAAATTACGAATTCTTAACATTGCAGAATTTTCAAATGTAAATCTTCAAAATTGAACTGTTCCAAAATAAAACGTTCAAAATTACATACTGTTTTTAAAATAATTATAAATCTTGAAAATTGAATCATTTCAATTATATATTTTCAAAGTTCTAGAATTTTCAATTGTCACTCTTCAAAATTGTAGAACTTTGAACTGTAAATATAACATGGCCTTAAAGTAAAAATGATAATTAAATGAAAATTGTATGAAAGGCAATGTATGTATAATAGTTCTTTTAATTAAAAATTAATACTTAAATTTTATAACGCTTTGAATTGAAGCAGATAATTTAATTTGATAATTAGGCAATTTAAATAAGAAACAAGTAATAAGCACGGTTAGCGCGCTATTTAGATAGTTTGTAATAATTTCCATATCGACTAATTTCTATTTTCACGAATGACGATTTGGCATCTTTTTTATTCTTCCGAATTACAATTTGTCCCAATTTTAATATTTTGAGAATACTATTTGACTTCATTTTTATTATTCCGAATTACAATTTGCCATTATAATATTAATTTTTCCAAATTGCCATTTCTCATAATCCCTAATTTACCAAATGATCATGTAAAAGAAATGTATTTTTATACCTAAAGCACATCCGGCACGAAATAATGGCTGAAATTCCAATAAAAAATTCTCATTGGCATTATGTCAAATGATAATTCGGATAAATGCAAATGATTGAAAATGGTATTTGGGATAAATGCAATTTATGGCAAATGATAATTTGGATTTTCAAAATTATGACGAACCGCAATTCGGAAAAATAAATATTATGCACAATAGTAATTCGAAAAATAAAAAATTGGCCCATTGGCAATTTGGAAAAACAAGTAATAATGCCTAATGATCATTCATAGAAATAGAAATTGGTGATATAGAAAATATGACAAAAGGAAATAACGGGAAATAGTGATTCGGATCAGGTAAAATTATGGCTCTAGGAATTCGAGAAAACTATCTGGAGCCACATTCGGTCCCCATCTATATTTCTGTGTGGGCCTGTGCGTAGAATCTGCACAAGCCTCAATTTACCATATTTCCAATTGGACATTAAAAGTCCATTTTTTAAAAATCCCAGACATTTCTGGAAAATCAGGTTTTTACCCAGTATTTAGTGCAGGATGTCATCGTTTTCTGAAACTGCTTTAAAGCGTGTCACGCCTAGTCTAATTATGTCATTTAACTTTCAGGCCTATTATTACTCAGCAATGCCGATGCCATTGCATTGGGATCTAGTTTTCTCTAGCATTTCTCGCGAGCTCAAAAATTGTTAATCAGACTTCTAATGGATTTGTGAATCATCACAGATCAAGAGCTTTAATATCGTGATGTTATGTAAAATCTAAACTATAAGAGAATTGGAATATGTAATAACCAGTTCGTATATATATATTTGTGATGGATGGGAAATAAATTTGCGATTTAATCATTGAACGGCGAAGCAGAAAAATGTTCCTACTAAGGTTGTAACGATTATTGTCATAATTACAATGCAATTAAAGTGTTTGTTGATGTGATTCGAGGCAATTATCGCAATCATTATGCCCTAGCTGTACATTTTTCGCTCCGAGACATTGCGAAATCGAGATCAAAATGCTGTTACATTTGAAGGCTCAGCAATCATTTTCAATCTTATAAGTTACATTTTTTCTTGGCCACTTATCGTACCTAATTAGCTTTATTACTCAGATTCTTGTGCTTTTCTTTTTAACAATGGAAATCTTCTGTAGTGGTAAAATTCTGAAGATGGGCATTATCTTGAATCTGTCTTTTTTACTCTTTCGTATCCGTGTCCCTTCATACAGCCTTCACCGATTCAGACAAATTCCATTGAATTATTTTTCTTTTTTTTTTAAATCGGAACCGGTAAATATCGTATATGGTTCCGATTAGAAAAAAAATAATAATTCAACGGAATTTGCTTGAAACGGTGGTGGCTGTATGGTGACCGACTGCAATTATTAAATTTATGAGACCGACTAAAAATGTCGCAATTCGTGTGAAATCGGAAATGCCTCATTTCCGAAACAAGGTGGATTTTCTTCAAAAATTGTAATTTTTAATAGTTAATAAATTCATTATTTGCATCTTATATTTTATTGTAGAAGTAAGTTTCTGCGTGGAATTCAATAAAAATAAAAAATAAATAAAAAAAAATTTGTCCTTTTTTCAATTTTTCATTTTCGAAATTTTTTGATATTGGGTCAATTTTGTCTATTTTCAACACGCTTGAGGAGGTAAAAGATATTAACCGATTTAAAAAAATGTTTATTGTATATTCAGTTCATAAATAACTAATATTTTCTTGCTATTGGAAATCGATTGCAAGAATTTTTTTTTTTTCGGCCCAGCCTATTGTGTAACTTTCCAAGCCTTTTCTTTTGATAATAAGCGTAATTTTATCTTCAAACTAAGAACTTTGATTTCCTTTCTTTCAGATAGAAAAATCTAAACTTTTAACAATCTAAAGTTTTGAAGCTTTAACGCATTTTTTTTTTAATTTTAGAAGATTGACAAAAAGTTTACCACTTGTTCCAGTCATTTTCAACCTTTCCTTTGAATAATAAGTTTTTTTCTAAAATTGTCTTAGTAAAGTTTCAAAATTGTTGACGACTTTATTTAGAAATTATAAATAAATAAGTACTAAAAATTGCTAAATAATGATACAAAAATAATGTAAATATTTTAGATTCACACATATCACTTACATTGAGGTGAAAAATAAAAAAATCTAGAGTAGAGTTCAATAGTTTAGAGTTGACGATTTTTAAAATCACTTCACTGTGTGTCCCACAAGTTTTTTGTCTAGTCTCGCTGCATTGCTATTTTAGGGTCAAGTTAAAAAATAATTATTTAAACTATACAGTATTCGGGCTAAAATAGTTAATTTCGTACTTACGAAGATTTTAATATAATTAGAAATCGATTTATCAATGTTGATTCTAAGTAAATGTTAATAATAAACACTATTTTTGCATTATATTTTTTATAAAATGTCCGGTAAAGCTCAATATTAATTTTTTATACTATACATATTATCTAGATCATATCGTATGTCCTGTCACGCGACTCTTAGCAGCGTGTAAAATTTATATCCATCACAAATACATTCCATGATCTCTTAGTTTTATATTTTCATACTCTCTTGTGTTACGCTGCATTAAATAAATATATTTAAGAAGATTAAACAATTTTTTATCTCCAAAATCTCATTGTCTGAAATACTCAACTTTTATTATTATATATTATAATAAATAAAATATGTTTATTTATTAGATACGTCAGTTTAACATCTTATAAAATTGTCTTCAACATTAAATTATAAACTAAGTTTGGAATTTTATCACTTTTAATGCTTCATGTTTGAATTCATTAATTTTGAAAGTTGTCAATTAGAAATCTTATAGTTTTCAACGTTTTTAAAATAAATAAACTTTGAAGGTTCACAATTACAAATTCTTCAATTTTTAACTATGTAAATGACATTGTTTGGTTTCAATTTTAATCAGTTTTAAATTTAATTATTTTGAATTAAATGCCTCCAGAATAAATTAAAAATAATTAAAAATTAAACCAATAATTTCTTAAATTTAAACTTTAAAAATTAGAAGAATTTAGAACCAGGCCTTGAAAATTGAATTATTTCATACCTGAAAATATTCCAAATTATTGAACATTTCATACTGAAATTAAAAATAAAACAACTATTTGGAATTGAAAAGCTTAAAATTGTACAATTGCAAACATTATTGGAATCATATATTGCAATTTTGTTTTGTATTATTTTTGTTAATGGTTAATTTTCAACATAATATCTTCAAATTATCCGATTTTTATTTGTAGCGTTAAAATTATGAATCTTTTAAAATTGAAAAATAATTTATAGGAAAATTTTAATAATAAATAATAATTCTAAATAATGAAGTGTTGAAAATTAAACGATTTCAAATTAAAAGTATGATCAATAATTTGAAAAGTGTTAATTTTTAAATGATTCAAATTTACTTCAAATGATTGAAATTTTTAAGGGCTTGATTATAAAAAAGTTCAAATATCACAATCCCTGGTAATTAAAAATGTGTTCAGTTTGAAATGAAATTCGGATTCGTTTAATTTTTAACGTTCGATAGTACAATTTTTCATGTTTAATGTTTCCCATTTAAACGTACTCCATTTTTAACGCTTTTTTAGAATAATTCAATTTTAAATGTTTATAAATGGAAATGTTTCCATTTTGCTTCATACTAAAAATGATTTAAATTCAAAAGTTTTCAATTTTTAATTATTTAATTTTGAACGTTTTTAATTAGAAACGATACAGTTTCAAAATTCCTTTGAATTACAATTTTTTTCCAAATCCTGATCTAAAATTATTCAATTTAAAAATTTTTGAAATTGTCCTACATATTTCTAAAAGTTTAATCTGGAATCGTTCATTTTCCAGATTGTTGAATTCTAAAAAAAATTGTTCAATGTTAAACGCTTTGAATTAAAAACGATACAGTTTTATCTTCTTTCAAATGAAATTGTTTATTAAAAAAATTTTAGTCTGAAATTTTTCAATTTTTAGAAGTTCTGATTATTAATTTTTCAATTTCAATTACTTCAAATTTCAGATTATTCAATTTTAATCTCTTCTATTGGGAAATTATATTATTTCTTTTGAATGCATTCGAAATATTGTTCTAATTTCAAAATTTTACCTGATAAAATTTATAGTTATATTTATTTATAAAATTTATTTTTTATCCAATTTGCCATGCGAATTTGGACACGCTTGCAACATTGGACTTTTCGAAATAGAAAAAAAAATATAACTGTATATGAAACCGGTTTGATTTCCTTAGATTTATACAATTTTTAAATTCAAAATTACTATTATTTTTGTTGAGAAAAATGGAGCTAAAAGTCAAGTCCAATCTTAACGACTGCAGACCTCTATTAAAATTGTTTGATTTGGAACGTTTTTAATTCAAAATTGTTCAATATATTTTTGTTTAGATTCTAGCGCTTTCAACGCGAAATTATTAATCATCTTTTTAAAAATGTGTAAAACGCTTGATATTTAAACTTTTGTTTAACAACGGATTTTTAAATTGTTTATATTTGTAATGTCAGGAAATAAAAGTCCAGGGACGTAAACGTGTGCGTGCATTATTGAATTTACCAGCTTTGATGTAGTTAAAAATGTGGTTTGCACAATTTTTTTAAGGTTACTTTAATATTAGGATGTTAATATTAAAATCATAAATTGGCATATTTACCGGGAGTAAAGGAATTGATATAGCGCAAGTCATGAAAAGTAATCGATAAGGGTTGCGTGAGCTTTCAGTTAAATATGCTGTTTAGAAACTACCCTGCATAGACCGTGTGGCCTAACGGATAAGGCGTCGGACTTCGGATCCGAAGATTGCAGGTTCGAGTCCTGTCACGGTCGATTCTTTTTTATAGTTATCAAATACATATTTATAGATGGGAAATCGATCTAACCCTTTTTAATTCGGCAGGATTTTTTTTTCATAAGTTATTTCTAAAAATGATTGTGGCTATAGGAATAGGCGAGTGATCAGAAATTTCCCATGCATTTTAATTTATACCATTACCAAAAAAATCATTATAAATATGATGAAACTCGACGAATACAATATTTTGATATATAAATACTATATGAACATATTTAAAAGAAAATTATTATTCCAACGACCCCTAAATCATATAATAATTTGAGAAAACCTTGCTTTTATCAGAAATAATGAACTCTTCTCGTCTGAGAATCATATTTTATTGTTTAAATGTGTATGTTTTCTAATTTGTCATTTTCTAGGTGTCTCATACCGTAAAATAGTTTAACACAGTCTTAACCATTTATAATTTAATTCTTCGGCGAATAATTAGTTTTTATAGCATAGGAAATGGAACTGTTACATTGGAAATTGATGTTTCATTTTTCTTTCTGGAGTACCAAACCTTATTACTAGTATTATTATTATTATTATTATTATTATTATTATATCATTAAGCCGTTTCCCTTTCGGGGTAGGCGTGAATTGCTCGGATGTCATCGGAAGTTATTATTAATTTTAATTTGGAACACTTCCTCTCCTATTTCCTGTTAATTGAAGTTTTCTAGGTTTACATTAGGGTCGACCAAAAAAATTTTTTTTTTTCAAAAGTGAAAACGCTTTATCAATAGTTGAATTTGCAAGAAAAAAAAAAAATTTCTCAGAAGACAATTGATTCTTCAACATAAAAAGTTGAATTTTCGACAAAAAAGTTTATTTATTTTTTAATCATTTTATATATTCGACTTAACCCTTAAAGTTATTCCTGGGGTCTTTTATACCCAGCCTTTTTTTGATCGTGAGTCATGTTTTCCATTTTGTTTTTAGTTTTTAATTTTTTTTATATGTTGAAACAAAAAATATATATATATATATAAACTAGTTTTATCTTATAAAGGATATAAAAAAGTATATCCAAAAAAATTGTCGTCCGAAAATATTAAAAATCCTTGTTACAATAAATAAATTTCTGATAGGGTCTTCAGCGACCCCCCTCATTCTTTATGTTATCACAGAGAGGAGATAACTTTGAGGGTTGATTTTTAACCTCAAAACCCCCGAATAGTAATGATGAAAATCGAAGAGTTAGCATATAGCCTGATGGCTATTGCATGTCGTTTAACAGACGCGAAGTGTTTGTTTTATCTGCATAATATTCTGGTTACCTGCGATCCGGATGAGATATTCCGGATATCTCAATTACTAGTGTCAAATAGTGCGCTACGCTTAGCGCACAAAGTGTTTGTGCAGCGAAGTGCTCAATTAGCTCGTGACCTTTTAGGTATGTAATTTTTCAATATAGTTCTCAAACCTTGTGACGAGTTTGTGTGATTGTGTTTCTACGAGTTTTAATTTTTTTAAATATTATAGTTCGTGCATGGAATTCAACGCCTCCCCAAGTACCACCAAATCCAGTAGGCTACTCAGCTGCATATGGGGATGCGGTTAAAATACCCGCTTGTGAGCCTTGGCCCGAACATAAGGAGATTCATCCCAACGAGCGTGTGGATGAAGATGAACCACCCATGCGTTGGAAAGGATACGAGGAGGAGGACCGAGTGAATGTGTATGATGATGCATCAACGAGTAGTGGAATATTCTCCGCATCTAGTGTTCCGATAAACCGTAAGTTTTTGAATATGCTTTCATAATAATTAGTATATTTTCCTGAAAAAGAAATGAATAATTTGGTTGAAATAAGTATAATTTTTTTTTAATTTTATTCCTTGTTGGAAAATAAAGTTCAAATTTTACATTTTACTCAAGAAAATTATTCGCTCACTATTATCATTTAAAACGAGTATGAAGAATAAAAAATTCTAACGATATTCATGCTTGGAATTAAATTTTTAAAAATGAATGAATAATTTTATTAAATTAAGGTTGAACATTTATCTCTTTTATTCTCTTTTTCGTTGAAATATTAAGTAGATTTTTTCGAAAACATTTGAACATTTTTACGATGATCCATGTTGAAAATGATCTGCCTGAAAAATGAATGAATAATTAGGTTGAATTAAGTATAATTTTTAAAATAATTTTCTTTTTGTTGAAAAATTATTTACAATATTTACATTTTACTCATGAAAATTATTCATCCACTCTTACCCTTTTAAAATAGTATAAAGAATAAAACATTTTAACGATATTCATGTTTAGAATTACATTTAAAAAAATGAATGAATAATTTTATTAAATTAACGTTAAAAATTTATCTATTTTATTTTCTCTTTCATTGAAATATAAAGTAGGATTTTTCAAAAAGATTTAAACATTTTTACGATAATCCATGTTCAAAATTATCTGCCTAAAAATTAATGAATAATTTGGTTGAATTTAGTGCACACAATTTTTTAAAATTTTATTTTTTGAATGAAAAATTAGGTATAATTTTTTACATTTAATCCATGACAATTATTCGTTCACTCTTATCATTTAAAAAAATTATCTGCCTGAAAATGAATGAATAATTTGGTTGAATTTAGTATACATTTTTCTTTTAGTTTTCTTTTTTGGTTGAAAAATTGAGTACAATTTTTTGAATTTTTTTCATGAAAATTATACGTTCTCCCTTATCATTTTGGAAGAGTATAAAGAATAAAACATTTTAACTTTACCCGTGCTTCGAATTAAATTTTCAAAAATGAATGAATAATTTTATTGAATTAAGGTTAAACATTTATCTCTCTTATTCTCTTTTTCGTTGGAATATTAAGTAGAATTTTTCAAAAACATTTAAACATTTTTACGATAATCCATGTTGAAAATTATCCGCCTAAGAAATAAATGAATAATTTGATGGAATGAAGTATAATTTTTAAATAGTTTTCTTTTTGTTGAAAAATAATGTACAATTTTTTACATTTTACTCATGAAAATTATTCCTTCACTCTTACTCTTTTAAAATAGTATAAAGAATAAAACATTTTAACGATATTCATGTTTAGAATTACATTTAAAAAAATGAATGAATAATTTGATTAAATTGAGTTTAAAAATTTATCTCTTTTATTCTCTCTTTCATTGGAATATAAAGTAGAATTTTTCAAAAACATTTAAACATTTTTACGACAATCCATGTTCAAAATTATCTGCATACAAATGAGTGAATGATTTATTCGCTTCTATTGTTTCAAGGAGAGTATGAAGAATAACACATTTTAACGATATTCTTCTTTCAAATTATCTGTTTCAAAATGAAAGATGAATTTTGTTAAAAAGTGTGCCTTTTTCTTTAGAAATTTTTTTTTTTTAAGAATAAAGATTTTTTCTCAAATATTTGCAAATTTTATGAATTCATTGAAATATTTTCAAAATTTTGTGCATTTTTTTGAAATATTGAGAAATCTTTGAAATATACTTTAAAAAAATCATTATTGTAAAATATAAAAAATACTTGTCAAAATCTTCAAAACATTTCCAAAATCTACGTTAAATTTATAATCTATAAATTAACATTTGAAAATTTAAATTTAATTTATATTTTCACAGAAAATGTCAACTTAACGCTGCTGGGGAATCCGACGACGGAGATTCTTCAGACGAAGAAGAAGAAGAAGAAGCACAAGAAGAAACTTGAACGGAACCTTGGCGGCCGTGGTAAGAGCCAATCGCTCCACAGGTTCTTGCTAGGCAGCAGCAGCGAGACCATCAGCAGCATGAGGCTGAACAACGAGAACAACAACAGCAACATCCTTATCATATTGTTACAAGAAGACCTTGGGGTATCAAAATAAGAAGTTTATTTAATAATTGGAAATTTGTGTTGAAGATAAATAGTATTTCTAATTGAAAATTAAACAAAAAGTGAAATTTTTGTTTAAAAAAACCGTGTAAAAAAAACTCTATTCTAAACGAAAATTGCTAAGAGCAATAATGAATTGTTTAAACAATTTATGTCTGAATTATACTAAATAGTATTTATTTTAATAGAGAGAGAGTTTTTTCTCATAATTTATGAGAATTCGCGTTTTTGCCCTAAATTTAACCTTAGCGGTGTCGAGCTTAAGGTTAAAACTAATGAACCGGAAAATAATCGGGCCGGTCAGGTCGAATTTTTTGAAAACGCGGTTAGAGCTTTGTATGCTCATTTAATGAAAGAAGTAAGTGATAGCGATAGGGTGGGTATAAAATTCATTTCAGATTATTTCAAAAAGGGTAGTGGGGGTATATATTTCAGACCTGCTCATCAACATTCATTCGCGGATTTTTAGAGGGTACTATTTAGTGTCATTCAAAGCAACGAGGATTTCATAATAGATCAATCCTACAATTTGTGCCTACCGCGGTCAATCGTAGCTGCTCGCACTTACGCCGAGAGAGGTCCGATTCATTCGGGTGTTTGCTAAAACTCTGGTTTTCGCCAACATATTTTCGAAGGTGAAACTGCAGTCGAGCAATTTGTAAAGCTGGTCACAAGACAGCCAAATAAATTCAGTCAAATAATTTGCATTGCTCACAATGCAAAAGCTTTTGACGCACAATTTATTTTGAGCTACTTTGTGGAGAAAAAAGGTACCAGAATTGGCCCTGACATTATAACAAATCACACCAACATAATCACGATGAAGGTGGGGTGTACAAAATTCATTGATAGCCTAAATTACTTACACATGCCATTGAGCAAATTGCCAACGACTTTTGGGCTCAATGAGATTAAAAAGGGTAAGTTTTCCCACCTTTTTAATACACCCGATTACACTGATTACAAGGGTCCTCTACCTACTTCCGAGTATTACTCACCAGACACTACGCCTGAAGAAGCTAAGAAAGAGGTTCTCGAGTGGCATGAGACACTCGAAAAAGACCCTTACTACATATTCGACTTTCGAAAAGAAATTGTCGAATATTGTGTAGACGATGTGGCTATCTTGCATCGGGCATGCATAGCCAGGGCCGTACCTAGACGGGGTTCCAAGGGTACATCGTACCAGGGCGGCACTAGCCAGAAATTGCTGAGGCGGCGGCCGCAGACCTAAAGACTGTCACCTATTTCCTCACTTTGTACTGATAACGTTCAATACAATACTTTCTGATCCCTTTGCTATAAAGTATATACCTGGTCCGTGCCAGACTGCGCCGCCCTTGTCTGCATCATACAATAGTTATATACATTGGCACCTAATTTTGTTTCGAGAATTTCCTTTCCATGTACCCTATAGTCTTCACATTTCTGCATGGGCACTTCAGATAAACGCGCAAGCAGCAAATATACCTGCTTCATTTTTGCACTCGATACTTTAATATGCTAGTATTGCCATTTACGTCTTATCCCGGGAGGGAGAGTTCAAGACCCATATTACTCATCTTCGTATTAATTGTTGACAATCATTTCAAAGTTTTAGTAATACATTACTAAATTAATGAATATTACATATGAATCGTTCATCAAAAGTGGCAAAATTCAAGTTCCAACAGTTTCGCTGTTGTCATTTCCAATCGTTTTATTAAAGTTTTTTTCTCCAATGTACATTAGGTTGGTCCAAAAATGCATTAGAAATTTTCTTTTCGAATTTTATGAATAACGCCCAGAAATTTGCTCGAATCCACACAAAAATAAGTCCATTAAAAAAAAAAATTATTTTTAGAGGTGGCGCAAGCCATATGAAGCTTAACACGCATTTTCCATTAGAAAAAAAGACGTTTTTGTAAATTTTATTCAGAATCCTTAATATTAGCTGAATCGGGTTGAGACTCAACACTTCTCTTCACAATTAGCCATAGAATAAGAATAAAATATTACTTTTCAAATATTGACCCTATAAGTCTTTTTTATAGTGCCCCCAAAAAAACTCTTAAGTGAAAAAATGGACTTTGTGAGTTTTCGGCGCTAATTATTATGATTGAAAATTTCACTGTTTGTCTGATTTTCAATTGGAGCGAGGTAATACCTAATTATTATTAACGAAAAGAATTGTTAAAAAAATTATTATCATTGGTTATAATATTCTCTCTGAATAATGCTAGAAATGCCTTAATTAAGGAAGGTTTTCATGATTGGCAACATGCATTGCGTCACTTTGGGCGGCATGAAAAAAGTTTATTGCATATTGAGAACTTAAGGAAATGGTCTAAGCTTTAGAAACAAGACAAAGTGTAACAGGCGATCGAGCAGTCTTTAAAGCGGAGAACCATCACTGGTATTCCGTCATTGAGCGCATAATTTACGTAATACAATATTTATCACAACAAAATCTGGTCTTTCGCGGATCGTCAAGTAAGTTGTTCCAGCATAACAGCAGAAATTTTTTAAAGGCAATAGAAATAATTAGTAAATTTGATCCAGTCATGATGGAACATATTAGATGTATACAGCACAAAGAGGATAGAAGGATGCCAACGTACTTAGGACTTAGAATTCAAAGTGAAAGAATTGTATTACCTGCAAAAGAAGTTCTTTAATTGATTTGCACAAAAATTACACAAATGAAGTATTTCTCTCTCTCTCTCTCTCTCTTTACTATACACCAGATGAAAGTCGTGTAGAATAAGCAACATTCACCTCACGAATAGTTGACATTGACCTTAAAAAAAGAGAGTTTGAAATACGCGAGTTCTTCCTTGGCTTCGCTCCTATCAGTGATTCTACCGGTGAATGTTTATCGCAAACAATTGTTCATCAGTTGCAAGAGCTCTGTTTAAACATCCAAAATTTTCGCGGCCAATGTTACGATAATGGTTCAAATCTATGACAGCTTGATAGAATTATAGGAAACCAAAGATTGTAAAACTAGTCACAAAGCTCTATGTTTTGCAAACAAATTTAAAGAATTCAAGTTTTTTTGCTCGATTGTACATTGGCACGAAATCTTAACAAAAAATTAATATAGTCAGTAAAGTGTTACAAAGCCCCCATTTATATCGTCCATTTCCTATTAATTTAATTTCTGATCTTAAAAAGTTTCTCATCGAAAAGCGAACGGATGAACGTTTCAAGAAATATGTAACAGAAGCAGCCAAACTCGTAAGAGAAGTTGAAGCAGAGGTGAACTTTCCAGCTGCCAGCGAAGTTCCTTAGAGAAGAAAAACTAGGCAAGCAGACTATGAGCACGTTGAAGAAAAGTTTTATTTATTTTACATTATTGGAAATAGCCACTAGTGCGCTGACAGAAAGATTTGAATTTCATTTTCAAAGTTACAATTGATCAAAACTTATTCAAGATCATCAATGACGGAAAATCGAATTTCAAATTTAGCGATTAGATCGATTGAGCATGCATTAGTTAAAATACTGCAAGCAAATTACTTAATAGAAAATTTTGCAGAAATAAAAACTAGACGAGCAACCTTTTTATAAAAATATTTGTAAACATTTAAACGTTTGTGCAATAAAAGTTTCATAACAAAACTATGCCTTACATGATTTACTTTTGATTTTGACTTTTACATAATTGAATCTTGAACGTGGAAGGACAAGGGCGGCAGACGAATGCTGCGCCCGGGCGGCGCACAGTGATAAATATGGGAAAACATTCGAGCCACGCGACGATTTTAATCAACTAATACAATTTTTTTATTCTTCTCTAAAAATCTTATATTTAATATTTCCAGTGAGAGAATTTTTATAACTACCCATATATTTTTTTTAATTAACCATGAAACGACTTGCCTCAACATCAGTGGAAATTGTTCAAAAATAACGCAGGACTACAAAATATTTTCTGAGGTGGAATATACGTTCTTAGGTGCACTGATCGTGAATCCGTGACCCTTATAACACCTGCACATCAGGATCAAGGTCATTTGAAGGTGAACTTCGTGAATTCGAGAGATATCATTTTTTGACCTCAGACCTTCAAACGACCTTGATCTTCTCGTGTAGGGGTCGCAGAGGCCACGTATTTGTAATCAGCGCACCAAAAAACGTATTTTGTAAGGGTCACAACCTCGATATTAGCAAACCATGACAAGATACAAGTTTCAGAAGCTCTAAAGAATGGTTTTGACATTCATATGATCTCTAGAGGTCACTCGGACCCGTAGATGAAAATATTTCCGAACGTAAAATTTCCTGCTCTTTCAGAATATGAGGTCAAAAACATGATATCTCTCTCATTCACGAAGATTGCCTTGAAATGACCTTGATCCTGACGTGTAGGGGCCATAGGGGTCACGGATTCGTGATCAGCTCATCCGGAAACGTATTTTGTAAGGATCATTACCTTGATATTAGCAAGCCATGACAAACTGCTAGGTTCCGAAATTCTAAAGAATGTTTTTGACCTTTATGTGACCTCTAGAGGTCTCTTGATCCCGTGGGTAAAAATATATCCGGACGTGAAATTTTCCGCCCTTTTAGAATCTGAGGTCAAAAAGATGATAGCTCTCGAATTAACAAAGTTGACCTTCAAATGACATAGATCCTGACGTGTAGGGTCATAGGGGTAACGGATTCGTGATCAGCGCACCTGAAAACGTATATTCCACTCCCGAAAATATTTTGTTATCATGCGTTATTTTCGAACAATTTCCACTGATGTTGAGGCAAGTCGTTTTATGGTTTAAAAAAATATGGGTAGTTATAAAAATTATCTCACTGGAAATATTAAATAAAAAATTTTTAGAGAAGAATAAAAAAATTTTATTATTTGATTGAAATCGTCGCGTGGCTCGAATTTTTTCCCATATTTATCACTGTGCTGCGGAAGGGTAGAAACGGCCCTGTGCATAGCATTTCGAGACATTTTTCGAAAATGCGCAAATGTATGCCCCTTTTCCGAGAGTATTACGATCGCCTTGGCTTGTTCGCGTGTCTATCGTAAAAAACTTTCTTACACTAGACACAATTGGTATTATACCTCCTGGTGGCTACAGAAGGGCTAATAACCAATCTACAAAAACCTTTTAGTGAGTATTGTGGTGCGACATAAGAGCTCGGGAAAGAGATACGACGCATCGGTAGGTGTCGTGAATACCGCACACCGGAGGGAATCCTGGTTGATGGTTACTATGAAGATCATCATAACCGACACATCCTACAATTTCACGGCTGTTTTTGGCGTGGGTGTGTCGCGTGCAAAAAAATTAATCGTGATTCTAAACTCAAAAGCGGTGAATCGTTAGACGAACGTTTCGAGCGTACCCGTGCTCAGTCCGAAAAACTTAGGCAGGCTGGTTACATTCTCACAGAAATGTGGGAGTGTAAATTTGACGAATTAAAAAAAAATTCGCCTCAAATGAGAAATTATTTAAAAGACCACCCCATTTTATTGAACGACGCTCTGAATCCTCGAGACGCGTTTTATGGTGGTCGTACAGGAAAGACGACCTGTTTTTATGAGGTAAGGGACGCTGAAACAATACAGTATAGTGATATTTGTTCACTATATCCTTATATTTCAAAATATGGTAAATTTCCTGTATGACATCCTAAAATTCTCGTGAGTGATGAATGTGAGGATATAACTGGTATGGCTTTTAAAAATTTAAGCAATTTGGAGGGTCTTGTGAAATGCCGAGTTTTACCGCCTCAATCCCTCTATCACCCAGTAATACCTCTTAAAGTGCATAAAAAACTCATGTTTCCACACTGCAATGCTTGTTGCGAGAATCTACAGCAGGAAGAGTGTAGAAATGAGGCTGCTTTGCGCGAAATTTAGGGAGTATGGGTGTCTGATGAATTGAAAAAGGCTGTACAAACGGGTTATCAAATAAAATTTATTTATGGAATTCGGCAATACCATGCCGTGCAATATAATACTGAAACACGAGAGGGTGGATTGTTTGCAGATCACATGAATAGATTTTTGAAAATCAAGCAAGAATCTTTAGGTTGGCCAACCGAGTGTATTGACGAGGCTAGTAAACTTGCGTATTTAAATGAGCACTTGACCATCGAGGGCGTTGATTTAGATCGTTCAAAGATAGCTAAAAACCCTGGACTTCGCTCGGTTGCTAAACTATGTCTGAACTCATTTTAGGGGAAGTACGGTCAGCGTGGAGATTTAATGCAGACAATCTATATTGAAACTTTAGAGGCACTAAATATACTTTTTTGAGCCCGGAAATAGAGCCGTTTGGCATAACACCGATCAGCGATTACCTCCATTGTGTTTCGTACAAATACTCGGCAGAGGCTTGTAAATCCTCGCCAAACACAAATGTTGTCATCACAGCCTATACAGAAGGCCAGGCTCCGTTTAGTCTTGTACGACTACCTGTCTCAGTTGGGTCATAGGGTATTGTACTACGACACTGACTCGTGCATTTATGTACGACGAAACGAACCTGGTGAGTATAATCCTTCTCTTGGTCGTCTTTTGGCTCAGATGACCGATGAACTCGAGGGGAGTACGGCGAGGGTAGCTTCATAAATACCTTTGTTTCCAGAGGTCTCGAATTTTACGACAACCAATTTGTTGATGCAAACGGTCAAATCCACACAAGATGCAAAGTAAATAGGATCACGCTAAACTATAAAAACTTTCAATATGTCAATTTTAACACGATCCGTGAAATGATTGTTGATAGAGCAGTAGATTCACTAAAATTCAATTTTAGGGCCATTAGACGCATAGCATTTCATGATGTGATCACATTAACTCAAAGTAAAACAGTTAAACCGGTATGCGTTAAAAGACAATCCATTGCAAAATTTGAGTCACTCCCCTACAGTTACAGGGAATCGCTTTAATTCTCATCATACTATAGCTCTCTTTCTCACGCACACGTGCAGTTGTATGATACATTTTAAGAACATTAAAAATGGGTTAGTATAGTTTTGAAGTGTTTACAATTGTGTATTAATGAGCATTAATCTCCGTTCATTTTCAATTACAGATGCAGAAAACTTCTTGTGGTAGTGGTGCAATATCGAGCAAAGGTTCCAACCACTACAAGTTCTAGAACAACAACAACAGCAGCAACTTTACCCTTCACTGGGAATCCCAGTAGTCACGCTGAACATCTTAGTTCCGAAAAATCTACACATACTAATGAGCAAGTACACAAATTTTCGGTGTAGACAAAAATAAGTTTACAAAAGAGGGATTTGAACATGTAATATTTTTTATTTTTATTTTCCAGATTACTCCGAATACGAGGGAGAGGAGTTAATTCTAGCAGTGGACAAGCCTGAGAATAATAATGACGATGATAATGATACTGATGATGAAGAAGGAATGGAACCGGGCAAAATTCCACCACGCCCGGGATTCATCCGAATTACTCAGGTGGCTCTACATCCCCTCCGTTAAGCCCACAGTGAGCGAGATGAGATGGAGGATGCTGAAAGAATCCGGGTGGCGACGAGAGCTGTGAGGAGAAGGACGAGGAGGGATGACAAGGAAAAAGAGTCGAGCCGATCTAATTCAAAAAGGCCTCGACTCTAAATTGTAGATAAGATAGCTGTAGAGTAGGATTATAGTGTGTTTATTTTTATTTTTGTGAAACTGGTTAGATTTAATTTTCAATATAATTTTGCAAAGAAAAATAAATAAATAAGTTTGATTTGAATTAAAAAAAATTAAGATGAACCCTCATGTATAACAATATTTAAAACCCCTGAATCAAAAGCGGAGGTGGCAACAGCGTCAGGACGGCGGCCATGTCTCGTAATAAGCTTATATGAGACATGGGCAGGCACGGCGTCCAGGGTATTAGCTTATTTCCTGGACGTCAGAGACGCGCGGCGGTGGAAGCTAGTACTACGAGAACTGAGCTAATATTTGCTTGATAACAGCTGTTTAATGCCGCCACGGCAACCAGGCCTATAAGCTGATTGGCCTTGTTGCGTTGTGTGCTACGAGTATATGGTTTTGGGTTAACTTCGTTTTTCAGTTTTTTGCAATATTAGCTAGACCACGCGCGCACGTACGCGTGTGCGTGTGTGTGTCTTTTAGCAAATGTATAAAAGAAGGCGATCCTTAGATGTATGGTTTTATTTGTAAAACGGGTCCAAGATGGAAGCATCCGTTCACATCAATGATTTGCGGTCCTACAGGATGTGGCAAGACATTCTTTGTGAAAAAATTTATTCATCACATTGGCCAAATGTGTGATACAGTTTTTGAACGAATAATTTTATATTATTCCGAGTGGCCAGGGTCACGGTCAACGCCATATATCGCTGAATACAAATTATATTGTTTTAAAAAACCCCCGTGATCGTTCACAAATTCAGCATATAGCGCGGCAAGTATTCCCTAAAAATCCAGGATTTATCCAAGAAGCCTACCACGATGCTACTTCTCAGCCACATGGCTATCTTCTCTTTGATTTAAAACAATCAACTCCTGATAATTTTCGCCTTAGAACGTCAATATTCCCCATCGATGCATATCACTACATCTACGTCCCTGCAAAGGGTATAAAACCCCAAAACAGCGATACTTTTGTTCCAGTCGTGCACATGTGATGAAGTCAAAAACACGTAAACGTCCAATTGGTGTGAAAAACGCTGCAGAGTTGCGCGCTTTATCCCATCTCAACACCAATCAACGTCGTGTACTACTTAAGACTGCTGATACAAATTTTGTTAAATGTATTTTTGAGTGTGCGTTAAAAATTTTACACGGGAATGTTCTTTTAAAAATAAGTGAAAAACTAAAGTTGAAAAAACATCAGCACGCGCTATGGAAATTAGCAACACCGCGCGGTACCTGGAAAAGTAAAAAAAGTTTTATCGTACAAAAAGGAGATTTGTACCACTTTTTATAGCACCCATTATCGGTTCACTTCTTTCATATATTTTCTCAACAAGATCCTCGTAAACAACTACATGCAGTACGTCTGAAAAATGATAATAGTGCCTAGTGATCGCCTGGCAAAACTCCATCAAGAGACCTCAATCGCTCAACATTTTCCACAACAATAGAAAAATGATGTTCCAGATATAAATTTTTCTCTGCCAGCCACACAAACAGCGGGAAATGCTCTTAGTAGGTTGGATATGGAAATGTGTAAAATTTTAAAGTCAGAGTCCGTAAAAGATGATAGTGAAAAATGGAAAATGTACCAACAAGTTCTGCAAAAATTTCTTATCTTCACGGACGAATCGCGGAAAACAACGCCAGCAAACAAGCAAGTAACCAGTGATAACACAAATGGTACGGAGGAGCCGATTATATCCTGAACGGTACAACCGTTAATACTGAGGATATTGTTACGTCGGTTCGGAAAACATACAAAAATAAGGCAGGATTATTACTAGACGGGTTACAAAAATCGGGTGTAAAAGATAGACTATATTGGGATGAAAAAGGTACAGTCTTTATTGATGGACGTCGGGTGGAGAATTCAAGTATTATTTATCTTATGAATGACGAGAACGAAGACGACGACGGCGAACATTGGGCAGAAAACTGTGCTGGCAACGCTACATTACAAAATAATATAACTCCTGGAAAAAAATCTTGGATATCTTTTTGTCTACAAAAATGAGAATATTGGAGGATTTATGCTATGATCCGCAACATCAGGCGTCTTACAGAGGCATCGAAAAACTTGCACGAGCTACGAAAAACAAGTTGCGCGTGAAGAGGTGTTAAACTGGCTAAAAAGTCAAGATAGTTTTAATCTTCATCGGCCAGTCAGAAAACGTTTCAGAAGAGCACACTATAACATTGATAATGTGGATGCGAACGCTCCAAGGGAGATAGAGTCAATTGTCCGAAACGAGATGTGCCAAATTTTCTGGAACTACGATTTTCGGACAATAGTCTCCGTTGCACACTCGAGGCCTGACATTGTTCTCCAAGACTTCGAGTAGCAAACTATATTCGTGCTCGAATTCTCGGCTCCGATTAAATAATACATCACTGCCAAGAAGAAAGAAAAGGAGAAATGTATCAAGAACTGAAAAGGGAGCTGCAACGACTGTACCCAAAATATTCGGATCAATTAATTTTCCTTGTGATAGGTGCTCTTGGAGGTGCGAAACTATCACTGGTTCCTAACCTTGAAGCCATACCCGCGTGCGAAAAATATGTGAAGGCCCTTGCGAGATGGATGCAGAAAGCTGTCATCCTCGGGTGGCTTCGTGTCCTCTAGACACACGAGGGTTTCGCCGGCCTGTTATTCTGATTTCATCGTATCCTGTGACCAACCATATCACGTTTGTGAGACGTGGCCATAAGTGTGATTTACCGCCGTTCTACTTGGAGCCGGTATCATTTTTAGATAGCAGTTGCTCTCAGTGGAACCCTGCGGTGGTTGTTTAACCTTGTTTTTCAATTATATAGAAGAACAAGCAATATTCCTGGATGTTATATTCTGATGTTGGCAACGGGGGTGAGGTTACCGAGTTGTACCATTGTTACGTATCTTGGTTTGCTCGGTAGAAGTTCCTCCACAATAGCTGTATTCCATGGTTGATAGAATCATTTGAGAGTCCATCCGACGACCAATGGGGCCAAACTCACCAGGTTTCCGATCATAATGTTACAGCGTAAGGATCGTGACGTCACATGTCCAGTTAATATGGCGCGTAACTGGGGTTCAAAGTTACTACCAAGGTCGAGTTTTCACAACCAAGAGTAGTATTTTCACGGCTTGATTATCGTGACGTCACGTTCGGTCACCATGGTGATGGAATTGAGGTTGAATTATACGTTAGTAATCGGTACTTATTCCAGGGTGCGTTATGTACCTCTGTTAATTCTTCCACATGTCAGAATTCAACCTTGGCTGCCATAGAGTTGTTATTAACTTCAAAATGTTGACAGGCGGTCGGAGTTCGTAACCTAAAATTAAACATTACAACGAAATAAATAATTGATGTTTCAATATTTCTGAATGAGTTCTCTTTAATCGGGGAGTGACCTTCGCTCTTGGTTCTCATAGTTATGTATTTCTTGCGGATCCCCTCTGATAGTAAAATATGTTTTTCTGAAGTGACAGAGATGCCGAATTTACCCTGTCACAAACAATCAAAAAATTATGTCTGACAAGTGATTCATATTTATAGAATATTTAAGCATGACAAAATTGAAGACTGAGCTACGTAAGGCTTTACATTTTGACCTAACGTGTGAATGACGTACATAGTTCGACGATGCGGTGTCTGGCCTGAACTTTAGGTAAGAAACTTTCAAGTATCAACAGTAATCGGCTAATCTTAGACGCCAACTACAGTCTACATGTACGATACCATTCTTACTTATGTTTCTATTTACAATACATAATATATAAATCAGATTTTAAAAATAAATTAATCAGTTGAGATCAACCTTCCAAGCGAGTAGGTAGTGCGAGCATTCAGTGCAAAAGTAACTGAAATATAAAGTGCAAACTAACCTCCTGTTTGGTTTTGGAGTTTTCAAATTCAAACATTAGAGTCAGCTTTTAAAAGTACAATTAGAATAGGGCTAAAAATAATCATAAAACACAATGATTTGAAAAGCTTTATAGATCATGCGGAAGAGATGATAATTTTACTAATAAATAACATTTTCAAAAGTACGAAAAGTTTAAAAGTCAATGTTATTTTAGCAACAGGTATGGAAATTGAGGAAAATAAATTTTTCAATACTACAAATGTAAAAATATTTGAGGTGACATATTTTGATGAATGGTTTAAATTTACAGTAAGGGAAGTAATTTATGTGACATTTTCAGCAAAAAAAAGTATTTTTGGAAATTAAAAGAAATCATAAATTTGAATGTAAATATTGATAAATATGCGCGACATACAGTTGGTTTGTCAACTTTCATACGTATAAAAAAATTTATAATACAGAAACATGCTTATGGTATTGAATATAATAAAAACAGTAAGAAAGAAGAAATAGTCCCATTCTATTCAAGTGCAAATAAGGCAGACAAACCATGAATTCATCGTCTTATTGTTAAAAATATGGATTAAAAATCTATCCCGGCTAGTAAGATATCAATTTACGAAAAATAATCATCGTTCATTTTTGTGTGACAGATGTTTATGCCATTTTAAATTTTAAATATCTTTTGATAATCACAGAGTTGACTCTGAAAAAATAAATGGATGCTGAGTTATACTACCAGAAGACAAGGATAAAATCTAAAATTTTAAAATCACAGGTATAAAGCAAACGTCCCATTTTGTGCTTACAGTGATATAGAATGTTTATTAGAAACAAATTCAAATGTAAATGCAACAAATTACCAAAAGCATGCCCCGACAAGTGTAGCGTTTTATGTAAAGTGTGATTTTGATGACTCATTTTCACAGATTAAAGCTTATCGACAAAAATGTTGCATTGATTGGTCCATGAATGAATTAAAGCACTTATCTGTGAAAGTAGATTCATATCTAAAAAATATAATCCCAATGGAAACATTAACTTTAAAACGAAAAAAAGAATTTCCAAACATAAAAAATTGTCACATTTGTGAAAAGACTTTCAAAAATTATTATTATTTTACAAGTAAATATCGCGTTGCAAGTCATTAATCTTGTAATATCAACTATAAAGACTTACATGTGATTCCTGTACTTTTTTAAAACCTGTTAAGATATGATACAAATGTAAGAATTAGATTTATTGACTCTTTCAGATTTATGCCTAGTAGTCCTAAAAATTTGCCAAAAATTACGAAAATATATTGTGAAAATGACGATGAATTTAACTTATTAACAATAAAAGGTGTTTTGCCTTATGAATATATTATGACAGTTGGGAATAACTGTAGGAAAAACAATTAAGATCACAAGAGGCTTTTTATTCAAAATTAAAAGATTCAAATATTACAAAACAAGATTATCAACGTGCCTGTAAAGTTCTGAAAACACTCAACTTGAGAACTATGGGTGCATACTTTGATTTTTATTTAAAAAACTGATGTATTACTTCTAGATAACGTATTGTTTCAATTTTAGAAAAACTTGTTTTTTAACTTAGATTTTAGATCCATTACACTATCACACATCACCCGGAATTGCTTCTAATGTAATGTTGAAACATACAGGAATTGAACTTGTTTTATTTACAGAGGATGTAATGTTTTTATTTATTAAAAGACAAGTCTTACATAATGTTTTTTGATAATAATAAGCACTATAGAGCAGCTATATGTGAATATTTACCGTATAAAGATTTTAAATTGTTGGAAATTTTTTATAATGAATCAAACTTTTTCAATAATCCTGATGATACACTTGAAGGTTATATACTTGAAGTAGATTTAGAGTACCCAGAGCAACTTCATGGTTTTCAGACTTGTCCTTATTCCCAGAACATTAACATTAATTTCAAATTTGCTACAAAAGAAAAATAATATAGTTCATTATAGAAATTTGAAAAAATATTTTTCTTCGTGTATGAAGCTGACTAAAGTTCACAGAGTGTTAAAATTTGTACAGAAACCATGGTTAAAAGATTACATTGACTTCAATACAGATTATAGGAAAAAAATCAGTAAATGAGTTTGAGAAAATACTTGATAAATTTTTGTAAGCGTTTTAACAAAATGGTAGGGGTGGTAATGCGCGATAACTTAAATTGCCAATTCAAATTTTCATTGCCATACCATATTTGCTGAAGACATGGTTATCACTGAAATGAATAAAACAAACATTTGTTTCAATAAACCAATTCATACTAGATTCAGAGTTCTTGACGTACCAAAAATAATAAGTTATGATTTTCACTATAATTGTATTCAGAACACGTTTGGTAATAATGCAAAGTTACTGCGTATATACACAGACAGTTTAATATAACAACTCACAATAAATTCCCCACGTCTACGAATATATTTAAAGAGATGCGTACAAATTTGATACTTCAGATTATTCTCCAAATAATATTTAATGAATACGTCTTCTAAACAATAAAAAACAACTGAATTTATTAGGTTGCGTTAAAAATTATATGCATTTAAAGTTTTGGGTGAAGAGGAAGCAAACAACAAAACTAAAGGGGTAATATGTTCTACTTTGATAATAATAGTATTCGATGATTACAGGCAGACTCTAATTTATTGCCAAAACCTCGTCCGGAATCAAAATTTAATCTGAACTCGAAAACATGAGGTACACTCGATTAAACAGGATAAGATTTCTCTCAGCTGGCATGATGATAAAAGAGTGCTGATTCCTGGTTCTACAGAAAATCTTCCATGGGGATATAAAAATAGAGTGCATGGGCCCATGGGAGTCGACAATGATGATTAATATGTACTGTTATTGTAAAATATAGTTTCGTACAAATAAATGAATGAATGAATGCAGTTCACAAACTTGAGTGAATACTGCTGTAAAATACGATTTAATAATATGAACTCCCACAGCTTTAGTACTATTGTATTTATTATGGTAAATAATATGTTTTATATCAATTAAGAAAAAAACAGGTTCCTGGTTTCAATAAATGAAAAGTTATATATATTTATTTTTTTATTCAATTACCTGGAAAACACTAAGATGTATAAGTATAGGTTATAATTGAGAAGCAGCTTTTTATATTCAAATATATGTAATTTTATTTGTTGATAAAAAATACATTTTCTAAACTTGAAAATTAACATAAAACTGAGCCAGTTGATCAATGCTTACTTCTTAAACCCGATTGTTAATTGCTCGAGGTAACCAGTTTTTCAATAAAGTAACATTTTGAAGTACACCTAAACATGTTGTACTTGAATGACGTGGGCATACTTTAGTGGATGACTCATTGCATAATATTATAAATAAATGACATTCCATATGATGAATTATAATAATTTGCGATGATTCCGAGTAAAAAACTTTTCATATACATTTTTCTTTTCAAGCCTTTCAATTAAATTTTACTAGAATTTCTAAAAAAAAGTTTCTACGATTTTTTTCACAAACATAGAAGGTACATAACCAGTATTACGCGGTATACTATGAAAATTATATTGTCTAACACCCGCGCGGGATATGCGACTTCCGAGGCTCGTTGAAAGACGACAAAACTATCGATTTCTCGATTGATGACGCTAGCGTCAGGGAAACTCTATTTTACTGACTGGTGAGGGAAGCAAATGAGAAAAGTGTGGTTATGCGGAGGGGAAGCGCTGTCGATACTCGCGTTGTTGGGCGTGGACTATATATGTTCGGCACGTGTGATTGATGTGCTGGCGAAGCAAACTTCGCATTCGTCTAGAATCGCCTACGTCTCCACCTAGATGCAAAGTGTACTATATTCCCGCCAACGATACATACATCTATACTTTGATGGGATGCAGCTTCATTCTCAAGGAGAACGAAACAAAACAGAAAAAGGATCCGCATCATCATGCATTAAAATTATAGCCAATTCTTTCAATATAAATTCATTAACTGGACATCTAACTACTAGCTTCTTTATTTTAATAATCATTCATTTGGTTCTGAACAATCAATAACAACTAGAAGCCAGAATTGTAATTAGTCTTCATTGCGTCCGGTGCGACTTGATAATTTTGCGCCTTCTACCCAAACCACACGGGATAATATTGGGTTAATTTGTTCCCGTTTGCGCCCCCTTGCAACCAATGCCCCATGCGGGGACACCGTCAGCACCACCCTAGTTACAACTCTGCTAGAGGCGCATACTCTATATATTCCCCATTCGATAACAATGGTTGTTGTTCTTCACCATAGTAATCAGCTTGGAAATTTGTATATATTCAATAACGTAGAGCATACTGATTTTTACTAATATTAAGATTCAAATTACCGTAAGAATAGAACTGATGATTCAAAAACAGTTTTACATTAGCTAGGTTTCAATGATTAAATTGGCTAAGTTTTAATTAGTATTGTTTTTTCTGGTTGCGTGAAAACCTAATATAACAAACCGCGGTTTCTACAATTTTGTTGATGTTTTACAGTCTTAAGAAATTTACAATCTAAGGCTTGGTAAAAACGATTCTATTTTTATTATTTTTTGATAATCTTCAGCGAAACCAAATATTATGCTTAGAGGTATGGATACATAAAAAAAAACAATAGCATTGGTCATCGATTTTTTATTAATATTTGTTTGAAGCCAACTAATATTATCTGCGTAATGTGATTGTCCAGGATTTAAAGATATATAATTTTTCATAAAACTAGTGAGATCAAAATTTCTTTTTCTATCAATTTCAATAGCATTAATTTCATATGTTGCTTCTTCAAACAAATCGCAGATGGCGTTACGATCTAGCACTTGTGGGGTCTTGGTACCCCCACTACGCCACTCACCGGAGTAGTACTAGCAAGCGATTCTCCGATCTACGTATGTACGCGACCCGTGATTGAGTAGGTAACGGAAGGTAGGTATGCGATCCAACGAAACTCGATTTAATCGAAATGTCATTTCAACGAAAAAGGTATGGTTTGTGCACGGCGGTAAAATGTGTACGAACCCAGTAAAAAGAAACTGATTGAGGCGAATTGAGATGAATTCGCTAAAGCCCCCGTAAATCTCGCTTTGTGGTAATTTCGATTTGGAGCGGGCCATGAATTCTTGTAAATTCGGGAATAAGTAATTTAATCTTTAAATATGCTAATCGCCCGAATTCGACAAACAGTTTTTAGGGGACGTAATTCATTTGAATGTGTCAGCACGAATTCATTTCAGTGTCAGCCAATTCATTTTAATTCGCGAGATTTAAAGTCAAGCTCCAATTCGCCTGAATTCGCCAGAGCGAATACAGTTAAAGGCTGGTCTATTCAATCGAATTCGTGAGCTATAACCAACGCGCTAGACATAAAGGATCCGTTGTAAATAAATATCAATGAGTCCCGTAGCTCAGAGGTCGCCCTCTGAACTTATACACTTGGGATCGCTGGTTTGAGTCTCGAGGCATGCAATTTTTATCAATTTTTTTCGAAATGACCTTGACCACGAATTAAAACGAATTGAAACGCATACGATTCGGGTTGGCTTAGTTCCTTTAAACGAATCAGAAAGCGGAATTCGGGAAAATTCAAAAATGGTAATTCACCGTAATTCGCCCCAATTAGTTTCTTTTTACTGGGAAAGATGGCCGTCCGTGTATTAAAAAGTCAGAGAATGTGCCAGAAATGTCCAATTGGCGGCGTGACATGTATAATCTGTTTATTGTTGCATAAAGTTTAGAATTACGAACGAATAATAATAAATACGAACAAGTGAATTGTTTAAAATGAAAATTTTCACTTAAAAGCATTTCCAGAATAAATTGTCGATTATAATGAAATAGAAATGAAGTGAAAGTTTCAGTTGCATCTGAGAATATCAAATATTTTGTAAGTAGAAATGTTTATTTTTTTCATGAAAATAGTCTTAAAATAATTGTTCCGTACAATTAAAAATGTTGAGGGTGACATATGGTGAGGTTATGAGTGTACTTAAAAGTTGCCAGGATGCTAATTGTTTTGGAGTTTATTTCTCAAAAGGAGAGTAAATGAATAAAAAAGTATATTATGATATAGATTGATTGTAGACAAATAAAAAAATATAAATGTTCACTGAAAAGCAGTTGAACAATAAATTGTTTATTCATGAAAATAAAGGAAAATGAGCGTTTAATTGACTGCATTTAACGATTCTGCGGCCATGAATTGTGAAGAAATTGTTTGAGAAATGTGTTCATGTTTAAATTTCATGAACATTATTAATTTTCTAAGAAGGAATGTACATTTTTTTCCTGAAAATTTTCGAAAAATAATTTTTCTTTATAATGACAATTGTTGAGGGCAGGGGGGTGCTTCCACTGTATTGCCCAATGTAAAAAATGTTTCATGACAGTTAAAAACGGCCTTGCGGCGGTGCTGGTATCAACTTCGTTCTACAAAACCATGCAATACTATAGGAAAAATGCATAAAAATTACAAAATAAATATGAAAAACCGTTTAAAATCATTTTTGCATTATAGTGTAGAGTTAGGTAGTAAATGAGACTTATGTATGTACTTACTTATTATTTTGTTCAATACAGGAAAAGCAGCATAATTGACATAATTACAAATAAAAGTTACATGAATATTCGTGACTCATGAAAAATAATGAAAAAATAAATAATGAATATACGAATTGATGAAAAAAATTGTCGAAAATATAAATTGCCTAATTATAAAATTTGTCAAATTTCGAATGACAAGATTTTTAAGTGACAAAAAATAAAATCCCGAATTTAAAAATATCCGAAACTAAAATTGACCAACTTCGAGACCGAATTATAAAATTGCCGAATTATACAATTGCCGAATCATAAAATTGTCGAATTATAAAATAAACGAAATATCAAATTCCCACAAATATTTCAATTCCCAAAATTAAGAACTCCCGAACATAGTTAATTGAATATTAATTTATAGGTTATTTATAAAAATATAAATAAACCAAGCAATTTAATTAATCATTAATTAATAAATTATTAATTATTTTCAGCAATTTTGAATTTCGGCAAATTCAAATTTCAGCAATTGAAATATTTATGGGAATTTAACAATTCGCATTTATTTTATAATTCGGCAATTTTATAATGAGGTCAATTTGATAATTCGTCAATTTATACTTTCGGCATTTTTTTCGTTAATTTTTTTTATATTGCTGTTTTACAATATAATTGCAACTATAAAATCAATATAATTATTTTATCTATATATTACAAACAATTAATATGACACATCATAAAATATTCTTTTCTATTACAAATGACAAACTCTTAAATGTGATATTTTTACAATCAAATAGGTCGTTGGCAATTGACATAGGCAGCGGGCGAAAAGCCGACTGTCGGCCCAATTCTAGCCCAAAATTTGGGCCGACCATTGGATAAACTGTGGCAGATTGATCGGTACGACCTCAAGAATGAGGTCGGTCTGACTCTGGATACAGCAGTCGGTTAGCCACAAATCATTGTGATGCAACCGACGATAGGTCAAATCTTGGACCGAGTATGAGCAGACCGTCGGATAAACTCTCGTTCGTTGTTTCAAGAAAACCGTGAAAGTACGGTCGACCGGACTCTGCATATAGATGCCCGGACCATCGACATAACATTGGCTTGTACAAGTCATCATGATGCACCCGACGCGACGGTCGGTCAAACTTGGGGCCAAATATGGGCCGGTCGTTGGATATACTAGGGTTCATTATTTAAAAACGACCGGAATTTGAGTACGAATAGCTGGGTTTTTTGTGTAGACATATCCATATTCGTACCGAAATTTCCGTACAGGTAGACACTTCCTTTTTTTAAGAAACAAAATCCATCTTTATGATAAATTGAAAATGTTACGAGAAATTTACATTCGATGTACTTCTTAATCGTCTTAAAATAGTCGGAAACACCTAAAAAGCAAAACGTTACACGATATTTGAAAAAAATTTGTCATTAAAAAAATGGTCGGAGTACGCGATAAAATTTCTAAGTTCTGTCGATGCAAATTTTAAATGATCATTAAAAATTACATTTTCCTCATGAAAAGTTGTAAAATGATCTAAAACGCGAAAAAACACAATATTACACAAAGAAAAATTAGTTAAAGTGGGCGCCAAAAAAAAAAAAAATTTTGAAAAAAATAGTTGAAAGAAAGTTTGAGAAAAATGTTTGAAACAAAAATTGTTAAAAAATTTGTTCGATGAGAAATTTTTGAAAACAAATTTAGAAAAAAAATTGTTTGAAGAAAAATTTGTAAAAAATTTTTTTGTTTTGAAAAAAATTAAAACAAACATTTTGAAAAAAAGTTGTTGGGAAGTTATAGACAAAAAAGTTTCAGGGCTTCAGCCCGGGGTTACGAAACCCTAAAAATTGTAATCGGTTTAAATTATTTATTTAACAATTATTTCATTTATATTTACGTTGACAGTTAATTTATTTTACATGTACATGATGTTGCATAATAATAAAAAAATTAATGAGAAAAAAGAGTTAACAAATTGTTTAATTTCGACTGTCTTGAGCTGTAGCTTATGAGGATGGTTTTTTCATTGACTTTCAATTCTGTAGGTATAGATCAATGGGTAAGACTCAAGCCTGCTAGGCGATAGATTCAGGTATAGATGTAGGTGCGAAACCCCATAGCGTTAGAAATTTCATTTGTAACATCATGTTTAAAAATGTAATATACGCATTCATTCTAAACAGGACCATTAACATTTATAGTCAAAATACTCGCAATCAATTATTATTCATTTTTTGAATACCTATTTTGTATATTTCCACCTGTGTAGTACGAACCTTCAAAAATCAAAGTCGGCCCCACATTGTTGTCCAAGGTTGGACCGACATCATCTAAATAGATGGCACATATATGGCAACAAATGGGCCGACCTTGAGAAGTGAAAGGCAGTTGACCGTTATCATTTAGCTATTTGGCCCGACCAGTGGCGCATAAGGTTGGACCGACCGTCCAACGGTTGGCCCGACCGTGGGTCGACGGTCAATTTGCACCTGGGTAATGTAATACATTAAACAATAATTTTGAAAATGGCCCGGTGCAGTTTTGTACTAGTGTTTTTGTTTACCGCATTAATGATGCCGATTTCTATAGCTCCGGGGTGCAAATCAGGTTACAAAAGTGAACTCAGAGAACCCGAAGATCCCGAAAATGAAAAAATGAATTTTTTCGTCGTTCCGAATGAAACCGCCTATTAAAGCTTTATGGAAAAAAGCTTTATTTCGGACAAATTTCACCGTGAAAGCTGGCCAGTTCGTTTGCAGTAAAAATTTGTTCAAGAAAGACATTCTCCACGAAAAAATCCTAAAAGGACACGATGGCACGATTTTGGGAAAGGTGATTAATTATATATATTTACTGTAAAATCAAAATCACAATTATCAAGATGAAACAAAAGTAAATTCTTTCTTATTCGATAAACTGTATTATTAGATATTTCACTTGCTAATCGGTTCAAAAAAATTCGGTTTGTTTTCCCCTCAGCAAGTGTAACAAAAAACACAATTTATTAATATTTTTCGTAATTTTCAGTAAACAAAATATGTATCAAGTTAATCTAGTCAATATTCTATTTGAGTAGGATACAAAAAAAGTCAAGTTAATTTAACGATTAAATTAGAAGGCTACAAAATGTGTGCTACGAACCTTAAATTTTCTTCTTTAAAAATGCATGCGACCAAAATTTTAAATTAATGTCAGTTTTTTTGTATTTTGCACCAATAGACATTCATTAGATTAACTTGGCACCAATTTTTATTCTGAAAATTACGAAAAATATGAATAAATTGTGTTTTTTGTTACACTTGCTGAGGGGAAAATAAACCGATTTTCTTAAACGTGTAATAAGTGAAAATACTGATTAATACAGTTTATTGAATAACAAAGAATTTAATTTTGTTTTATATTCAAATTTTTATTTGGATTTCACAGTAAATATATAATTACCTACCTGTTTTCCCAAAATAGTGCCATCGGGTCCTTTTAGGACTTTTTCCACAAACAAATTGGCCAGCTTTCACTGTAAAATTTTTTCGAATCAAAGCTTTTTGCCATAAAGCTTTAATATCTTGATCTTTTGGGACAACAAAAAGTTAATTTTTTCATATTCGGGATATTCAGGTTCTCTGAGTACACTTTTGTAACCTGATTTTTACCCCGGAGCGATACACATCAGCATAATCAATGCGATAAACAAACATAAAAACACTAGTATGAAAATCCACCAGGCCATTTTCACAATAATTTCAAACAGAAACCGTTTTATTGTTACATTTTTAAAAGTTTGTAACGACTTTGCATGTGGGAAGCCATATCACTGTCAAAACAACAAGAACAAAGTTACTACTAGCACCGCTGCATGGCCGCTTTCAACACATGGACCATTTTAAACTGTCGGAGACAGGAGGCTGATTGAGGGTTGAGGGTGACAGATATGGTAAGGTTATGAGTGTACATAACAGTTAACAGGGTGCTCATTGTTTTGCAGTTTATTTTTTTAGAAGCAGAGCGAATAAATAAATAACTAAATTATAATAGATTGATTTTAGACAAATGAAAAAAATAAAAAATTGGGTTAGATTGAAGAATAGGGGCGTCACCCCTATTTTAGATGGAAATTTTTTTTTTTCATTAATTTCTTAGAGTATTTAATTGAATCATAAATAAAGCGATTTGACAAGGCAAACGTTTAAAATTATTATTACTTTTGTTACTACGATGTCTCAAATCTGGGTCTGTTATGATATCGGAATGATCATATTCTGATCGAGATTATTAACATTATTTTTGTGACCAGTCAAATGGGTGCCTTCCCGCCCCCCACGAGACGTTGGAAAGGGGTAGGGATTTTACAAACATTATTTTTGTGACTAGTCAAAGGGGTTTTATTGAATTATTTACATTGTTTCTGACCGTACGGATGTTTAAAATAACCTAAACAGTGAGTTAAATATGATCATTCCGATATCATGACAGACCCATATTTAAAACATCGTAATAACAAAAGTCACAATAATTTTAAACTTTTCCCTCGTCAAATCGTTTCATGTATCCTTCAATTAAAAATTCCAATAGTTTTTTGGCTGAAAAGAATTTTTTTTCTGCCAAAACAGAGGTGACGCCTCTATTCTGCAATTGCACCAAAAATTGTAACGCTAAGATATTGGAAATGAAAACATCCAACGCGCCAAAAGGGGCGCTGCGGTGCCATATAAACATGGCTGCGGAAACCATATAGACAGTAATATGGAGTAGTAGCAATAATTCAATTAAGAAGTGTGTTCAACTGGAGAAAATGGTATTTTTGGACTTAGATAGTTTGTGTAGTTACGCAGCAGCTACACCTGCATCCAGAAATATGATCGAATTGGTTGAATGTTGAACTACTTTTTTAAAAGTTGAACTACTTTTTTAAAAAATTCATTTTTTGGTCGTTGAGGATTCCCCTCTTTGGTTGAAGATTTAACTGCTTTTTTGAAAATTCGTTTTATTTTTGATTAGAAAATATTTTTCAAACTCTTTTTCGTTAAAAATCAACTTTTTGCCTGTAAATTGATATTTCAAATTAAAATTGATCTTTTCTGGTTGAAAATTCATTTATTTTGTTAATAATTAATCGTTTTTTTGTGGAAAATAAATCTCTTGTTGAAAATTAATCTTTTTGTAGAAAATTGATCTTCTTGTTTGAAAAATATATTTTTTGGTTGAAAATTCAACTCTTTGGTTGAATGTTGAACTGTTTTCTTGAAAATTCATTTCTTTTGTTGAAGATTCATAATTTTATTTAAAAATTCTACTAATTGGTGGAAAATGCCACTACTTGTTTGAAAGTTGAACTACTTTTTTAAAAATTCATTTTTTGGTTGTTGAAGATTCCTCTCTTTGGTTGAAAATTTAACTACTTTTTTTAAAAATCGTTTTATTTTCGATTAAACATTATTTTTCCAAACTCTTTTTCGTTAAAAATCAACTTTTTGGTTAAAAATTGATATTTGAAATTGAAAATTGATCTTTTCTTGTTGAAAATTCATGTATTTTTTAAAAATTAATCGTTTCTGTAGAAAATTAATCCTCATGGTTGAAAAAACAATTTTTTGGTTGAAAATTGAACTACTTTTTTGAAAATTCGCTTTATTTTTGATTAAAAAATATTTTTTCAAACTTTTTTTCATTAAAAATCAACTTTTTGGTTAAAAATTGAGATTTTTCATTGAAAATTGATCTTTTCTAGTTCAAAATTCATGTATTTTGTTGATAATTAATCGTTTTTTGTAGAAAATTAATCTTCTTGGTTGAAAAGTCCATTTTTTGGTTGAAAATTCAACTCTTTTGTTGAATTTTAAACCCTTTTCTTCAAAATTAATTTTTTGTTGTTGAAGATGCATCTCTTTTATCGAAAATTTCACTACTTTTTTGAAAAATCGTTGATTTTGTTGATAATTAATCGTTTTTGTAGAAAATTAGTCTTCTTTGTAGGAAAATCAATTTTTTGATTGGAAATTCAACTCTTTGGTTGAATATCGAAATCTTTTTTTGAAAATTAATTTCTTTTGTTAATGATTCATCCTTTTAATTGAAATTTTAACTATTTTGTTAAAAATTTAATTTTTTTTTTGGTAATTAATTTTTTTCACCTAAAAATTGAACTCTTTCATTTTTGTTTGATAATTCATATTTTTAGTTGAAAACTCTAGTACTTGGTTGAAACTTGGTGTATTTTGTTGACAACTCAACTTTTTTTTTGATGAAAAATTAATTTTCTTATTTAAAAAATCAACTCTTTGGTTGAATTTTGAACTCTTTTCTTGAAAATTCATTTCATTTATCCTTTTAGTTGAAATTTCGACTATTTGGTAGAAAATTTAATTAAATTGTTGAAAATGCAACTACTTTGTTAAAAATTAATTTTTTTTTGATAATTGATGATTCTTCATCTGTGGTTGAAAATTTAACTACTTTGTTGAAAATTCGTTTTATTTTTCGTTGAAAATTAATTTTTTTAACCGAAAATTTAACTATTTCATTTTTGGTTGAAAATTCATGTATTTTTTTGATAATTCAACTTTTTTTGTAGAAAGCTAATCTTTTGGGTTGAGAAATAAATTTTTTAAATTTAAAATTCAATTCTTTGGTTGATTATTAAACTGTTTTTCGTGAAAATTCATTTTTTTTTTAGTATTATTTGTCTTCACTAGAAATGTAACTATTTCATTTTTGGTTAAAAATGGATATTTTTAATGGAAAGTTGATCTTTTCTGGTCGAAAATTCATTTATTTTGTTTAAAATTCGTTGAGGATTTAACTATTTTTTTTTCAAAAATCAACTATTTGATTTAAAGTTGAACTACTTTGTAAAAAAATTCTTTTTTTGCTTGAAGATTCACTATTTTAGATGAAAATTCAACTATTTAGTTCCAGATAAAATTTTTTGTTAAAAATTCATATATTTGATTTAAAATTCAACTACTGTGGTAGAAAATTAAACTACTTTGTTAAAAATTAAATTATTTATTTGAAAATTTAACTATTTTACTAAAAATTCCTTTTTTCTTTTCTTTGAGAATTAACATTCTTCGCTAGAAACGTAACTATGTATTTTACTTTTGGTTGGAAATTGATATTTTTAATTGAAAATTGAACTTTTCTGGTTGAAAATTCATGTATTTTGTTAAAAATTCGTCACTTTTGGTAGAAAATCAATTTTCTTGTTTGAAAATTCATCAATTGTGATTCCAAATTAAACTTCTTGGTTAAAAATTAATCTATTTTGGTTGAGGATTCAACTATTCATTAATTAATTTTTTTTTGTTCAAAAATCAACTACTTGATTTAAAGTTGAACTACTTTGTAAAAAAATTATTTTTTTTGTGCTTGAAGATTCACCATTTTAGATTAAAATTCAACTATTTGGTTACAAATAAACTTTTTTGTTAAAAAATCATATATTTGATTTAAAATTCAACTACTGTCGTAAAAAATTTAACTACTTTGTTAAAATTAAATTATTTATTTAAAAATTTAACTATTTTATTGGAAATTTTTATTTTATTGTATAATTAATTCTTCTTATCTGAAAATATAGCTATTTCATTTTCGGTTGAAAGTTTTTCCTTTATAAGTTGAAAATTCAATTATTTTGTTGAAAATTCATTTATTTTATTGGAAATATGGAAATATGGGCACTCACTTATGATCTTGTAGAATAAAAAAAATGTTTTTCGTTTGTAGGCGGAAGAAAAAAAAGATTATTTTCTCTCAGATGCAGAGGAACGTACCCTGGTGCGGTATTACGAAGGACATTTAAGAGATTTAGGTAAACGATTCAGTCCAAAAATGCCTTCAGCTACAGTAGCAACAGCTCTGCATTATTTTAAAAGATTTTACCTACGGAACAGTGTCATGGATTTTCATCCAAAAGAGATATTGGTCACATGCGTTTATCTAGCATGCAAGGTAAGAAAATTATAGATTAAATCAATCAAAATTACTGATTTAATTGTTGAAAGTTACTGATGAGTCTATTCGAAAATACGGATTTAATCAATGAAGGATACAGTTTAGATCATTCAAAATGACTGATATAATTAGTGAAATCTATAGAAGAAACCATACAAAATTCATTATTTAAGCAGTGGAAGTTACTGATTTGACTGACTGAATGACTGATTCAATCAATGAATGTTACAGCTTAGTTGATTAAAAATTACTGATTCAAGTAGTGAAAGCCACTGATTAGACCATTCAAAATTCACTATTTGAGCAGTGAAAGTTAGTTATTAGACTATTCGAAAAGACTGATTAAATCAATGAAAGATACAGTTTAGATCGCTGATGGCTGATTTAATTGGTGAAAGTTACTAATTAATTCATTAAAAATGACTAATTCAATTAGTGAATGTTGCTGAACGGACCATTCAAAATTCATTCTTTAATGAGTGAATATTAGTGATTAGACTATTCAAAATGACTACGGTAATAAGTGAAAGTCATCTATTGATTCATTCAAAATTACTGATTTAATTAGTGAAAGTTACTGATCAAACTATTCAAAATTCATTATATAATGAGTTAATATTACTGATTGAACTGTTTCAAATTGACTGATTTATTCAGTAAAAGCTACTGATCGATTCAAAATTCATTACTTAATGAGTGAATATTATTGATTAGACTATTTACTGATTCATTCATTCAAAATGACTGTTTTAATTAGTGAAAGCTACAGATCAGACCATTCAGTGAATATTACTGTTTGGAATATTCGAAAAGACTACTGTAATCAGTGAAAGTTACTGATTAGTTCATTTTAAATGACTGTTTCAATTAGTGAATGCTACTGATCAGATCATTTCAAATTCGTTACTTAATGAGTGAATATTGCTGATTATACTATTTGAAATTACTACTGTAATCGGTAAAAGTTATTAATTAGTTCATTCAAAATGACTGATTAAATAGTGAAAGCTACTGATCAGGCCATTCGAAATTCACTATTTAAGCAGTAATAGTGGGTTATTAGACTATTCAAAAAAACTGATTCAATCAATGAAAGATACAGTTTAGATCACTGATGACTGATTTAATTAGTGAAAGCTACTGATCATACTATTTAAAATTCATCATTGAACGAGTGAATATTACTGATTAGACTATTCGAAATGACTACTGTAATCAGTAACAGTTACTGATTAGTTCATTAAAAATGACTGATTTAATTAGTGGATGCTACTGATCAGACCATTCAAAACTTATCACCTAATGAGTGTATATTACTGATCAGACTATTCGAAGTGACTAGTGTAATCAGTGAAAGTTACTGATTAGTTCAGTCAAAATTACTGATTTAATTAGTGAACGCTACTGATCAGACCATTCAAAATTCACTATTTAAGCAGTGATAGTTGTTTATTAGACTATTCGAAAAAAATGATTTAATCAGTCAAAGATACAGTTTAGATTACTGATGACTGATTCAAGTTGTGAAAGTTGCTGATTAATTCACTCAAAATGACTGATTTAAATAATAAAAGTTACTGATTAGACTATTCGAAATGACTACTTTAATCAGTGAAAGTTACTGATTAGTTCATGGAAAATGTCTGATTTATTTAATGAATGTTACTGTTCAGACCATTCAGAATTCATTACTTAATGAGTTAATATTATTGATTAGACTATTCGAAACGAGTACTGTAATCAGTGAAAGTTACTGATTATTTAATTTAAAATGACTGATTTAATTAGTGAAAGCTGCTGATTGAACCATTCAAAATTCATTAGTTAATGAGTTAATCTTTTTTATTACACTATTCGAAATGACTACTGTAATCAGTGAAAGTTACTGATTATTTCATTTAAAATGACTGATTTTCATTAGTGAAAGCTGATGATTAGACGATTCAAAATTCATTAGTTAATGAGTGAATATCACTGGTTAGACTATTCTAAATAACTACTGTAATCAGTGACAGTTACTGATTAATTCATTCAAAATTACTGATATAATTAGTGAAAGTTACTGATCAGGCCATTAAAAATTCACTATTCAACCAGTGAATGTTAGTTATTAGACTATTTGAAATGACTACTGTAATCAGTGAAAGTGACTGATTAGTTCATTCAAAATGACTGATTTAATCAGCGAAAGCTACTGATCAGATTATTCAAAATTTAATATTCAACCAGTGAATGTTAGTTATTAGACGATTCGAAATGACTACTGTAATCAGTGAAAACAACTGATTAATTCATTGAATATGAAAGATTAAATTAGTGAAAGTCACTGATCAGGCCATTCAACATTTATTATTCAAGGAGTGAATATTACCTATTAGACTATTCGAAATGACTACGGTAATCAGTGAAAGTTACTGATTCATCCATTCAAAATGACTGATTTAATTAGTCAAATCTACTGATCAGACCATTCATTACCTAATGAGTGAATATTACCCATTAGACTATTCAAAATGACTACGTTAATCAGTGAAAGTTACTGATTAGTTCATTTAAAATGACTGATTCAATTGGTGAATGCTACTGATCATACCAGTTAAAATTCTTTACTTAATGAGTGAATACTACTGATTAGACTATTCGAATTAACTACTGCCATCATTAAAAGCTACTGCTTAGTTAATTAAAAATGACTGATGTAATTAGTGAAAGCTACTGATCAGGCCATTCATTACTTAATGTGTGAATATTACGCATTAGACTTCAAAATGACTACTTTAATCAGTGAAAGTTACTGGTTAGTTCATTTAAAATGACTGATTCAATTAGTGAATGTTACTGATCAGACTATTTAAAATTCGTTACATAATGTGTGAATACTACTGATTAGAGTATTCGAATTAACTACTGCCATCATTAAAAGTTACTGCTTAGTTAATTAAAAATGACTGATGTAATTAGTGAAAGCAGGCCATTCATTACTTAATGTGTGAATATTACGCATTAGACTTCCAAATGACTACGGTAATCAGTGAAAGTTACTGATTTGTTCATTTAAAATGACTGATTCAATTAGTGAATGCTACTGGTCAGACCATTTAAAATTCGTCACATAATGAGTGAATACTACTGATTAGACTATTCGAATTGACTACTGTACTCATTGAAAGTTACTGATTAGTTCATGCAAAATGACTGATGTAATTAGTGAAAGCTACTGATCAGACCATTCATTACTTAATGTGTGAATATTACGCATTAGACTTCAAAATGACTACTTTAATCAGTGAAAGTTACTGATTAGTTCATTCACAATTACTGATTTAATCAGGGAAATCTGCTGATCAGACCATTCAAAATTTAATATTTAATGAGTGAATATTACTTATTGGACTATCCGAAATGACTACTGTAATCAGTGAAAGTCACTGATTAGTTCATTCACAATTACTGATTTAATCAGCGAAAGTTACTGATCAGACCATTCAAAATCCATTATTAAATGAGTGAATATTACTTATCAGACTATTCGAAATGATTGAAGTAATCAGTGTAAGTTACAGTTTAGATCATTCAAAATGACTGATTTAATTAGTGAAAGCTACAGAAGAGACCGTACAAAATTAATTATTTGATTGCTGAAATTTACTGATTAGACTATTTAAAAAAACTGATTGGACTATTCGAAATGACTGATGTAATAAATGAACGTTACAGTTGAGATCATTCAAAATGACTTAACACTTTACTGTCTTTCGCATATTCTCCTCTGATCCCCTTTTTTAAATAAATCCTTTTTCCCCTATTTTCATGAAAGTTCCCCTTTTTCTCGTTTTTTCGATTAAATGCTAACTGAGTTAATAGCACCTGATAAGAAAATCTAACCATTTATTTGGTTGAAAGTTTATTCTTTAAAATTGAAAAGTCTATTATCATATTTTTGGTTCTTAGTTCACCTCTTTTGGATAAAAATTATGGTTTCTCGTTGAAAATTTAATTATTTTGTTGAAAATGCCACTAATTTCTTAAGAAGTCATGTTTTTTGGGTAAAAAATTCAACGAGTTGTTGGAAAGTTAAACTACTTCGTTAAAAATTCATTTTATTGGTTGAAGGTTTCACTGTTCTATTTGACATTTGTTTTTTTGTTTTTAATTTATTTTTCTGAACTGAAAATTTAACTATTTTATTTCTGGTTGAAAATATAATAATAAATAAAACGATTTGGTTGAAAATTCAACTACTTGGTGAAAAATTGAACTATTTTGTTATAAATAAATTTTATTGGTTGACGATTTAACTATTTTGTTCAAATTCATTTTTGTTTGGTTAAAAATGTATTTTTTAAACTGAAACTTAAACTAATTTATTGTTAATTCAAAACTTATCATTTTTAGTTGAAAATTCATGTATTTTGTTGCAAATTCTATTTTTTTGCTTGGGAATTGATCGTTTTTAGTTGAAAACTTAAATATTTGGCTAAAAATTAACTCTTGTGCTGAAAATTCATTTTTTCGGGTTGGAAATTCAAGTATTTTGAAGAAAACTCGTCTTTTGGGCTTCAACGTTCGTCTTTTTGATTAAAAATTCTATTATTTTGGTAGAAAATTCAACCAATTTGTTGAAAATGTCATTATTTTGTAAGAAATTAAAGCATTTGGTTAAAAAATCATATCTTTTGGTCGAAAATTTAACTAGTTTTGTTGAACATTCGTCTTTTTACATATAAATTTTCTTCTTTTGGATTGAAAATTCAACTGTCTTCTAAAAAAATTGTTTGTTTGGCTTGAAAATTAAACTATTTTGTTGAAAATGCAAATGTTTTTAATTAAAGTTTAATCCTTTTCAATGAGAATTCGACCATTTGATTAAAAATTCAAGTATTTAGTTGAAGATTCAACTATTTTGTTGAAAATTCCTCTTTTTTGGTTGAATTCAATTGTTTTTTACTTAAAATTTAAATCGTTTTTTGTTGAAATATCAATCACATTTATTTATAAGAATATCCAACTTTTTTGGTTGAATTGAACTGTTTTTTGGTTAAAAATACATCATTGCAGGTTAAAAATTCATTTAGTTTGTGTAAAATTCCAAAATTTTCTTAAAAATTTAATTTATCTGTAGCAAATTTAAATATTTTATTAAATGTCATGTTTTTTGGTTAACAATTTAACATGTTTTGTTGAAAATACATTTGTTCTGGTAAAACTTTAATCTTTTAAATTCAAAATATAATGGTTCCGTTTTTGGTAAGAAATTTATCGTTCTAAGTTAAAAATTGCACTATTTGGTACAAAATTTCTTCTTTTTTTTTAATTGAAAGTTCATGTATTTTGTGAAAAATTGGTCGTTTTTCACAGAAAATTAATCTTCTTGTCTCAAAATTAATCTTTTTGTTTGAAAGTCTTTTTAATAAACTGAAAATTTAATTCTGCGATTTTTGATTATAAATTAATCTTTTTTTTATCGAAAATTCAACTATTTTGTTATTTTTTTGAAAATTTGTCCGTATTAGTTAAATATTCATATATTTACTAAAATTTCAACTATTTTGTGATGAATATAATTATTTTGTGGGAAATTCACGTATTTTGTTAAAAATTCATGTTTTTTGGTTTAAAATTTAACTTTTTTTGTGTGGAAAAGTGGTTTTTTGTAAAACCTTAATTTTTTAAATTAAAAATATAATGTTTTCATTTTTCCTTGAAAATTTATCATTATATGGTAAAAATTGAACTACTTGTTTGAAATGTTCTTCTTTTTTTTTTATTTGAAAACTCATCTTTTTTTGTGAAAAAATGGTCTTTTTTGGCAGAAAATTAATCTTCTAAATTAATCTTTTTGATTGAAAATTCGTTTGTTTTTTTTAAAGTTATTTTAATAAAATGAAGACTTAATTAATCATTTTTAATTGTAAAATAATCTTTTTTATTGTAAATTCGACCATTTGGTTGAAAATTGAACTATTTTGTTAATGATGCAACAATTTTTTTTTTAATTTCTTCTCTATTAAATGAAAACTATTTTCTTTAAAATGTAATTATTTGCGTGAAAATTCAACTATTTTGTTAAAAAGTTGTCTATTTTGGACAAAAATTAATGTATTTTATTGAAAAGTCATTTTTTTATGGAAAATTCGTTCTTTTTTATTGAAAATTCATCTTTTTAGGTAGAAAAGTTTGTGGGTAAAAAGTTCATCTTTCTTGGTTGAAAATTGAAATGTCTTCTAAAAAAATTTGTCTTTTTGGCTTGACGATTTATCTATTTGGTTTAAAATACAACTGTTTTTGGTTAAAGTGTAATCTTTTTTTTTTAATTCGATTATTTCGGTGAAAATTTCAACTATTTTGTTGAAGATTCAACAATTTTTTTTTTTTTTGAAAATTCAACTATTTGCTGAAAGGTTCAACTATTTTCTTAAAAAGTGAATTATTTGTTTGAAAATTCAACTATTTTGTTAAAAATTTATCCATTTTGGTCGAAAAAAAGTCTGTTTTATTGAAAAGTCGTCTATTTTGATAGAAAATTAATTCTTTTGGATTGAAAATTAATCTTTTATTTGTAGAAAAGTTTGTGGTTAAAAAATTCATCTTTTTGGTAGGAAATTCAAATGGTTTCTAAAAAATTGGACTTTTCGGCTTGAAGATTCATCTATTTGGTTTAAAATACAACTGTTTTTGGTTAAAGTGTAATCTTTTTTGTTTAAAAATTCGATTATTTCGGTGAAAATTCAACTATTTTGTGGAAGATTCAACAATTTTTTTTTTGAAAATTCTTTGGTAGAAGGGTTCTTGGGTAAAAAATGCATCTTTCTTGGTTTAAAATTCAAATGCCTTCTAAAAAAAGTCGTCTTTTTGGCTTGAAGATTTATCTATTTGGTTTAAAATACAACTGTTTTTGGTTAAAGTTTAATCTTTTTAATAAACTGAAAATTTAATTCTGTCATTGTTTATTATAAATTAAGCTTTTTTTGTCGAAAATTCAACTTTTTTGTTATTTTTTTTAAAATTCGTTCCTATTGGTTGAATATTCATATATTTACTAAAAGTTTAACTATTTTGTGAAAATTATAAATATTTTGTCGGAAATTCAAGTATTCTGTTAAAAAGTCATGTTTTTTGGTAAAAAATTTAACTTTTTTTTTTGGGAAAAAATACTTTTTTTTTGTAAAACCTTAATTTTTTAAATTAAAAACATAATGATTCCATTTTTCCTTGAAAATTTATCATTATATGTTAAAAATTGAACTACTTGTTTGAAATTTTCTTCTTTTTTTTTAGTTGAACACTCATGTTTTTTGTAAAAAAATGTTATTTTTTGGCAGAAAATTAATCTTCTAAATTAATCTTTTTGATTCAAAATTAGTGTTTTTTGTTTTTGACAATTCAACTATTTTGTTACAGATTCAACGATTTTTTTGAAAATTCAACTATCTGCTGAAAAATTCAACTATTTTCTCAAAAATTTAATTATTTTATTGAAAATTCAACAATTTTGGTAAAACTTTATCTATTGTGGTCGAAAATTAATCTTTTATTATTGAAAAGTCGTCTATTTTGATAGAAAATTCATTCTTTTGGATTAAAAATTAATCTTTTTTTGGTAGAAAAGTTTGTGGTCAAAAAATTCATCTTTTTTGGTAGTAAATTCAAATGTTTTCTAAAAAAATAGGACTTTTTGGCTTGAAGATTTATCTATTTGGTTTAAATTACAACTGTTTTTGGTTGAAATTTAATCTTTTTGGTTTGTAAATTCGATTATTTATCTGAAAAATCAACTATTTTGTTAGAAAATTCATTCTTTTGGATTAAAAATTAATCATTTTTGGTAGAAAAGTTTGTGGTTAAAAAATTCATCTTTCTTGGTTTAAAATTCAAATGTCGTCTAAAAAATTCGCCTTTTTGGCTTGAAGATTGATCTATTTGGTTTAAAATACAACTGTTTTTGGTTAAATTTTAATCTTTTTTTATTGAAAATTCCATTATTGGATTGAAAATTCGTGTTTTTTGTTTGAAAGTTTAACCGATACATTAATTTTATCTAAAAGAATTGATTCCAAAATGATTTTTCTATTTTCGTGAAAAGTCCCACTATCAGTAACTGATTCGATCAGTGGTAGTTACTGATTAGATCAATAAAAATTACTGATTTGATCAGTAAAAATGACAGATTAGATCATTCAAAATTAATGTTTTTATGAATGAGTCGAACTGACTGATTTGAAAAGTCACTTTTAACTGATTCAAATGTAGAGTGTTGCTTTTCTGATAATTTAATTGACTTTTCAGGTTGAGGAATTCAATGTGTCCATATCTCAGTTCGTAGCTAACATTAAAGGAGATCGAGATAAAGCATCTGATATTATACTTAACAATGAATTGCTTCTCATGCAACAGTTGAACTATAATCTTACTGTTCACAATCCATATAGGCCAGTAGAAGGCCTACTGATTGACATAAAGGTAAGCTATTTTTAAAAATATATTATTCATATTTTTCACTTGAAAATTCAATTTTTTGGTTAAAATTTATCTTTTTTAGTTTAAAATTGAAGTATTTGGTTAAAAATACATATTTGCAGGTTGAAAATTCGTTTAGTTTGTTAAAAATTTAATACTTTTGTTAAAAATTTAATTTATTTCCAGCCCATTCAAGTATTTTGTTAAATTCCATGTTTTTTGGTTAAAACTTTAACATTTTTTGTTGAAAATCCTTTTTTTTCGTAAAACCTTAATATCTTAAATTAAAAATATAATGATTATATTTTTGGCTAGAAATTTATCGTTTTAAGTTAAAAATTGTATTGTGAAAAATTTGTCTTTTTTGGCAGAAAATTAATCTTCTTGCCTAAAAATAAGTCTTTTTGTTCGAAAATTTGTTTTTTTTCATTTGACAAATATTTTAATAAAGTGAAAATTTAATTATGTCATTTTTGATTGTAAATTAATCTTTTCTATTGAAAATTCAACTATTTTGTCACTTTTTTGAAAATTCATTCCTATTACTTGAATATTGATATATTTACTTATTTATTATTATTTTAATATCTTATTTATTGACAGGGTGTCTACCCAATCGGGAAAATCTGGACTCGTCAGGGAATTTTTATATTCCTGCAAAAACCTGGAAATGTCAGAAAATTTTTTAAGTCATGGATTTTTTTCGAGAGCGTGCTTAATTTTTTTCTAAATTACAATATAAAATTGAATAACAATAATTCTTCATTTGTAAAAATAGCTTTATATTTCTGTATTTAACAATTTTGTTAAAAATTCGTGGTTTTTTTGGTTTGAAATTAATTTTCTTTAACGGAAAATTTAACTCTACTAGAACATTTTCTTTTTCCAAAATTTTGTTATAGATTTTACAGAAAATCTTACACAATTTGATAACGTTTTGCATGATTTACAAAAGTTTCTTTATTATAGCGAGAAAATTCAAGTAAATTCAGTATTAAGTTTCAAATTTCAGAATTAAATTTTCAAGATTTTCGCTAATCGGGAATAGCGACTGAAAAAAATTTTTTGGTTCAAAATTCTACTACTTAGTTGAAAGTGGAACTATTTTGTTAAAAATTAATTATTTTGATTGATGATTCATAATTTTAATTTAAAAATCCTTTCTTTTTTTTGTTTGAAATTTAACTATTTTGTTAACATTTTTTTTAAATAATTTTTTTAACTGAAAATTTAACTATTCCATGTTTAGTTGAACATTTATCCTCTTCGCTTGAAAATCAAACTATTTAGTTGAAATTTTCTGTATTCTGTTGAAACATTGTCTTTTGTGGTAGAAAATTAACCTTTTGGTCGAAAATTCATTTCTTGAGTTGAAAATTAGTTTTTTTTTTATTAAAAATTAATTTTTTTACCAAAAATTTAATGACATTTTTTGTCGATTTTTTTTTTTGACATCTAATCTTTTTGGTAGAAAATTCATTTTCTGTGGTTGAAAATGTAACTGTTTCCTTGAAATTTTATTTTATTCGCTTCAAAACCTACGAGCTCATCGATCACAGTCTATAAGTACTATCGACACTTTTTAAAATAAAAATATAGTTTCAATCATTTTTTTTCCAATAAATTAACCCATGAGTTAAGCACTATTGAATTCAGGTCTATTCCTATTTTTTATTTTTTTTTTTAAATTCTTGTGAAATATTTTAGGGTATTTTAAAAGATGTTCAAAAATTCATGATAGATTCCAATAATTAGAGGGGATTTATACATTTAAAAGATTTTAGGGTATTTTTAAAAATTGGAAGGAAATTTCAAGAGAGGATTTGAAAGATTTTAAGGTATTTTTAAAAATTCTAAAGAATTTTTAAGGGTTTAAAAAAATGCAGTGGGTTTCAAAATATCCCAAAGAATAACAAATATTTTCGGGTATTTGTAAAACATTCAAGGAATTTTTAAGATCTTCAAAAAGTTTCAAAGAATTCCAAACGATCTCAAGGCATTTCGAAAGGTTTTAAAGGGTTTGAAATATTTTAGGGTATATCAAAATATTCCAAGGAATTTTCATTTGATATCTATGATTTGAAGTGATTCCAAAGGATTTACAAGATTTTAAGGTATTTTTCAAAATTCCAAAGAATTTTCAAGAGTTTAAAAAAAATGAAGTCTGTTTCAAAATATCCCAAAGAATTAAAAATATTTTGGGGTATTTTTTAAAACATTCCAGTAATTTTCAAAATCTTCAAAAACTTTCAAAGAATTCCAATCGATTTTAAAAGGAATTTTAAACGATCTCAAGGTATTTCGAATGATTTGAAAGGATTTGAAATATTTTAGGGTACATCTAAATATTCCAAGCAATTTTGATTTTATTTCAATAATTTGAAGTGATTCCAAAGGATTTGAAAGATTTCAGGATATTTTTCAAAATTTCAAAGAATTTTCAAGAGCTTAAACAAAATTGCAAGGGGTTTCAAAAGATCCAAAAGAATTTCAAAAATTTTTGGGCTATTTTTAAAATATGCAACGAATTTTCGAGATCTTTAAAAAGTTTCAAAGAATTTCAAACGATTTCAGCGGATTTTTAAAGATTTTAAAATATTTGAAATGTTTTAGGGTATTTTACGAGATTCCAAGGAATTTTCAATCGATTCTAAGAAATTTTCATTTGATTTCTATGATTTGAAGTGATTCCAAAGAATTTGAAAGATTTTAAAGTATTTTTCAAAATTCCAAAGAATTTTCAAGAGTTAAAAAAATGCAGGGGATTTTAAAATATCCCAAAGAATTAAAAATATTCTGGGGTATTTTTAAAACATTCAAGGAATTTTTGAGATCTTCAAAAAGTTTCAAAGAATTCCAAACGATTTTAAGGAATTTCAAACGATCTCAAGATATTTCGAAAGATTTTGAAGGATTTGAAATATTTTAGGGTATATCTAAATATTCCAAGGAATTTTGATTTTATTTCAATAATTTGAAGTGATTCCAAAGGATTTAAAAGGTCTTAGGATATTTTTCAGAATTCCAAAGAATTTTTAAGAGTTTAAACAAAATTACAAGGGTTTTCAAAAGATCCCAAAAGAATTTCAAAGATTTTGGGGTATTTTAAGAACTTTCAAAGAATTTTCGAGATCTTTAAAAAGTTTCAAGGAATTCCAAAATATTTCTTAGGATTTGAGACATTTTAGGGTATTTTAAATAGTCCAAGGAAATTTTAATAGATTTCAATAATTTTCAAAAGATTTCAAAGGATTTTAAATATTTTAAATATTTTAGGGTATTTAAAAAATTAGAAGAAATTTGTAGTGGATTTCATTAATCGGAAGAAATTTCAACTGATTTGAAATATTTTTGGGTATTTTAAAAGATTCCAAGGGATTTAAAGGATCTGAAGAATTTTAGTTTTTTTTTAATATCAAGGAATTTCCAAAAATTTGGAATAATTTGAAACAATTGAGGATATTTTAAAACATTCCGAGGCATTTCAATTCATTTCAAATATTTGAAAGGACTTCAAACCATTTTAAAGATTTTAGGGTATTCTTCAAAATTCAAAGGAATTTTCAAAAGATTGCAAATATCTTAGGATATTTTCAATAGATTTTAATAATTTAAAGTGATTCCAAAAAATTGAAAGATTTTATTTTTATTTTTAAGTTTATTTTTAAAAATTTAAGTGTATTTTTAACAACTTAAAAAGTTTCAAGGTTTTTCAAAAGATTTCAAAGGATTTTAAATATTTTAGGGTATTTAAAAAAATTACAAGAAATTTGAAGTGGATTTCAATAATCTGAAGGAATTTCAAAGGAGTTGAATTATTTTAGGCTATGTTAGGTTATTTTAGGTTTTTTGGTTTTTTTACGTTATTTTTTTAGATATTTCATTATCATATTTATATTTTATTATTTTAGGTATTTTAAAAGATTCCAAGGAATTTCTAATAGATTTTAATAATTTAAGGGAATTTAAAGGATTTGAAAAATTTAAGGTTTTTTTTTTAATATCAAGGAATTTTCAAAGATTTTGAAGAAATTTAAATAATTTAGGGTATTTTAAAACATTCCGAGGAATTTCTAATTGACTTGAAAATATTTGGAAGGACTTCAAACCATTTTAAAGATTTTATTTTTTTAAATTTCAGGGAACTTTTAACAACTTTCAAGGGCTTTCAAAAGATTCCAAAGGGTTTTAAATATATTAGGGTATTTAAACAAATTTAATAAATTTTTTATGGATTTCAATAAATGGAAGCAATTTTAAAGGATTTGAAATATTTGAGGGTATTTTAGGTATTTTTTATTATATTTTTCTATTTATTTATTATTATTATTTTTTTATTTTAGTATTTTAGGTATCTTAAAATATTCCAAGGAATTTCTAATGGATTTTAATAATGCGAAGGGTTTTAAAGGATTTGAAAGATTTTAAGGTATTTTTGAAAATTCCAAAGAATTTCAAGAGCTTAAAAAAGTTTCAAGGAATTTCAAACGATTTCAAGGGATTTTGAAATATTTCAAAGGGTTTGAAATATCTTAGGATATTTTAAAGATTCCAAGGAATTTTTGATAGATTTCGATAATTAGAAGGGCTTTTAATAGTTTCAAGAGATTTTAGAGTATTGTTAAAAATTCCAAGGAATTTTCAAGAGTTTAAAAAAATTTCTAGGAGTGTCAAAATATCACAAAGAATTTCAAATATTTTGGGGTATTTTTAAAACATTCAACGAATTTTCGAGATCTTTGAAAAGTTTCAAGGAATTTCAAACGATTTCAGGGGTTTCATAAGATTTTAAAGGATTTGAAATGTTTGAGGGTATTTTACAAGATTCCAAGGAATTTTCAATTGATTCTAAGGGATTTTAATTTAATTTCCATGATTCGAAGTGATTCCAAAGGATTTGAAATATTTTAGGGTTCATCAAAATATTCCAAGGAATTTTGAGTTTATTTCAATAATTCGAAGTGATTCCAAAGGATTTGAAAGATTTTAAGGTATTTTTCAAATTTCCAAAGAATTTTCGAGATCTTTGAAAAGTTTCAAGGAATTTCAAATGATTTCAAGGGTTTTTGAAAGATTTCAAAGGGTTTAAAATATTTTAGGGTATTTTACAGGATTCGAAGGCATTTTTCATACATTTCAATAATTAGAAGGGATTTTAATAGTTTTTAAAGATTTTAGAGTATTTTTAAGAATTCCAAGGAATTTTCAAGATTTAAAAAAAATTGCAAGGGGTTTCAAAAGATTCCAAAGAATTTTAAAGGTTTTAGGGTATTTTTAAAACATTCATGAAATTTTCGAGATCTTTAAAAAGTTTCAAAGATTTGACAGGTTTTAGGGTATTTTGCAAAATTTCAAAGAATTTTCAAGAGTTCAAAAAAATGGTAGGGGGTTTCAAAAGATCCAAAAGAATTTGAAAGATTTTAGGATATTTTTGAAACATTCTAGAATCTTTAATTGATTTTCATAACTTGAAGTATTTCCAAAGGATTTTAAATTTTCGAACTTATTTTTAAAAATTCCAAGGAATTTTCGAGATTTTAAACAATTTGCAAGGGTTTTCAAAATATTTTGCGAGATATGAAATATCTTAGGATATTTTAAATAGATTTAAATAATTTGAAACAATTCCAAAGGATTTGAATGAATTTAGGTTTTTTCTTAATTCGAAGGAATTTTCAGGTGTTTTGCTTCCAAGAGTTTTCAACTAATTTCAATGAATTTTGAAAAATTTCAAGGAATTTCCAACGATTTTAAAGAATTTTTGGGCTATTTTGAAAGATCCCAAGAAAATTTTAATTGATTTCACTAATTTGAAGGAATTAAATTTGTTGTGTTACAAATTCCAGGTTTTTAAGTTTCAAGGAATTTGCAAGAATTTAAAAAAAATCAAGGGATTGCAAAAGATTTGAAATATTTTAAAGTATTTTTTAAGATTCGATGGAATTTTGAATAGATTTCCATAATTTGAAGATATTCAAAGGTATTTTAAGGATTTTCAAATATTTTAAGGTATTTCCAAAGATTTTAAATTTGTTTAAAAGATTTTAGGATATTTTAAAAGATTCCAAGGAATTTGGAACTGATTTCAATAATCTCGAGACATTTAAAAGAATTCAATAAATTTTAGGGTATTTTTAACAATACCAAGGAATTTTCAAGAGTTAAACAAAATTTTAAGCGATTTCAAACGATTTGAAATATCTTTGGTTATTTCAGATATATTTCAATAATTTGAATTCATTCTAACGATTATTAGAGATTTTCGAATATTTCTGAAAATTACAAGGGATTGCAAAATATTTGAAATATTTTTGGATTTTTCAATGGATTTCAATGATTTGAAGAAATTTAAAAGAATTTGATATATTTATGTATTTTTAAAAATTCTAAGAAATTTTCAAAGTTTTTTAAAAAATTCATTGGATTTCAAAAGGTTTGAAATATCTTAGGGCATTTTAAATATATTTCAGTAATTTGAATTGATTCTATCTAGTTTTAAAGATGTTACGGTATTTTTTTTAATTTCCAAAAAATTTTCCAGAGTTTGAAACATTTCAAGGGATTTTAAAAGATTTTAAATATTTTAGGGTATTTTTAAAGTTTCGATTGAATTTTGAATAGTTTTAAATAATTTGAATTTCTTCCAAAGGATTTTAAAGATTTTTAGTTTTTTTTCTTAATTTGAAGGAATTTTCAAGAAAAAAGAAATTTTTTTTATTATTTCAAAGGATTTGAAACATTTTAGGGTGTTATAAAAGATTCTAAGGAATTTTTAGTTGATTTAATTAAGTTTATGGGATTTTAAAGGATTGGAAATATTTTGGAGAATTTTAAGATTGCAAGGTTTAAAAATATTTTAAAACATTCCATGGGATATTATAGAATCTTCCCTGAATTCTTATTAATTTATCCTGAATTGTTTTAAATTCTTTTGAATTCTCTTGATTTTTTTTTAATTATATTGAATTATTCTCTTTGTTTAATTTATCCGGAAACCTTTTAAAGAGACCTTGAATTTTTAGGAATTTCATCAAATTCTTTTAAATTTTTCTAAACTCATTTTAAACTACTGAAACATTGAATTCTTTTGAATTCTTTTAAATTTTGAATTCCCTTGCACTATTCTTAACTCATTTCAGAATTAATAAATTCTACGAACGTTTTCTTATTATTGAATTATTTTTAATTTATTTATTTTTTTAATTCACCTTGCCTGTTTAGGAATATCTTTGAATTCTTTTCATTTCCTTTCAATTCCTCTAAATTCACTTTAATTTTACTGAAATCAGTAGAATTTTTTGTTTGATTTTTTCCAATTCATTTGAATTCTTTTGAATTTAATTTCAATTGTTTTTAAGTGTTATGAATTTATCCTGAATTTGTTTAAATTCACTTGGAATTCATATAAATTTCATTGAATTCTTTTTAATTCTTTTTAATTCAGAAGAACATTAATCGCATCATTAATCCACATTAGTCACTTTTTGGGTAAAAAATTAGCCCTGAGAATAATAAATTAAAAATTTGAAATAATTATGTTCCATTTATAAAAGATTCCATATTAAAAATGTTACAACAATAAAATTTTGGTTTTTGAATATTAATGGTCAGGGAAAATGAAAAGTCAGTCAGGGAAAATCAGGGGAAAATCAGGGAATTTAAAAAAAAAGTTTTGCGGCTAACCCTGATTTTAACCTAACACCCTTTAATTATTGTCCAAAGATTCTACAATGTATGAACGGTATACATCAAGCCATGTTATTTACATTTTACACGTGGGTGCCGCTGGAACACCTTTCTTGCTTCCTGTGAATTATAGAAGGGGGCCACAAATTACTGCAATAAATTTTGTTTTGAAGAAAGGAACATGGTTGAATTTGCCATAAATAGAAAAATGTAAAATTTTTGATCCACTTTGTACCGTAAAATTAGGCTAAGTGGATCACGTGCGGGGCAAACCGGCTCATCCGCAACTTTATTTTTTATAATTAATTATCTTTCGAAAAAATAAATTTTAAGATTAGCGATTGTTTTCTTTTTCACGAATGCTAAACCTTATTTTAAATCTTATTCGGTGCAGTTTATGAGTGAGCTACTTCGCCCCGCATTGTGGGGTAAAGTCGCTCACACTTTAAAGGACGGTGAATAGTTTGTATTTTATAGTACGAAAGAGGTTCAGATAGAGATTATTTATTTGAAGCATTAACACATTATATTTCCTTCTTGGACTTTATTGTAAAAAAACGACAAAAAATGACCCGTTTAGCCCCATTTCAGGGTATGTACGATAATTCTGAAACTTGACGTATTCAATATCCTAATCTGAATGCTATATCGACACACCACGATCGTTTATTGATTCTCCGCCCATTGTGTGGTTTGAGTTATGCTTCTCTAAGCATTAGTGGGCTTATTACCCCAGCAGTTCCATTCGCCCCTTAATAGCAGAACAGCACAGTGGGGCTAATATCTTCAATTAATAAGGTATTCATTTGAGCGATTGTTACCATCTAGCTTAAATTGCGATCTAATTAGAAGCATCCAAATGGTTTTGTACCCTAAGTCAGAGGGAAACGATACCTTGTTGCAGTCTATTCTTTTTGCTGCAAAACTGTAAAAACGATTGACAGCAGGTGACTTTGGTACCCTAAGTCAGAGGGAAACGATACCTTGTTGCAGTCTATTCTTGTTGGCGCAAAACTGCAAAGACAATTGGGAGCAGGTGACGTTTCGTACCCTAAACCAGAGAGAAATTATACCTTGTTACAGTCTATTCTTGTTGGCGCAAATCTGTAAAAACAATTGGCAGCAGGTGACTTTTGTACCCTAAGTCAGAGGGAAACGATGCCTTGTTCCAGTTTATTTTTGCCGCAAAACTGTAAAAACAATGGTCAGAAGGTGACGTTTCGTACCCTAAGTCAGAGGAAAATTATACCTTGTTACAGTCTATTCTTGCTGGCGCAAAACTGTAAAAACAATGGGCAGAAGATGGCGTTTCGTACCCTAAGTCAGAGGTAAACGATACCTTGTGTCAGTCTACTCTTCTTGGCGCAAAACTATAAAAAAAATTGACAGCAGGTGACTTTTGTACCCTAAGTCAGAGGGAAACGATACCTTGTTGCAGTCTATTCTTGTTGGCGCAAAACTGTAAAAATAATTGACAGCAGGTGACTTTCGTACCCTAAATCAGAATGAAACGATACCTTGTGGCAGTCTATTCTTGTTGGCGCAAAACTGTAAAAATAATTATTTTTACAATTATAATTATATATGTCAATTATAATTGACAGCAGGTGACTTTCGTACCCTAAGTCAGAGGAAAATGATACCTTGTTTCAGTCTATTTTTGCCGCTAAACAGTAAAAACAATGGACAGCAGGTGACTTTTGTACCCTAAGTCAGAGAAAAACGATACCTTGTGGCAGAAAAAATTTCTTAATGAACAAAAATTTTAGGAGCGTTCAAATATTACGTGACATTAAGGGGCAGGGGGGTTCGTTACGGTATGTTCTGTGGGGGGAGGTGATTTTGGCATATCAAAATTTCTCAATAAATAATTTTACTTCATCATAAAATGTATTGCCAAATGTTTCTAAACATTATTGATGGAATCGAAAATTTAAATTGTAAATGATTGTTCAATAATGGAAAAAAATTTTAATAGTTTAGGTTTTATGTTAAAAGAACAATTTTAAGTTTTGCGGTTTTCAAAATGTGTGGAGAAAGAATATTGAAGAATTTGAGAAAATTTTTCAGGATTTAAAAAAAGTTTTAGGAAAACATTTTTAATTATTTCATAAAATCTTTAAAAAGAGTGTAAAAGATGTTAAAGCAAAATTTTGCAATTTTGCCATAGTACATAATTTTAGAAAAAATTTGAGTAGGCTTAAGAGATTTTGAAGATTAGAAGATTAGAAAGTTTAGAAGATCTTAAAAGATTGAAAAAAGAATTTTCTTAAGATTCGTTTGAAAATTTTAAATGATTTTTTATTTTGAAAAATGAACTTTAAGAGAAAATTAAAAAAGGTTTTTAAACATTTCAAACGATTTCCTAAATTTTCGAAAAAGAGTCTAGAAGATTTTAAAGCAAACTGCTTCAGTTTTGTAAGATTAAAAAATCGAAAAAAATCGAGTAAATTCAAGAATTATATAGAAGAATTGAAGAAATTCAAAAAGAATTTTAAACTTTAACAGATTTTTAGAAATGTAGATTTTTAAAGATTTAAAAAAAACTTTAGAAGCTTTAAGAGAATTTCAAAACGTTTCAAGAGAATAAACAAATTTTTTGAAATTCCTGGGGAAATTTAGAAGATAAGGCAATTTTTTACATTTAGAATGATTTTTCAAAATTTAAATATTTAAAGTAGTCTAATTTAAAGTGACTGTCAAAATAATAAATTAAAATTTTTTGAAATTCAATTTAAATTTATTAAAAAAAAAAAATTTTGTAACCCTCTCAATTTTTATTAATTGATATAAAGGTTTTCATTACATTCATAATATTTATTGCTGTAATATAAACCACGAGAAGGTTCTCGAACCCTTGATCCATGCATGCGGAAATGGGCTTCAAATCGGATTAGGTTTCAAGTGTGTCAAACGAAGCCATATAGAATCACGAGCATATCTTTTCCTATCGATTCTTCGGACACGTTGTCATCGTGTCCTCTTTCAATCTTTAAGATTAAGATTAAGTACAGTTATTTTTATAATTCCATGTCGACCCTTATCCGCAGAATTGTGAAAATTGGATAGAAAGTAGCCAGTGCTAAAAAAGCACGGTGCGGTCTGTGAGACCGCACGGCCATACGTTCATACTCATTAGTCACTTTTAGCTCAAATGAGGGATAATCGGGACAGAACTATAAAATTGTGACGCTACATGGTCGTGCGGTCTCACGGGCCGTCTATTGGCTTTCAATTGATATTATTCACCAATTACAAGCAGGACCACACACTGTCCACCTACCTTGCCGAAAGCACAACTAAAACTACTGATAAGGGCAGCTTCGGGGAAGACCAGTGGGGAGGGACGCTGATATCAGAATCATGGTGCGGTCTGTGTGACCGCACGGCCACACACAAAGGTTAAACCCAATCCCTAAATGTAAAAATTTGTAAACAGTTCTGGAAAGACTGGAAATTGCCTATAAAGGCAATTTATATGTAATTACTGATTGCTTCTAATTAAATTTCGCAAACCTGTTTCATTTTGATAACGTTTCGGGTCCTCTTCATGCAATTAGTGACTTCTCTTTGACAGGCACGTTATTCGTTAATTAAATATGGATGAGTGATAAGTATCACAGGTCGTTCACAAAGATCGTGCAGGGAGCCAAGAGCACTGATAGTTAAACTTGATAGGATGTAATATTTTCGAAACCAATTAATTAAGGAAATCGACAAAGTGGCTTTAGCAAAGATAAAAATTCCCACAAAAAAAGTTAATTTTCAATCCAGAAAGGTCAATTATTAAACAATTAATTGAATTTTCAATAAAATAATGGAATTTTCAACAGAAAAACTATTTTTTTACCAGGCAGTTGAATTTACAATCAAATAGTTGAAATTAAAGTAAAAGAGACGAATTTTCAAACAAATAGTTCAGCTTTTAACAAAATAGTTGCGATTCAATCAAATAGTTTAATTTTAAAGTAAAAAAAAAAATAATTTTTTAGAAGGCAGTTGATTTTTAACCAAAATAATTTATTTTCAACCAGGACAGTTGAATTCTCAACAAAAACTATGATTGTTCTACCAAAAGAAATTAACTGATTAACTGATAATTAATTGAACTACTTTGTTGAATTTTTTTTCTGATGAAGACTTACTGTTTAGTTGAAAATGTAACTATTTTGTTGAAAATTAATTTTTGTGCCAAAAATTCATGACTTTTGTTTTGAAATTTAAATATTTATTTAAAAATTAACTATTTGGTTAAAAGTTCTACTATTTGGTGAAGAATAAACTTTTTTGTTAAAAAATCATATTTTGAGGTTGAAAATTAAACTGCTATGCAGATAATTTGTCTGTTTGGATCAAAAATTCAAAAATTGGGTTAACAATTGATGTATTTTATTAAAAATTTTTTTTTTTTGTAGAACATTAATTTTCATAGCGGAAAATTAATATTTTTTGTTGAAAATTGACCGTTTTTTGGTTGAAAGTTGAACTACTTTATTAAAAATTCAGTTTTCATGTTCAAATTTTTTTTTAACATTTGTCTTTTTTGGTTAAATAGAACTATTTGAAAAGTAATTTTTATGCGTTGAAAATTATTTTTTTAACTGGCAATGCAACGATTCCATTTTTAATTGAAAATTCAAGTATTTGGTTTGAAATTAATCTTTTTTTATTGGAAATTCATCTATTTGAGGATTCAACTATTTTGTTAAAAATTCTTTTTGTTTTGCTTGATTCAACTCGTTAAAAATTCGACTTTTGGTAGAAAATTCATCTTTCTTTATAGAAAATCACCTTTATAGAAGTTTTGAAAGAATTCAAAAATAATTTAAAACTTAGAAAAGATTTCAAAAACTTTTTTCAATATAGATTTGGGAATTTTGAAAGGTTTCAAATGAATGAAAAAAATGTCGTTAGATTCCTAGGAAAATAAAAAATTAGTTTTTATTTTGAAAAATTAATTTTAAGGTATCCAAAATTGTCTAAAAAAAGTATGATTTTAATGTCATTTTAAAAATTGGCCAGAAACTTAAAACAAATTATAGAAATTTTTTTACTCATTTTGAGAGATATTTAAAAGGTTTAAAAGATTTGAAAAGATTCAACAAAAGATGAATTTTTAACAAAATTAATTTTCAACCAAAAATACGAATTTCCAACAAAATACATGAATTGCTGAAAATGTTTCTATAAATAATATAGGTTTGATGATATTTGGTAAAATATAACAATTTATATTTTCATAAGCAAATTATATGAACAATTGCCAATTATAAATATATAAATTCTGTGATCTAGACGAATGATTGCAAATTTATATATTAAAAATTGCAGACAAATCTCACTTTTGAAACGTTAAAAATGGTACAATTTGCGATGTTTTCAATGTCTAGTTTGAAAGTCTTCAAAACTGAATAAATTTAAATTCTAAGCCTTCCAAATTAGAGTAATATATAGACAATCTATGAATGAGTATTGAATACAAAGGAAGTATAAGTACAATGGATACTAATTTCAAGATCTCAGATGTGTCCGTCTCTAATCCGACGCCAGATATGCTTGGTAAAAGCGAGTGAGGGGTAACTCGCTTAGCGCAATGGTGGGAGTATACTTAGCTGGTCAGCGGGTGCGAGTCTAGCGATGACCCAAAAATCTGGCAATGCTTTGAGAGTTTTCATGTTAGATAGAAAGTTTCAGTTGTACTCGTGACTTCGAATACTTCACCACGTAATTTTGATAGTTGTTTTTTTCATTTAAAAAAAAGTTTTTTATTTTGCAATATAGATAAAAAAATATATATATATATATATATATATATATAGCCATACACAGGAATTTCAAGATTACAATTTTTTTAATTCAGAATAATTCTTTGAATAGATAGAATGTTAAATATTCATTTATTCTTATTATATAGAGTAATTTTATATCTTTACCATTTTTAACTAATGAATGCAAAATTAGATAAAGTAACCTTTAAAAGGGGAAGTAGATAAATATATGTTTTTTAAGTATGGATCTGTGTATTTATGTATGCATACGTCTCCTTTTAGTTGCAGGTATTATGTTTTGATTATTTAAATAGCATAAGAATTTTTTAATTAGACCTTGTAGTTTTCCTATGAATAATCCCTGATGAGGGGTTCTAAATTGGCCCCAAAACATGTTGGTTCCCTGGTAGTATAAAAAGGACGGAAAAAGGAAAAAGTGAGAGGTTGATTTTGGTTGCCTTTTTCTCCCTCTTTTCTCATTTGGTTATTTTTGTCTCTAATGAGCCGAAAGTAAGGTGGCTTGGAATTCTGTTTTTTCAATTGTGAATCTTTTTCATGCTCATTTTGCATAGAACTATTCGTAATAAAATAGATTTCTTTTCGAACTTAAGTTTAAAATTTTTTTAAATAGACACTAAACTCATGATTTGTTCCATTTTGCAGGGTTTGTTTATGAATATTTTCAGTTTTCTTTTAATTGAGTCTAAATAACTTTACCTCAATTTCTTAAAAAAAAATCTTTTTATTTAAAATTTTTGAAAGAAGAATGCACTAAATATTAGCAATATTAGAAATACATCAAAATTTTTGAATTTTTTTTTCCTATTTGAAAAATATAATAATCTAAATATATTGGTTCAGAATCAACTATAAATATGCCCTTACTATTTTGTCTGGCTAGACTAACCAGCATTATGGTTGAATTGGCCAGAATTTCTGGTTAATTTACACGGAATACTGGTTAATTCAACCATAATTCTGGTTAGGCTAACCAGAAAAAATAGTGAGGGCATATTTAACTAGAATTCTGGTTGATTTAACCAGACATTTTTTTGACTGCATATTTATTTTTGTATCTCAAGCTGGTACTACTTATTCAGATTTTGCAAAATAATGTACAAATTTTATTTTTCATGATTACTTCAATATTTGCTCCTTATTTTGCACTACGAATGATATCCTACGGGGCGGAAATCTCGATATCCTTGGAATGTCCCAAAGATATCTCAGAATATGCTGAGGATATCGCATTAATGTCCCAATTTTTGTAGTCCGGGATATCTCAAATTCCATAATTCATGATATCCTAGGATATTCTTACGATGTCCCATATTTCAAGTGCAGGATCTGCCAAGGATGTCCCAAAGATATCCTAATTATATAATTGTTTATAATCCTGGAAATTCATATATTTACCCTTTGCAAATAATTTATACTCTATCTGCTTCAAATAAACAAACTCGCATCATCATTTCACAAAAAATATTTTCCCAGAGCAACAAATAAGAATCGAAGATAAGTAAGTAGATCCGTCTTCATAATTTTTCAGTCTTGTATGTCTCAACACTTGTGACTTGTTGTTAACCATATAGGTCGTTTGACTATATTTGCAAAATTATATATAGTGTCATAATTTCGAGATGATTATTTGTTTATTCCATGTTTAAATGCAAATAATATTGTATATGTATATGTATATATTATGCTTTTCTATATTTGTAGATAAATCAAGTTCACGATGGAAATCAAATCATTAGTAACAAAAGTAACAAACAAAAATTTGTATTCAATAAAATAAAAAATAAAAGCAATTAGTTGAAACAGAAATAGTCATCGCTCAACTGTGCATAGAAGGTTTGCTTGTCAAATAGTAATATAAATAAAATTGAAATAGGTAATAATAAAAAGTTAATGTGGAGCTTGAAAAATAAATTAATTAAATGAACATTAAAAATTGTATCAAATTTTTCATGAATTTTATCCATTGCTATAGATATCCGCGGATACGTATATCTAACCTCCAGCGAGCTTTCATACATATACCTTTTACATATTTGTGAAATATACATTAACAATTTCTTAAAAACAATAAAATTGGTGTTCTTATATATTCTTTTTTATTTCTTGAATGTAAATCCACTAGTAATATATTAGAATATTAGCAGGATTTTTTATTATAATATCGCGATATTCGTGGGACACTTTACTATAGTATTGGGATATCCTGTGGACATTCCGAACGGGATATCTTCAGGATATCCTGCCACGATATCCTCCGGAGCGGAAATCTCGATATCCCTGGAATATGCCACAGATATCCCGGGAGATTTATGGGACATTTTTCAGGATATCACATATCCTGCCAAGATATCCTAGGGATATGCCAAAGATATCATTTTGTTGTGAGGGAATATGTGAGATACAGAAAAAATGATTACACTATTCGATTCTACGGATAAAAGTACATAGTGGCCATAGAGTGTTAAATAATTTGTTTCTCCGTCCAATTTGTTATTTAGTATAAATAAATGCTTAAGCGCGTGTCGTACTATGAAATTGTTTATTTATGCTTCATAACAAATTGGGTTATTGAGAACAAAAATATCCATCACAGGAACTATACGTAATTTTTCCGTAGAATTGAATGGCGTAATCAGTTGATCCGTAACTCTACTGTTTAAAAAATTGAACAATTTGCTATTTCTTCATGAAAAATTGTCTTTTGATCAAATGCTTCTATCCCAATATTAACTTCTCTGCTATCCCTGTAGTTTTACCCATGGACCTTAATAAATTAAAAAAAATTGATTATAATTTTATAACTTAATTGTTTATAAATTTTCCATTTATGACCATATTTCGTTACCAAATACTATCCCAATAATATATTACAATGATTTTTATACATAATTTTTTTCACAACAAAATGAGACACTGAAGTATTCGTTTCAATAAGTTGTGTATCACAATTTTCTAAACTGTTGGTCGCAAAAAGTTGTTATTTCAATTTTTTTAAACTTCATAATTGTTCATAAATGTTCAATTTATAAACATTTTACGTTTCCAAGTGCCATAAGAATAATAAATCACAACGAGTTTGGTCCAAAATATTTATTTAAAGAAATTTTGTATAAGAATTATATAAATTGTTGGACGCAAAAAGGTCTTGTTTCAAATTTTCATATCCTACACATTATTCTCAAATTAAAAAAAAAAATGTTATCATAATTTGGTATTTTGTGAATGACCCCTGAATAAATGATGAAAATATGAGAATAATAACCGTCTAAGGACCAAAATAAAATTATTTCTATACAGAATGATATACCACTATTATTCACATCGATAAATTTACCCCATTTGCTGCCCCCTAGCACCCCCTGGGAACGCTAAATTGCAAATCTGACCTCGGATTCGTGATCAGCGACCTCGAAAACCCCCGGGGCAATATTTTTAGTACCTATAAACTCTTTCTAAGTTGTAGAAGTAAATTTTAATCTTGTTTAATTAAGTTTACAACGAGCTTTGGCTTTTTATGGTTTATTAGATTTTTCAAAGCCGAAATTTCAAATTTCATCGTCGAAATTTCGTGAAGAAAATATTTTAACCATGGGTTTCGATGTATGATGCGTAGAATTCAATTCTGAGGTCAAATTAATCGTATCTTTCTTCGTTTTTTCAATTAAAAAACCCATGAAAAACGCGTGAAAAATGGGCTTTTTTAGCATATATCTCAAAAAATGATGTGGGAGGCTATTTTTTGACTGCAGATTCTTCAATGTGGAAAAATACGTAAGAAAATGTTGGTTTGGTCAAAATTACGGGCAAAGTTTTTTTTTGTGGGACTGAATCATTAAAAACGGGATTTCAAAACATTGGTTCTTATTCAATTGTAATTGGTATTTCTAGTATTTTTACGTGGCTGAAATATGCCTGAGTCTGAGTCCAAAGTCTTCGTTTCCTGGCGCAGACTATAATACCTTCGAAGAATATTATTTGAAGAAATATGATATACAAATACAGAACTTAGACCAACCTTTGCTAGATGTCGATCACACATCTGCAAGACTGAATTTTTTAACTCCGAGGTAAGTTTACTTTTCTTTTGGTTAATATGTATTTTAATTAATTTTCTATTAATTAATTTTCCTATAATTTTTCCAGATATGTGAATCGTAAAGGCGTAGCTTTACCTACAAGTAGTGAAGAAACAAAAAGAGCAAAGCGAGAGAACCTGGAGCAGAAACAAATCCTGATTCCTGAGTTGTGTGCTATTCATCCCTTTCCCGCATCTTTGTGGCGACAGGCTGTCTGTTTGCCCTGCATTCTTTACAGAATAAATGCTCTACTCTTAGCTAATCAAATTCGATGTCAAGTCGCACAAATGATAAACCTAGGAAAAAAGAATTTACCCTCAGGTTAATATTCTGTCCATTTTCGATTCAATCTTATCAGAGTCTTAAAGCCCTTTTTGTTTTTATTTAAAAAAAAACTATTATATATATATACATATATATATATTTATTTATTTTTATTAGCCATTGTTGCGCCCTGTGCGAATTGATAATTTTGTGCCCCCGTCCTCAAAAAATAGCGCCGCAGGCAAATATTTGAAAAATTTCAAGGTTGAAATAACAGACCTCGGACTCATCTGAGAAATTCAAAATAGTGTCATGCAATTTTTTAAATATTACATCGAGGGATAAACTATTTTTGTTACCTAATATACAGTATACATCTTCCATAAAATCTCATAAAGTCCTTTCGAATCTTTTAAGATGTACCTTGAAAGCTTTGAAATCCGCAGAAATCTTTTTAGAAAACCCTGAAACCTGTTGTTGACATTCTCTAAACATTTCTTAAAATCCATAGAAATCCCTTGAAATCTTATCATTCTCTTGAAATCCATTGTAAAATCATTTATTCTCTAAAGTTCTCTAGAAATCCGTTGGAATCCCTTGAAGTCTTTTAAATATCACTGATATCCTGGATATCTTTTCAAATCCTTTGAAATATTCTAAAACCCTTAGAGATTCTTTGAAATCCCTTACAAAAATTGTTAATCGACTTAAATTCCTTGGCATTTTTTTAAATACCCTTAACTCGTTGAAACCCTCTGAAATCCCGTAAAATCCACAAAATAAGATAAAGACCTTTAAGATCCCTTGAAATCTTTGATATTTTTTTTATTCCTTGCAATCCTTTAAAGAACCCTAAAAGTTTTGAAATCCCTTGAAATTGTTGAAGTTTACTGAAATCTATTAAAAACCCTTAAATCATGTTGAAATACTTTGAAATCCCTGGAAAACTCTACAATTTTTTTAAATCCCTTAAAATCTGTAGAAATTTCCTGTAATCTTCCAGAATCTTTCAATTTCTTTTTAAATCCTTTGAATCCCTGAAATATTATAAAATCCCTTGAAATCTTGGAGATTGTTGAAATCTTACGAAATAATTTGATATTCCTTAGAAATTTTGTATTCTCTTAAAGTTTTCTATCGTCAGTGTGGCCGTTTTAGTAGAGGAATAAAATTCTCGGCCATTTCTCGATTTGCTAAAATTATTCTCGATCATTGAAACTAAAAAATCTTTTGAAAGTTGAACTCTTTTGAATTGTAAACTTTTAACCTTGCAGTTTAAAACATTTTTGATTCAGAAAATTTCTATTCAAACGGTAAATAATTTATACGTATAAAAGAGAAGCTTCTAACTCATTTCAGTTGAACAATTTTAAATTAAATGCAATAAAACTGCAAAATTAGAATTCCAAATGTTTATAAATTGTACATTTTAAAGATTTTTGGTTAAAAAATATAAATCCACGATATCCTTTTTTTACTCTAAATTGAAGAATGAATCAATAAATTTATAAATGTTCAAAATTATATCATTTGAAGCAAATTTAAGTTAGAAACATCCAAATTTTCTTTAAACTGAATACTTTTTAAATTAGAATCAAAATTATTTTCATTTGTTTCAAATTAATAATTGTTCAATTGATATTTGAAAATTAAAATTCAGTACTTTGGCTTACAAATTAATATTTGTCAACAAGCAACAATTAAATTCAATTGTGTAGTTTTTAATATTTTATTTATAGTTGCTGATTTTAAATGAACATTCAAATGCTGCTGATGATCAAAAAAATGTTCTTTTTTTTATTGAAAACTTTCAATACCAATGGGTTTCACCTTAATAATTCACAGTTTCACCTTAATAATTCTAAAAAATTCTTTGAAATCCCTTAAATCTTGTGAAATCCCGTACATGAAATCTATAGAAATCCCTAGAAGTCCTATAAAATTTCATTTAATTTTATTGACTCTCTATAGTTCTCTAAAAATGTTTCGAAATTCCCTAAAATGTCTTAAAATCTTTTTAAATCCTTTATTATCTTTGATAACCTTTTAAAATCGTTTGAAATTTTTTAAATCTTGAAATTTCTTGGAATTTTGTAAAATATCCTAAAATCTTTCAAATCCCTCGAAATCCATTAAAATTTTGTAAATCCTTAAAGTCCTTGGAGATTCTATAAAATTGCAAATCCCTTGAAATAATTTGAAATTTGTAATATCTCTTCAAATTTCTTCAAAACTTTTGAAAACATTTAAATCTTCAAAATTATGAGAACTTTTGAAATTTCGATTTTTGAGATGGCGAATATGTTATTTTAGTAAATAAGTAAAGAAGCTTCAAAATATATTTAAAGGCTAGAATCTAATTCATCTCTAAAATGTAATAGATTTCGAATGGCAGCCTTTGGATTTCGGCTGGAGTCTCGCAGAAGTCTTAATAAAATCGAAAGAAATAGAAAAAGCAAACGAGGAAGAAAAGAAAGCTCTCACAGATACACTTTCAAATGAAAGTTCTTCTAGAAACGACAAACCACCGAAATCGGACATCAAGACGAGCAAAAAAACTAAAGAAATTTCTTCTCACGTTGAAAACGATTCCCTCAGTTCAGATGAGGACCAATTGGAAATCGGCACTTGGTCTAATGAAATGGCAATAACTTCCATGGATTTTAATTCTAAGGAGGCTTTTCCTCTGGATATCGCAGCTTTGGAACAAAATTTCACTTGGAATGACGTTCGTTACGGTTCCCCCACCTACGAATCTGACGATGCTTACGATTCCGATGAAACTTACAGCGATGGTTTAGGAGATTCTTCCGACGATAGTGACGAAGAAAATCGAGGATTACGAATTGAATACATGGGAGAAAATGTCGCTGAGGCTGTCGAGGATGAAAACCAAATTTCCAAACGAGAAATCAACAAAAAGATCCTGGAACTTCTTGAAAGCGAAAAGAATTTAATTGAGAATTCTTGGATTTACGAAGAGGAGGGGGACGAAGGCTTAGAAAAACATAGATTAGCTCACTTTCAATTCGCAAAAATTAGGGAAGAACATATCATGAAGAATGGATCCTTTATTCCTAGCGAACAAGATATTGCGATATCGAGAAAAAGTTCTGTAGAGGCACCGAGAGAGGGGACAAATTCTAATTTTAAATATAAGGATTATATCGAGAAGATCGCTGGTCGATTTAAAGAACACATATCGGACAGAAAACCCTCGCCGAAAATTGTGAAAAGGCAAAATGCGATGGAGGTTGTGAGAAATGAGGATGAGGAACTTTTTAGTTTCGATTCTCAGCCAGTATTGACAGGTCATCCGGGACCGAGTCCTAGTTTAATTTTGCAAGCTTTGACTATGTCGAATGCTAATGATGGAATTAATTTGGAAAGACTGGAAACGATTGGGGATTCTTTTCTTAAGTATGCGATTACGACGTACTTGTATTGCACTTATGATAATATTCATGAAGGAAAATTGAGTCATTTGAGGTCTAAACAGGTAAGTTTTGTACTATTTAGAATTTGTACTTTTTTTTGTATCAGAGATCTTTAAAATTAATTTGTTTCACACTGAAGTCTTTGAAGTTTCTAATTATAGAAAATAGAATTTTCAATTCAAGATTGAAAGACGAAAAATTGGTGGATTTCAAATTCAAACGATCAGTGTTCTACAATTTTAAATTGGATAGCTTGCAAATTAAATAATTACAAACTACAAGGATTGCAGACACAATTTTTTAAAATCAATACTTCAATGATCACTCAGTCGTTGTTTGAAATTAAAACTTTTGAATTAAAACCGTTCCTAATTGCATAATTTTAATTTTAATTATCGAGGATTGAATAACTTTAGATTATTTAATTGAAAATTGTATATTTACTAACTAAATTAAATCGTACAAAACTTGACATTGTCACTTACAAACAGTTCAACGGTTTTAAATTGAAAACATTCAAATCCATCAAATCGTTAAACATTAGTAGGTACAGTATTGAAGTTGAAAAATGTTAAAACATGACAAATTAATCAAATTAAAAATAATTTAAGTGTTTAATCAAACAATTTAGAATCGAATCCCTTAAGATTCTAAAATGTTATTTAAGATTGGAAGCCTATAATTATGTATGAATAATTTTCAATTAAAAAATTGTGTCCTTTCCAAGCCGAGTAATTAAAAATTAAAATATTAAAAATTGGAAATCTTATTTCGAACATAAATATTTCAAAATTGTATAATTTTTAATTAATACTAAAGTAGGTATTTGAAATCACGAACATAAGTAGAAGAATAAATTAAAATATAATTCTTAAGTTTTAAACACCTTTAAAAACAAAGCTTATTTCTGAAGGCAACGCAATCTCATATTTTATCCATAACTTTGTAAAGTATCAGTTTCCGAATTGTAACGATTTTAAAAATTGGTAAAAAATTACTGTGCATAAGTAAAATAATTTACAACATTTTTAACTACCAATTTGGTTAATTAGAAAGTTTCTAAATTTTTTAGTTTGAAAATTAAAAATTGTCTTTCAATTTAAAAATTCAGAATATGTAGTTTCATTTTAAGCTCTTTTAGTATTGAATTCCACCAATTTTTTGAATTTTTTTTACTTCGGGAAGCTTAAATTTTAACAATAATTTGTTTATATTATGCGCATAAAATTCCACTATGTTCTATTTTTAAACGATTTCTTTTGATCGCTTCAGTTTTAAATTATTTAAGTTCGAATTCTACAATTTGAAAGTTTTCTGTATTGAAAAACTTTCAATTCAAAATTACACAACATAAAATAAAAACTACTCAATTTTAAATATGTAATTCACATTTTTAATAACTAAATTTTTAACGCTTCAACTTAAATTTCTTAAAGCTTAAGCCCTTAAAATCGGAAATTACCTCATTTTCTCATTTTTACTCTTAAAATTTTAGATGCTTACTATTTTTCGTTTCAAATCTGAATTGAATCAGTTGCGAATCTTTTTAATTGAAAATTGATAAATTTTAAAGGATTATAATCCTAAAGGCTTCCTTTTTAAAATCTTCAATTCGTGGAGGCTTCCAATCTTTAAACTCAGAATGCTTACAATAGAATCACTTTTAGTTAACAGTTTCTTTTTATATCTGTCAATTTTTGAAAGCTCTGAGTTAAAATTGTTTAATATTAAATTCTTTAATATTCATATGAAAATAAAGAAAGAAAGGCCATGATTGCGATTATGTGACACAAATAATTTTTAATTAAAAACTCTACCCGCTGCATGATGAGAATTTAAAAATTCTAATTTCACGGCCAAACTATGGATGTGATCAAAAAACGGTTAAGAACAATTTTGTAGGTCTTTTTAAGACGAGAAACTTTACTGTTCCACCTTTTATCGTATTTCCACGTTTAAAATAAATACCATTATCCCTATCAAAAAACGGTTAAGGGTGATTTTTTAGAACTTCCTAAAAGTAATAATTCTGTTTGTGGACTATTTTTCGTATTTGATATCGTGGGAAAGTTGACTTTTTTATTTTCTCATTTTGATTGTTCATGGCTAAAACTATAAATATTATAACCATATATAATAACCAATATATAACCATAAAATTCTTCGAAAATTATCACGTCGTCAGACGACAGACAGACATGTTCGTAAAAAACATTTTTTCTGATTCAGGGTTTCTCTAAACGTCGAGAATTGATGAAAAGTAGATAGATCCAAATTCACACAAATTTAATACCTTCCACCATAAATAGTGAGATTGTAAAAAGACAGTCTATTACATTTCAAATACAAAAAAACATTAATAATTTTCGACTGCAATATTAACCAAAGATAAAAATTTGTTCGTTTCACTACGTCCCTGATAAGAAATTATGTATTTTTTAAAGAATAAATGAATCCACTGACGGAGGCCACTATTATGTGCCGAAAAGTTTTGTTCAATTATTAACTGACTGAAAAAAATTATTTTGGGCCCTATAGCCAAAACCATTCTACCAATAACTATTTTATAATTAAACCTTTTGATTTAAAAGTATTTAATTTTGAATGCTACTGCTGGAAGTAGAAATTGAGAGTAATTGCTAAAGGTTGGCCGTAGACCAATTTTTTCCATTTTTTGAGTACTGATATCCCAATGGTTGATGACTAAAGATACAATTTATCATTCCAGGTCAGTAATTTGAACCTCTACCGACTTGGAAGACAAAAAGTCTTGGGGGAAAGCATGATAGCTACGAAATTCGAGCCTCATGATAATTGGTTGCCACCTTGTTACTACGTTCCAAAGGAACTCGAGCAGGCCTTAATCGAATCCGGAGTTCCGTCGACACTGTGGAATCAAGCTGATATGCCAACTTTGCAAGCCGTCAATCCAACCGAAATAACTCAACTCGTTCGAGAAACGGAACATAAGCTTGAGATTATGAAAATTGAGCTCGACAAAAGTGAAAACGAACCAGCTAATGAGTTAGATAATTTAAGGTGCTTTATTCCATATAATTTAATTACACAGCACAGTATTCCAGATAAAAGTATTGCTGATTGTGTGGAAGCTTTGATCGGGGCTTATTTGATTGCTTGTGGACCAAGAGGTGCTCTTTTATTTATGGCTTGGTTGGGAATTCACGTTTTACCTACAGAGGTAGTTTCTGTGGTCCAGGAAACGGAACCTGAGGAAAGACCCCCAGGTAGCACTCCTTATATTAAGGAAAACGATGAACAAGGTCAATCTACTTGGAAACAGGTAAAAAAATAGGTACAATTGTTGAGGACACCAAAATCGGGGAACTTAAAGGAAATTCTTTTATTTCGTTCTGCAGATTCGATACGGGAAATTGGAAGAACCACAGAATCCGTTGCTCGAATATATCGCAAATCCCGAAAGTGAATTAGAAATAATGCTGGATGGATACGATTTACTTGAAGAAAAAATTGTATACAGATTCCAAGACAGAAGCTATTTATTGCAAGCTTTCACGCACGCTTCCTATCAACCAAATCGACTAACCGATTGTTACCAGCGATTGGAATTTCTCGGCGATGCAGTTTTAGGTAATTTTTCGTTTTTTTTTCCCTCATTTTTACACTCACAAAGGTATGCTACAGGACCTGGAAGACCTAGAAGTGTCAAGTTTCTAAAATTTTATGATAATAGTAGTAACATTGTTTAGAATTCAATAATTTTTGAAAAACCCTTAACATTCCCTAGTGGATATAATTTCTATGAATTTGCTCGAAAGCTTTTACGAATTTCCACAAGAATATCTATACATTTTTACGACTTTTTAATACATTTTAGACTCGGAATAGCTTTTTCGTAGAAAATTATCGATCTGAGGTTTTACATTTTCCTCATTTTTCACAGAAATGTATCATTAAACTTTATGGAAATTCGTAAGTTCCTACAAAAAAGTATTGAAAATTATGAAAAACTGAACCTTCATTTTGAAGTAATAGATTTTTCTATTTTTTTGAAAAATAGTATTTGTTCATAATTGTTAGGGTGTCCAAAAAATGTTTTTTTTTTAATTTTGCAAACGATACCCCTAAATTCATTTCTTTTGATAAAAAAATACTGCCATAGATTTTATGTCATTTGAAAATTTTTGTTTAGAGGTTCCGCTAGGCCGTTTTAGGTCTGAAAATTAATTATCTTAGTTCTCAAATTTTTATAAAATGCAACTTTAAGGCTAAAAATTATTTTACCCCAAAAAAATTAGTAATTTAATTAGAATTAATGGTCTGAAATCCTAAACATTTTTTCCGTGGAATAACATGCACAGGATTTCTTCTACAATATAAAGAGAATATTCCCCATAAGGAATAAATGAAAAATATTTATACCGGGTGACAGAAAAAAATATTGAATGTCGAAATACACCAAACATACGCATTGTTTCAGTTTAAAGATTCATATAGTTCTTTAAAGTGTATTTTTACCTATCATTTGATATCGAAAGTTATTTTTTCAGCACTTCAAAATTCAATGAAATCGATGAGTAAAACTTATAAAAACACATAGTTACACCGAAATCGACCGTAATTAAAAGTAGCTCTCATCTTTTTCAAGTAAATGATAGGCAAAAATTCATTTTAATGTACTATATAAATCTTTAAAGTATACAAAATATGCATTTTTTGTGTATTTCGACATTCAAGATTTTTTCGGTCACCCTGTATAAATATTTATAATTTAATCATTTTGCAAAATCTTATCATATTCGAAAAGAAATCCTATGCCTATTATTCCATGAAAAATTACATTTTAGGGGCCATTTCAGACCAATAATTGTTATAAATGACAAATTGTCGTATTCTAGGCCCGATAATATCTAAAAAATTTAGTTGTTTGTTTCGTAAAGCTTAGGACTTATTATTCAATAAATAACAAATATTTTCTACGGGTAAAAGATTTTTTGGCCTTAAATTAATATTTTTTAAAAATTGAAAACTAAGTAAATTCTTTTTTAGACTATAATGGCCTAGCGGAACTTCTAAACAATTTCTTAAAAATAAAATAAAATGTATGGGAGTATTTTTTTACTAAGAGAAAGAAATTTTGGGAGTTGCATTTGCAAAATTCAAAAACACATGTTTTTTGGGCACCCTAATGATTATGTGTCAAATTAAGAATTTTATAAGAAAAACTATGAAAAACTACAAATTTAGCTTTTGAGAATTGCAAATTTAATAATAAAAGTATAAATTTCTAACAAAATTTACGGAAATTTGCGACTTTTAAAAGCTAGTTGTAGTTTTTTTATATTTTTTTTATTCTTTTTGCAGTTATTTGTATTTTTCTATAAAACCCTATTAAAATGTATAAAAACTAAACCTTCATTTTGCAGTCGTGAATTTTAATATTTATTCGTAGAAAATTGTATTTATCCATAATTATGTGTAGAAAATTGTGGGGTTTTAAATAAAATATAAAAAAACTACAACTAGCTTTTAAAAGTCGCAAATTTCCGTAAATTTTGTTAGAAATTCATACTTTTCTATAAAAACCTATTCAAAATAATGAAAAATGAAAAGTTTATTATGGGGTTGTAGATTTCCCTTTTTTCGTAGACAATTGTAGCAATTTATAATTGTATGTAAAAGCTTGTAATTTTGTAAAAACAAAATATGGAAAACTACTAGTTTTTCTAGGCGTATTTTTTCGTAAAATTGCATACAAAGGTGTAATTATTCATAAGTCTTTGTAGAAATTTGTAATTTTCTATAAAAAACTATAAAAAATAAAGATCGTGGTTTGTTGTAGATTTTCATGGGTTTCCTTATAAACCTTTAATTTTTTATACAAAATCATAAAATTTCATAGCTTTGCATTAAAAATCTTTATTTTTCATACTTTTTAGTATTCTATTCCGATCTATGACAAAATCTATAATCCCACTAAAAACATCTGCGATGCAAAAAATCTGCCAAATACAACTATATAAATTTGTAAAATCAAAGTTGGCCAAGTTATTTGAGAAAAAAATATTTATAATAAAATATATAAAAAAACTTTTTCATAAACTGCCCTACAGAAATTTTAAACTTAATTTTAAAAGCCGCATTATACATTATACAACTTGGCGTGATTATGTTGTACCATAAATCCCCCACAACCAGCAATTTTTATTAAAATTATTTTCCTTATAACATTCAATCTCGCCAAATTTTATTATGTATAATATGGCTTTTTAAAATTTATTTAAAAATTTCTGTAGGGGTCTTTATAAAAAAGTTTGATTATATATATATATATTCAACCTATTTCGGTTTTGATTCCTCAGGAATCGAGCCGAAGGGCCTATGACAAAGCCAAAGCTACAAGTCAAAGCTACTGACCATCAGGCAGCATATTGTTGACAGAATACGAGTACTATCTAACGCTAGGAGAAGTCTACCTTTTGGGAATTCACCCCCTCTTTTGGGTAGGGGCCCCTAGTTTTCGTATACGGTGTGTTCGCCCCTGAATGAATCAGTGTTGGTCACCGTGGGTGTTTCATTACCTGCAGACCCTTCTAGAAATAATCAATTGAACATGATTCAGAACGATTCACAATTGTCCAAGCTTCAAACTTTTTAAATCGTTCCTAATCGGTCTACCATTTGTTAATCGATTTCAATTATTTTCTATTGTGTATAGAGTTTATGTTTCCATTCCTAATGTTCTTAATTGTTTTCAATCGGGGCGGGAATTTAGGTGGCGACCGGCGTTTGTTTTCTCTGACGAAAAATAACCTAGAATAGAACAAATTTTTCTTCGCGTCCTCGCGGTGTGTTGGACATTTTTTATACATTTGTGGACAGTTTTTCAGTGTTTTTAAGATTATAAAGTGATATACATTGATGGTTTTCGAAATTCACAACAATTTACTACTATAACAAGTGGCTGGAAGGAAGTCGACGGGGAGAGAAGAAAATAATTTCCGAATCCGATTTCAGACAGAAAAAAAATTCTTAAATTTCGAAATGCACAAAAAAATACACATTTTTTATAGTCTTATTTTCAGCAATTAAAAATTCAATGAAGTAGGGTAGAAAATTGTTTAAGAGAATATTCTTTTTATATGGTAAAAGAAATCCTGTGCACAGTACAAAAGCGGAAAAAAATTTAGGAGCCATCTCAGACCATTCATTGTAATGAAATTATAAATTTTTTTATTCTAGGCTTGATTATATGGGAACGATTGAAACTTCGCAACACCCAATCGTTTCCAATCGTGCACACACGATTAAGAAACGCCATTAGAAACCATTCAAATTTCTTTCTATCGTTCTGAATTGTTTTCAATTCATTATTTCTAGACGGGAACTTGAGTCATAACGGGTGGTACCCAGTGGGCACAAAATTTGCTGAATAACTACCTTACTTGCTCCCTGCTTCGCTAAATAGTAGAACACATTACTACAACGATGCTATCGACAAAAATTTCTTTCTTTTAATTTTTGCATGAAAAATATAATTTTTTTCGAAAAAGACGAACTTTACCGAGAGTCTTTATACTGTTTAGAGTTTGTATACAAAAAATTAGACAAAATAGCTTCACCGTTTGGCCTAAATCCTATTTTTGCGATTTACACTCGATTTCCAGGGCCCTTAATAGGCGTTATCCGTCGGTAACTTTAATCATATTTTGATGTAATGATCCAGGATAATTTTGGCGCGAAAGTCAAATTTATTTGAATTTAATTCTGGTTCTTTTTTCACTAAGAGTAAAGACTTCCTTCGTCGCACTCTCCGACTTCGACGAAACCAACGTTGATTATCCGGTTCCAAATATTTTCACTATAACTTAATTAAAATAAACCTTTCAATTTTATTGGAAGTTAAGGTTAGAAGCCAATTCAACACGAAGGTTGAAATTGAAGAGTATATATATGTATGTATGTATTCTTCAAGTACTTTGATATAAAAACTCTAAGTCCAATTTGACATTGATTTGGAGAGAGCGAATACAGATTCAACCAATCATAACTTAAATTTGCATCCCCATACCAGCCCAAAAATGACCTAATTCCTACGTCAAGCGGTGATGCAAGTTCAAACCAGCTTGCTTCTCAAGAAAATATCGTTAGGCACGTTTTCATAATATGCGATGAAATTTAATTTCATGTTTCGCTAACAATTTGTCAAGTAAATTATTCCTAAAAAAATTCGTTAGCTTTTTGCGTTGCCCACATACATAAATATATACTTAAATTATGGCTCGAACTAGTTATTAAACAGTACTCCCTTTATTCATTCATTCATTCCAAACAAGATCTTGAAGTTATATTTCATCATCATAACCAACCCTTTTTAATTAGTTGCTTTTTGAAATTAAAGATAAACTACAGTGTCTCATTTTTATCTCACACTTCATATAACTTGAAACAAACCTGAAATAAACAACATTCCTTAAGAACACGTGCAAAACATCAAACCGAGTCAATATGTAAGTTTTGAAATTCCTTAAGTTACATAGCCGGTTCGCTTTCCTTGATACCAAGTCTCTCTTTCGTATCCATTTTAAAACCCATATTCAAGTTATTTAATAATTTGATTATTAAATCTTTATAATCATAAAATCATCAGAAATTTATATTCAAACAGCTCGCGTTATGTAAACGTCCAGGAGGTGCTGCCCGTAGTGGGCTAAATAGACATTAAAGAACAATTACAGATTGTTATACTTGGTATTTTGGAAGTGAACTGAGTCAGTAGTTTCAGAAACTTCATAATCAAATGCGCAGTTAAAATTTTATTGATTTGATGTTTTGCACGTGCTTGTAAGGAATGTTGTTTATTTCAGGTTTGTTTTAAGTTATATGGAGTGTGAGATGAAAATGAGAGAACGTGGTTTATCTTTAATTTCAAAAAGCAATTAATTAAGAAGCGTTGGTTATGATGATGAAATATAACTCCAAGATCTTGTTTGAAATGAATGAATGAATAAAGGGAATATTGTTCAATAACTAGTTTGAACCAGAATTTAAGTATAGGCCGAATTCATTTCCAATCGGGCAGGCTGTGCGAGCTCAAGTCACAGAATCTCTTCAACACGAAATATGTTGTTTTTCAAAGGATTTTAGACGACCCGTGCTTCACCGTTTAGATGAAAAAAATTTGTTGACATAGTTATGAGTATTTAAATTTAGAAAATTTAAAACGTGGATTGACAAAAAGTGTCAGCATTTTCGTTAAAAGTGTGATATTTTTTTAGCTATCATGGGCATTAACTTTTTTCTTTCTGATTCTGAAAATATTTTTTGTCCTCTTTTGAAATCCGTTGGAAAAATTTGAAAATGTTCAAAATTGACAAAATGGCGGCGGTTTTTCTTAAAAATTTCAAACCTAATTTTCTCAAAAGCCCCAGCGTTTGTTTTTCTCTTGATTTTTTTTCAAGTTGGTACTAATATGATGAATATATTATAGTAGTGTTTATCTTGTGTCCGCGGCTTGGAGAGGAGAAAGATTTTTTTTTCTGAAAAATGAAAATTCACGATTTTTGCAAAAAGAAGACGAGATATGAAAAAAGTTGAAGAATCAAAGTTATTCCTGAAAAAAAAGTTCTACAAAAAAGTCCTGTGGCACTTTTTTCTGTCTTGCGTTATTACTGAACTATTCGCTGAAATATGAATGATAACAATTTTCCGCTGTCATAAATAATCAAATAGGATGTAAGTCAACAGGAAGGACATATTTTTCTGCACAAATTTTCCTAAAAGTCGGAATATTCGAAAATAATATTAAATATTTTACTATTACATTTTTATTTTATTATTTTATCAAGGTCATCACACGCATTATTTTTGAGGGAGCTTCAGCTCATTTCAAGAAACGCTACCAATTTTTTGAATTTGAAAAGTCATCATATAGCCGAAAATGGATTTTTTCAGCCACAGGTCACGGAAAAGGTGTCAGTGAAGGCATCGGCGGCATCGTTAAGCATTTTGCAACTGAACACAATTTAAGGAACTCGCATATAGAAGGCATTAAAGACGCAACAACCTTCGTTACATAACTTAAAAATTACACCAATGCAATTAAATTATTGTCCATTTCTGCCGAAGATATACAACGATTTCGCAGAAAGAAAACTGAGGAATGGAAGAAAGCACCAGCTATTATGGAAATTCAGAAGTGCCACGTATGGAAGCTCGAAATAGGAGAAAAAGGTCAAAAAAAATCCTTCATGGCATAAAAAGCTAACCATGATTGGCAAGATACTATTGTCCACTCGACTTTCGAAGAATAATGCAAAATAACAATTATAACACAAATCAGGTAATTTAGGCATATAAAATATTGAATATTCGTTTCGAATATTTAGACGTTTAGGAAAAAATTGTGTAGAAAAATTTGTTCTCCCTGTTGATTTACATCCTATTTGATTATTTATGACAGCGGGAAATTTTTATGATTCATATTTTAGCGAATAGTTCAATAATAACGCAAGACAGAGAAAAGGGCCAGAGGACTTTATTGTAGAACTTTTTTTAAAGGAATAACTTTGATTCTTCAAGTTTTTTCATATCTCGTCTTCTTTTTGAAAAAATCGCGAATTTTCATTTTTCAGAAGAAAAAACAAATTCTTTCTACTCTCCAAGACCCGGGCACACGATAAACTGTACTAAAATATAGTCACCATATTAGTACCAACTTGAAAAAAAAATCAAGAGAACAAAAAACGCTGGCGTTTTTGAGAAAATTAGGTTTGAGCTTGAGCTCGCACAGCCTGCCCGATTGGAAATGAATTCGGCCAAGAGATTTTTGGAGATAAAATAGTTTTATGATTTTTACAAGATCTTTACTCACCTTCTCAAGTTGATTTGAGCCTGAGAGGAATTCTCTCAGGAGCTAGTTCCGTACAAGGACAATAATTCCAAAGTAATAAACTTGTCACACACTGTTTCAATATTTTTAAGTTAGAGTCTTTTGAAAATAACACAATACAACCTTTATTTCCAATCGTTTGAATTTACGGAAAGGATGTTTTACTACAAGTGTGGTTCGGAATTTCTTCATATAGAATATGACCGTCATATAGATAGTACGGCGGTTAATGGACGATATTACGACCAACCTTGTATTTTATTCTAGAGAATTCAGACTTGGCACATTTGCAGTATATACCCCCAGCTTACTTTTAAGAAGTGGAAACAAGGTTGCAACCCCGGGAGAGTAGCGGTATAGCGGGTTGCCTACCTAACAGTGGCATATCTCAAAAGCTTAACAAATCGTCCGTTTCGGTGTCTTCTATGGGCCGGGATCGGTCCCCCACTTGACATTTAGTAGTTTGAAGCATATGTCGACCATGGCGATGGATTGTGCAAGTGGGTTGCCTAACTTTCAGGGGCACACACAGAAAATACCAGAATCACAGTGTTTCTATCAAAATTTCATGCACAACTGATATATCTGCGGCATTTTTTGGTGAAACTACCTCCTATTAAACTAAAAACGATTAAATATTCAAGCATATGCATCTTGCCGTCTGCTGGGTGCCGTATGGTCTTCCCTGTCCGAAGGCCAACCCAAGGGCCTGCATACTGGCTAAGAGAATCAACGTTGTCCCGTGCGAGAGCTAAGCTCGATAGACCTGATGGTGATAGCCACTGATCTTAAAGGGATAGGAAAGCTAGTCATGGGATCGGCCTACTTCCCATATGACAGCGATACCAACCCACCAGTGGAGCTACGTACACTGGTGGATTGCTGCAACGTAAGAAGGGGTCTTCCTCTTTTGCTGGGGTGCGATGCTAATTCCCACCATACTTTATGGGGTGGCACGGACATCAAGTCAAGAGGCAATGATCGATTGGAATACCTAATCACTACTGATTTAGATATTCTTAACACGGGGAGTACCCCGACGTTTCGTAACTCGGTCAGGGAGGAAGTCATCGACATCACTCTCTGTACCGCTTGTTTTGGAGACAATATCAAGAAGTGGAAAGTCTCAGACGAACCCACTTTCTCAGATCATGCACAGATAGAGTTCGAGCTGGAATCCTTTGTATCCGCAGGCCCAAAGTGGGTCAGAAATCTAAGAAGAACGGACTGGAACCAGTTTTTCAAGGAACTAAGGAGTACACTCTCGGAGGTGCCCAGGTCAATTAGAGATGTGGACACCCTGGAGATGGCAGCCATGATTTCCACGGAGGCCATCAAATCTACTTATGAAATTAATTGTCAACCCACAAGATTCTGAAAGGCTGAAGAGACACACTGGTGGAACGGGAAACTCGAAGAGCTTCACAGGGAAACCAGCGAGAGGTTTAGACGTGCGAGTACTGGCAAAACGGATAAAATATGGTCTGAGGCTGGGATATGTTCCAACGACATGAAGAGGCGTGAGAGTAGTATTTATTCCGAAAACAGGCAGGATCGGTTATACTTCATCCAAGGATTTTCGTCCCAACAGCCTCACATCTTTCCGACTAAAAAACAGTAGAAAGGCTTGTGGATAGATATATCCGCAACAAGGTCTTATCAACTAGGCCAATTAACAACGAACAACACGCCTATAGGGCTGGTTAATCGACCGAGACGGCCCTAAGCGGAGCAGTAAACCTAATGTATGGACAACTGAAGGAAAAAGGCTTCGCGATTGGAACCTTCATGGATATCGAAAGAGCCTTTAACTACACCTCCAAAGAGGTGATCTGGGCGACCATGATTGCACGTAGTGTGCCTATTGCAGTCGTGGAATGGACCTGCCAAATGTTTGCCAACAGGAAACTAACAACGACGAAGGATGATACCACTTCATGTGGTACCATTGACTCGGGATGCCCACAGGGATGCGTTTTATTGCCCCTGCTGTGGTGCTTGGTAGTGGATGAACTGCTTCCTCTGCTCACGAGTCAGGGCTACCACGTTATAGGCTACGCGTACGATATACTGGTTATTTTGCGCGTCTAGAATCTGGATGCGCTCTTCGGAGTAATGCAGCAAGCACTGGGGATAGAGGATTCTTGGTGCAAGACGTCTGGATTATCGGTCAATCAGAGTAAGACAGATGCGGTTGTATTTGCCAGACGGTGTAAGTGGGGAACCACGAGTACACTGAAATTGGTAGGGCAACAACTGGAAATCAAAGAACGAGCTAAATATCTAGAAGTCTACCTAGATAAGAAGTTGTCATGGAGCGGTCACCTGGAAAACAATTGCAAAAAGCTAGTAGCAACTCTATGGCTCTGTAGGAGAGCTATAGGGAAAAGCCGGTGACATTTATGTGGATCTACACCTCGATCCTGCGACCCAGGCTAACCTTTGCGGCGGTGGTTTGATGGAGCAGGGTCGAATTATCCACTGTGAAGTCGCGACTGGAGAGAATCAGGGGACTGATTCTAAGAGTCGTCACTAGCGCTTCGAAATCGAGACGCACAATGGCATTGGGGGCACTAACAGGGTCGGAGCCTCTCCATCTCATCATCAAGGCCGTGGCTGCGAAGGCGGCATGGAGATTGAATATGGTAAAAGGCGGAAGGATCTCGACGGCAGTGTGGATCTAAACTGACATAGCGAGTAGGCCGACCCTGAACATGGTCAAAGAAAAAACACGCACTTGCTATCTCTTCGACAAGAAGTATCGTGTTAGCCTATCCACGAAGGAGGATTCGGTTAGCGGCAAAGCACACCTGCCCACTATGGAGACGACTAGTTTACAGATGGCTCCAGAATCAAGGAGAAGGCAGGAGCTGGTTTATATAGTAAAACAATTGAAATGGGCTTCACAATTTCCATGGGGTCCTACGCCACAGTCCCAAAATCTGAGATTATGGCCATGCTCCAGTTTTGTAATTTCGTAAATTTATGGCATTATTTTCTCCTTAGCTATATAAATGAATTATTCTTGAACTGAAATTAAACTATATTTGACTTCCCGACTGAGACTTAGTGAATAGACCTTTTCTAAATAGTTGTTTACCAAAGAGCAACAACTTCTGAGGTAAATTATGACAGTCTTCATAAGACAGAGGTGAAATAGAGTGAAGTTTCATTAAAAAATGCCGCAGGTATACCAGTTCTGTAAGAAATATTGATAGAAATACGGTGATTCAGGTATTTTCTGTGTGTGCCCCTGATAGGTGGGCAATCCACTTCTTATGTGTGTATGTACTACAAATGTGCCAAGTCTGAATGCTCTACAATAAAATTCAAGGTAGGTTTGATTAACCGCCGTACTGAGAGGACCGGGGTAAAAACTGAGTCCTGGCGTTCTTTATTGCTTTATATATGACTCGTATATAATTTTGGATGCTGCTTCCTTAAATGGTTCGGTTAAAACGTATTCGGTAATTGCTCTTGGTCGTCCACCTCAACCATAGGATTTGGTAATGAGTTTGAGGGATCTTCTAGGATTTATTGGTTGGCTGCTGAGGAGTTGCTTCGTCAGACCGTATTCGGTAATGACCCTTGTTTGCCGACCTCGAGCACAGGTATTGATAAGAAGTTCTTCGGTGAGTTTCTCCCAAGTCGTAAAATTAATAAAAATAGGGCATTACATCTCGTAACAACTCTGAAATTTATATTTCATTTTTCGACAGTGAGAAATTCAACTGTTTCCTAAGACTGACTCTGCTACACTGAAACTTGAGAGCTCATCTGTTGTCTATTCCAGTGGAGGTGGTTTTTTGAAACACGGAATTTCTTCACTTTCAATCTCAAAAGCCTGTTTCTTTAAAATATTGGTAGTTATTATATTCCATGAGAATAAACTTAGAAGTCAAACGGATTAAAGAACGAAGTGTTTTATCCTAATGGAAATTTAAACTAATAGAAAACGCCCAGGGGGGGGGGTGCATATCTAAATTTCATCAACAGTTGAAGTTTTAAATCTAAAATTCCATTTCTCCTCAAATTTACTAATAACACAGACCCACAAAAAAGTAGGTTGTCTGACGGACAAGAATAGTCACATCCCATGGATTTTGGGTCGCTGAATCTGAATCCAAGGTCAGAATTCCGTCATCACCCTCAAGTTTTCTTCTAACCTCAAAAACCATAGTTATTTTTGCTATTTTTGCATCGAAAAATATGTAACAAAAAAATCCGTGTTTTATTTCAATCTCGACCACAAATTCGGCTTCAGCGGCGAAAAGTACATAGAAATGGTCTTTTTTGGTCCGCTGGGCGCAGTAAATTGCGGTGGGGGAGAGGCTGCACAGAGAACAATACAATATACAACAATAATATAACGTTTTGACATAATTTTTATATTTTATAGTCAAATTTAGAAGTTTATTCATGTTATTGATTCATATCATCGCTTTCCAACATCTTTTCTAATCTAACAATTGTAAATTTTTCACACAATTTCTTATATTTTTAAAATCAAATTTAGAAGTTTATTCATATTATTGATTCACGTCATCTTTTTCTAACATCTTTTCTAATTTAACTGTTATAATGATTTGACACAATTGTTATATTTTATAGTCAAAATTAGAAGTTTATTTATGTTATTTATAATGTTCTAGTATTTAAACTAATTTTAACTAAGTCCATTCATTGTAAAAAATTCTTTTTAACAATATGCATCTTAACGAAATCAAAAACAAGTTTCCAAATTCTTTCACAGATGTAAAAAAGTTCATTAATTTGAACAAGAAGATTAATAATGTAAAAACCAGAGAATCATTTCTTGTTAATTGCCGCATTCATAATTTATTGCCAAAGTGTATTACTAATGCTACTGAGAATGTTAGAAATTTACAATTTTTTAGTCACAGTGCAAAAAACCATGTTAATTTCATGGCAGATTCCTTAGAACGTCGTTTACTTAATGATGAAATCGAAGACTTAAATATCCATTTAGATTATTTAAAACAAAATTTTAATAATGTTAAAATAAATTTACGAAATTCATTACCTAATAATATATATACTAACATTTTAGAAAATCAAGTGAATAGCACAGTAAAAAATGTAAAATATAAACAAAAACTAGAAAAAAACTTCAAAATTTAAAAATCAGTAGTAAGGTTTACGTACCTATAAATATAAACAAACATAAAGATACCATTAATTTTGATTATGTAGATCCTTGGATTATAAAGTTTAGTAATGTCTTTATCCCAGATAAAGTTAATGATATTTTAAGGTTAGAAAACAAATTTAGTTCATCTTTTTTAACAAACAAACGAAAAATAATTTTAGATATTGCCGAAGATATGGAGTCTAATATTGGTATTATGAAAAAAAAAACACACACAAACATTTATCAATTCCAATAAACAATTATTAATTACTCATGCAGATAAAAGTAATATTACTGTTGTTCTTAACAAGGAATCATATGTTTAAAAAATGCAAGAATTATTAAATCATACTACGTCATATTACGTAAAGATATTTTAGTTCATGAAACTAAAATTCCTAGAATTTATGGTTTGCCTAAAATTCACAAACCTAATTGTCCACTTGGACATGCAGTTTCATTAATAAATTCACAGACATATAAAATGGATAATATTTTTAATAACGTTATTAAAAACGCTCTAATAGTACCAAAATCGTCCAATTGATTTAATAATTATTAGTATTTTAAGTAGATGGATTAATATAAAAAACTACACAGATTTACGTCTTATATTGGTCATACTGGTAGATTACTTTCTACTAGAATTAAAGATCATCATGATAATTTCAGACAAAATCCAAAAAACCATAAAGTCATAGCTAAACACCAGGTTGTAACTGGACATTTAATGGATTGGAAAAATGTTACAGTTTTACATCATGAACCTAATGAATTTAAAAGATTAATAGCAGAAATGTTCTTTATTAAGAAAACGGGTAATAATTGCTCAAATATAGTTTCAGATGTCAGTAATTATAGTCCAATATATAATATAATCTTGGATTTTGTAGTTTAAAAAATTAATAAAATTTGAATTTTGTAACTAATTAAATAAAAAGAATATAAATTTAATATTTCAAATTTAAATTTTCAACTATTTTAACTATGCTGTTTTTGTATTCCTATCTAACTTTTAATTTATAACAAACAAACAAAAAATTAACCAAATTTCTCTATTTTTCAAATTTACAGCAATGAATATCTTATATTGCTAACCTCTGATCTTCTAAATTATTAATTTCTTTCAAATTGATGAATTTTTCACTTAATTCTTTATATTATTGTAATTTTCACTTACATTTAACTATTTATCAATAACAGTATGTAACATTTCCAATTTTAATGATTTTTAATAATTTTTTATTTCTTCTTGTTTAATTTTTTAGTTATCGGAATTTTATAGAGATTTTAGTACCTTTTATATAAATTGATGATATGCCATTGCCATTTCTGCCTTTGTTAATGTTTTTCTTTCTCTTTTTCTCGTTTGAAAAAGTGGAGCAAAACGACAGTTTTGTTTCCGCTTTTTTTATAATGTTTGTCATAAAACTATTATTGTTAATTACAATTTGAACATACTATTGAAATTTAAGCATCAACTTCAAGTTGAAAATATAAACAAAAATGTAACTTAAAAGGAAGATAACCTAAAGGTAAATGTGTCAATTCCATTTCGTAAACTCACTTTTTCACTTTTTTATTACACTTATTTTTATAATTAAAAAAAAATTGTGTATCAGTTTTTCTACAATTTTTTATAGAACAATGGGAAAAGGAGAATTTGGAACTATTTTTATACTGATGAGCATGTTTATAGACTTCCCTTTTTAATTATCTTGATGAGGAAAACTATTCGTTTTCGAAACGTCGATGAATTGAAATAAAGGATCCAACAAATGAATTCTTTTTGGTGTGAAGCATGTCATTTTTACCATCTCTAAGATTATATTTATAGAGAACAATACCGTAAAAACTTGCTGACAAAAATTTGATGTTTCGCGGAACCAGAGTAATCGCATCCTATGTGTCGCTGAATCCGAATCCGAACTGAGAATTCCAAAATTAGCTTTTTTCACTTCCTAACCACAAAAAAATTGTTTTTGTGTTGATTTTTTTGGTGATAGAAAACATGTTATCAAACAATGCAAGCTTGTTCAGAAATTCTGACAGAGAAAAAAAATTAAGCGGTTCGAAGTACATAGAAATTGTCTATTTCCACAACGCTGACAACCAGCACCGAGGCCTAGAAGAGAGGGTGGTCGTGTACATAAGCTACCCAAACTCACTGTTCACTGCGGAGCAGTTTGAGCTATTCAGGAAGGCCACTTTGTGAGTACTCGAAAGAGTGTCCCCAGATCAATGGCCAAAATTCGAGACTTCCTTCTGTAGGGGAGGGGTCTTTGTATTTGTCGCAGCCAACCCAGCGGCTAAAGTTTGGCTGCATAATACAGTGGCCGATACAAGGCCCTGGGAAGGCGCAGACCTAAAAGTATGTGGAGTTGAGTTGCTACAAAAGATGATGTGGGCTACGGCGTGGTTCCCAGGTAAGCTGGAAGACCCGTCTGTGGCCCTTTGGCGATTAGAGGTATTCAATCTTTCACAAAGGACAGCGTCCTGGCGAATCGCCAGGCACGATCGGCCTCAGGAACAAGACACAGCTGAAGGTACCAATCAACTTCAAGTTATACAAATTCCTGAGTCGCAGACAAGGGCTCTTGCGGTCCTCAACAACAGGCCCTTCTACCACCTTGGACAGGTCAAATTTAGGGCTGCCGGCCAGGGATAGGAGGAGCCTGTCGGGACACAGGAAGACCGGAAGCAGACCTAAAATGACTGCTCCTGGCCTAAACATTACCCAAATTAACTTACATCACAGCAAAGGCGTATCTGCGGTTCTACAGAGGGGCATGGCCTTGGTTAGTTCGACATATCATAAGGGGATTAGTGGGGCTGGTTTTGGTTACAGATACCCCAAGATGGTCAAACCAAGGGCCTGCATACTGGAGAAGGGAGTCAACGTTGTCCCGCTGCTAAAGCTATATTTGAGATACCTGATGGTGATAGCCACAGATCTAGAAGGAATAGGGAAGCTAGTCATGGGATCGGCTTACTTTCCATATGAAAACGATACCAACCCACTAGTGGAGGTATGTACACTGGTAGATTACTGCAAGGTAAGAAGTCTTCCTCTTCTGCTGGGGTACGATGCTAATTCCCAACATACTCTGTGGGGCAGGACGGACATTAACTCAAGAGGTAATGATCTAATGGAATACCTAATCACTACTGATTTAGATATTCGTAACGCCTTGGGTTCTCTGTAACAAAAAATAGCCCCCCCCCCCCCTAATCCTCTTATCGAATGTTGAAATAACTAAGGCCATGCCCCTCTGTAGAACCGCAGAGACGCCTTTGCTGTGATGCAAGTTAATTTCGATAATTTTTAGGCTAGGAGCAGTCATTTTAGGCCTGCTCCCGGTCTTCCTGTGTCCCGACAGGCTCCTCCTATCCCTGGCCGGCAACCCTAAAGTTAACCTGTCCAAGTTGGTAGAAGAGCCTGTTGTTGAGGACCGCAAGAGCCCTCGTCTGGGACTCAGGAATTTGTACAACTAGAAGTTGCTTGGTACCTTCCGCTGTGCGTGTTCGTTTTCTGTTTTAGAATCGCATAGATCGATAGAATCGCGTTCATCCCTAACTATCTCGAAAACTTTGGATTCGTTGGACTGGTACCCATTAGGATTTTTTGATTAGGAGGCTTTAACTTAGGAGGCTTTTACGATATCGTAAAGACATCTTAACGACATGGACATAGGATGTCGTAAACTTGTCGTAAAGTTGTCGTAAAGATGTCGTAAAGATGTCGTAAAGACGTCGCTAAATTTTGTGCCCACTGGGTATATATAATTCTATTATTATTTAAGTTAATTTTTATACATAAATTCTAAACTGTGTCAGTTTCTCATAGAAGAAAATTTCTTACCCTAAGTGCCAAAATTTAGCATAGAGTCATAGTTAATAAAGTAACATTGGTGTAAGTTATATTGTAAAAAAGGGTTTTGCCATTTTATTTGTAAAATTACAGTCTGCTGTAAAATCGCCACATCTCAAGTGATAGAATCAGGATGCGGTCAATAAAAACGCATTCTCGAACGATGTTTTTGAATTTTTCTCGACATGATTCTATCGCGCCTTGGAAAATAAAGCAGAATTTTGAAGGACGCTTTCAAATCAAGTACTTCTCAGTACTATACCTGTGTCTACTGTGTAAACTTTTAGATAGAGTTACCAGATGGTCCGATTGAGAAAAGCGGACCATCCAAAATATTACGTTTTAGTTAAATTTTCGATGTCTATGACTTTTTTCAAATTTAAACTATTTTTGAAATATTAAGCAATTCAAAATAATTTCATCTTGGGATAATTATTTATTTTTTTTAATTGAAATTTTGATCAATATTTGGACTCATTTATTAATATTTATGTTCAAAATTATATAGCGTCAAAGAGCTTAGCGGAATAAGCATGTGAAATCAGCGCCCGCGCGTATGAAGCTGAAATTATTGTCATAAATTGGAGGGGGAAAGCAAAAAAGTGATTTTTATCGAAAACGGCTTGAACGATTTTAATAAACAAAATATATGTTTTAAAAACCACTCTGGAGAATTTAAAAAAAAATTGATGAATTTCTCGAACAAAAAATAAGCATTAGAAAAATGTTTGAAATATTTGAAAATTTTTTTCCTATGTTCTTTTAGAGATACCACTTGTATTTTTCCAAGAAAAAATCCTTGCATTGTGTACCACAACTCAGATTTTTTATGATTTTTTTTATGTGGTGGAACATGGTTCAAAAACATAAAAATCATGAGCGCGACATTGCCCCATGCAGTCATTTCGAGTCACTTGATCAACAGAACCGTTTATACTGATCTTCGATTTTTTGTGACGGCCTCGGGCCTGGTAGTCACAAAATCAAATGTTCTACAAAAGGATTTTCATGGCACCTTAGCACAAAGTTGCATAATGTTTCAAAAAGTATGAAAACATTGATGCAAATGTATCGACACAGCGCATAATACCCAATTAATAATTCGCCATAATCACGTATGCGTAATCAGAAAATGACGAATTGCGTTCTATTTTAGGACATAGATATGCCCGGGGGGTCTCGACTTAAACAACTCTAGTAACAACTCTTTATCGTTCAGTAACCATAGATATAGTTGATCAGGGACGCCCTGGGTAAGAATAGCGGTAGAAGTCGAGCTTGAAGCCGTCATAAACAAAAGCCGTCCCAAAATCCAAGAATCGTGTACTTCTTTTCTAAAGTAGTTTTGAAGTTTACTTATAGCTAACTCAACCTTATCATATAATGTTCATTTTTTTACGCTGTGTAATGGAGGCAAACAAAAACGATTACTGCAACCATTATTTGTTTGTGGCGTATGCGTGAAAACAAAAGACGATCGCAGCAATCGTCATTTGTTTGTGGGGTATGCATAAAAACAGAAGACGATCGCAGCAATCGTCATTTGTTTGTGGCGTATGTATAAAAACAGAAGACGATCGCAGAAATCGTCATTTGTTTGTGGCGTATGCACAAAAACAGAAGGCAATCGCAGCAATCGTCATTTGTTTGTGGCGTATGCATAAAAACAGAAGTCGCTCGCAGCAATCATCATTTGTTTGCGGTGTATGTATAAAAACAGAAGACGATCGCAGAAATCGTCATTTGTTTGTCGCGTATGCATAAAAACAGAAGACGATCGCAGTAATCGTCATTTATTTGTGGCGTATGCATAAAAACAGAAGACGATTACAGCAATCGTCATTTGTTTGTGGCGTATGCATAAACACAGAAGGCAATCGCAGCAATCGTCATTTGTTTGTGGCGTATGCATAAAAACAGAAGACGCTTGCAGCAATCGTCATCTGTTTGTGGCGTATGCATGAAAACAGAAGGCGTTAGCAGCAATCATAATTTGTTTGTGGCGTATGCATAAAAACAGAAGACGTTCGCAGCAATCGTTATTTGTTTATGGCGTATGCATAAAAACAGAAGACGATAGAAGCAATCGTCATTTGTTTCTGGCTTATGCATAAAAACAGAAGACGATTGCTGCGATCGTCTTCTGTTTTTATGCATACGCCACAAACAAATGACGATTGCTGCGATCGTCTTCTGCTTTATGCATACGCCACAAACAAATGATGGTTGCTGTAATCGTTTTTGTTTGCTTGCATCACACGGCGTAAAAAATTGAACGTTATATCATAAGGTGTAGTTAGCTATAAATAAAATTCAGAATTAATTTAGAAAAGAAATACACAATTCTTTGGATTTTGAGACATCAGAGTTGTTGACGGCTTCAAGCTCAACTGCTAGCACTATTCTTATCCCGGGCGTCCCTGATCAATTATATCTATGCTTACCGAACGATAAAGAGTCGTAACTAGAGTTGTTTAAGTCGCGACCCCCCGGGCATTTCTATGTCCTAAAATATAACGCTATTCGTCATTTTCTAATTACGCATACGTAATTATAGCTAAATTAATAATTACGTATTATGCGGTGTGTCGATACATTTGCGTCGATGTTTTCATAATTTTTTAAACATTATGCAACTTTGTGTTAAGGTGCTTCGAAAATACTTTTGTAGAACATTTGATTTTATGACTACCAGACCCGAGGCCGTCACAAAAAACCAAATATCAGTATAAACGGTTCTATTGATCAAGTGGCTCGAAATGACTGCATGGGGCAATGTCACGCTCAAAATTATTATATTTTTTTTAACTATTTTCCACAACACAAAAAAAATCATAAAAAATCTGAGTTGTAATACACAATACAAGGATTTTTTCTAAAAAATATAAAAGTGGTATCTCCAAAACAACATGGGAAAAAACAATTTTCAACATTTTAAAACATTTTTCTAATGCTTATTTTTTGTTCAAGAAATTCATCAATTTTTTGTTTAATTCTCCAGAGTGGCCTTTAAAACATACATTTTATTCATCAAAATCGGTCAAGCCGTTTTCGAGAGAAATAAATTTTTTCATTTTGCTTTCCCCTTCATACCTGTTTATCGCTTTATACGCGCGGGGACCGATTTCACATGCTTATTCCGCTAAGCCCCGTTAGGATTATTTAGAAATTCATTTTATTTTTATTTTAGTTACGTTTTCGACGTCTATGACTTTTTTTTCAAATTTAAACTATTTTTGAAATCTTAAGCAATTCAAAATGATTTCATCTTGGGCTAATTATTTTGAAAGACAAAATTGAAATTTTAATTAATATTTCGCTCTTTTTTAAAATTATACAGCCTTAATTTTTTCGCAAAAAATTTTTTTTATTAGAATAATAAACAATACAAATTATGAACATTTACAAATTTGTATTATTTTGCTTCCATTTACATTTTCAAAGACGATTACAGCCTTCTAATTTTAACAAAGAATTTAACCTCCTTCTAATTGCAACTGTTATTGAAATCTTAAACAATTGGAAATATGAATTCATCTGTGCTTTTTTCATTAGAAAACATTAACATTTGAATTATTTTCGGAATTTTAAGAAGTTTAGAAAATTTAAAAAATGTGTTCACACTTGGCCCATTTATCTTTAAAGAAAACTGAGTCAACTACGAACATCTTTCCGGTGACTTTTTTCTATGCTTGGTATATTGCCAAGAATGAATAATTATTTCTACAATTTTCATAAACAAATTCAGAGTTTGGCCATTTTTGGACGAATAGAGTTTTGGGTATTTTTCAAAAAATAGGCTACATTTTTTTACAGAATTAACTAAAAATAACTTTCCGAATACTTTTTTTGTGATGCTCTGCAAAAGAGATATTATTTGTTTGAATAATTTCAAAATAAAACCCTAAACAAATTAGGACCTTGGCCTTTTTTCAACGAATAGGATAAATTAGTTTTGGGTATCAAGAAAGAATGTATTTTCAATCAATCTTTTCTACGGTACTTTGCAAATATATAATAATTATTAGTTTATAAATTAAGGAAAGAACCTAATATATACGACATATTCCAGACTAATAGTAAAAAATTATTTTAAAAAAATTCGAATCGATTACGTTTCGGAAACAAAGCTGGTTTCCCTCATCAGATCTGTATAGAAAAACGTATTGAAATTATAAGAACGAAGCAATATAATTTGATGAACAAATGTATCCATATATAAGAAAAGTATACCTTAAAACAGTTCAAAAAAGATTCCGTGTATCTTTTTTAATGTATGAGTTCCATGTTTTTTTGAAAAATATAAAAAACTTTATAGGTAGCGCTAGAAAACATATAATATAAGGTTAGGTTCGAAATACTTGAAAAGTATAAACGAAGTACAAACAGAAAATTTATTAGGAAAAGCAAGAAACTGATTTAAAACTGTAAAAAGAATTTTACTTTTTATTTATGTAATGAAAATATTGTTTGAACTATGGTAAGAGATAAATGTTTGTTGAAGACGGAGCAAGTATGCCCCGTCTCCATCTTGGAAACTTTGTGAACGCACACATTAAGAATTACAATGAAACACATCGGAGAGCGATACGTAGGTATAAGATGGGTCAACGGCAGTAAGAAATTCTATAGAACTATTTTTGTGACAAATTTTTTTTTTCAATTATATGTTTGTTATAATTCAAATTTTTAGTATTAATGTTTGAGATAAATTTAGAAAATTTGTCATTTAGTTATCAATTCAAAGATGTTATTATAAGAACCCAGGGAACAAAAATCCATTCACTTCCATTTAAATGGGTTTTGAGGTCATCTGAATTGCGTATCTGTCACTGGAATACCAGATTGCCGCCCATAGGGTAGAGTGAGTTTCCAATGAGAAATCAGCTTTTTTAATCGGCCATGTAATTTTTTCGCGGACCCATTCAGTAGCTATTATGAATCAGCATTAGCGATAGAGGAATAATAGTTCCGATGAAAAATAAATTATTTAAAGTGAAAAATTTATAATTTTAAGTAGTTTAAATAATTTACTGCGGAATGATTGAATTAATGTTCTTTTAAACAAATAATGCAATGAGAATTATAACTTAATAATTTTTTGATTGAGAAATGGTTATGCCACAGTTTAAACTGTGGCGTCAATTATTTTAATACTAAATTATTTAATTAACCAATGAAATTCTTACATAATCTATTAATTATTTCCAGTGAAGAAGGTGTCGGTTTGTTTTGAAAGAAGGATATAAATTATTGTACAAAATAAGTTTTAATGAAAGTTTAAATAGGTACAAAAAACTTTCCTGACATTAACATAGAAACTCTCATTTAAAGAACAGAGTAGAAGTATGAATGAAAAATTGCGCTTGGAGGGCAAACCATATTGTTTGCAAATAATTCTTTCTGAAAAGTAATTAAATTTGCAGTTATTTTGACGCACGACTAATATAAATACCATGCGATGGCGGCGATATGCACCAAAAGATTAAATAAATGATTATGACATACTATGTGAGTATTATGACTACTATTTTTCGTTGGACATTAAGATTATGGCGAATGTTTGTCTTTAAACAACATGTGAATGTAGACATACTAGAACAGCGTATGCTAACAAATTATACTTAAAATAATTGAAAACCGTTACATTTATGCATAAAATAGAATAGTGAAAAAAAAACAACATTTAATTCATTTCAACATTCAGAACTTCAGATACATCCGAATAAACATAATTCTGATCAGTCTTCATCAATATTTAAAATTAAAATCTTTATAATCATCCATAGAAATATAGAAATAATTATCTTAGTGTTTATAATTTAAGCCACGTGTCAAAAAGGGGCCTACATACTACAATCTCAATTTTGAAAAAAATAAATTAACATGAAGATGTATTAATAATTTTGCCGATAATTTCAAAGCAGGCTAACAGATCATTTTTTTACAGAGTACAGATAAATTTAAATAATTTGTTGTTATTTTTCAAAGTTTTGACCCAGTACAAATAAATGTAAATAATATTTCGCCATTTTATCAAAGTTTTGTAATTTGAACTGGTTCGATTTTTTGCTCAGATTTACGCATTTTAGATTGCAAGTTAGAATTTCACTAATATTATTGAAAATGTTAGAAATTACTCATATTACTTTTAGATAATCATCATAGTTTAGGCTTAGGGAGTTGAAATTAGGAAATCAGAAAGTTTTAGAAATTTTTTAATGGTTTTAAAGTTATTTACAATTTAAAAGTATTTCAGCGAAAATTTGACAAAATGAAGATTTTCAAAGATTTTTAAAGGACATTTTTCAAACTGTTAAAATTTTTTTAAAGGTATCAAGAGATAAAAAAATGGTCTTAAGATTGCTGGTAAAATGTAAAATAACTCGTTAGTTTAACAAATTTATTTCAAGTGAATATTTTTAAAGATTTTCGAAACATTCCAAAATATTTTCCAAATTGTAAAAAAATATGTGGAAGATTTGAAGGTAATTTTTATAATTTTACAGAACTTTTTCAAATATCTAGGAAAAATTGAATCACTTGAAAAATTATTTACGAGTTAGATTTTTTTTAAATATTAAAATTTGAAAATATTGTTAATAACATCACAAAACAAAATGTGTCATTTTGAAGATATCGAAACAAAATTTGGAAGTTTTTCTTTTTTAACTTTGAAAGGTATCAAGATTGAAAAATAAATTTTAAGAGAAGTTACAAAAATATTTTACAACATTACATAAGATTTCCAAAATGGTCAAAACCAAATCTCGAAGATTTTAAAACCATTTTAGGGATAATTCGCATCACTTTAAAATATATTTCAGGAATTTTTAGGTTTTTAAACTGACTAAAAATTTTTCGTAAATTTGTGTCTGAAATCTTCCAAAAGCTTTTTCAATTTTCAGGAGAAACTTAAGAAAAACATATTTACATAACCTTAAAGCAAATAAACAAAGAAACTTCAAAAATAAATAGTTATTTGAAATTTTTATTTTGTATTAAAAATACTGTCTCCCTTCAAATTATAATTTGCCTAAAATTTTGTTTTTCTTGACTGAAAAATCTTTTTCGTTGAAACTACAGTAATTATGTTGAAATTTCGTCTCTTTTTTTTTTAAATTCATCTCTTTTGATTGAACCATTTTTTATTTAAAACTAAAATAGTTTGTAGTTTCAATATAAACTATTGTATTTTATCGAAGAATTCATCTCTTTTTGTTAAAAATCCAATTTGTTGGTTAAAAGTTAAACTACTTTGTTAAAAATTTCCGTGCTAGGTTTAGAATTGGATCTCTTTGGTTCAGGATTCAACTATTTTGTTGAAAATACGTCTCTGGACGAACTCAACCATTTTTTATTTAATATATGAATGTATTATATACGAATATGTGAGTGATATGAATCTTTCGCTGAAAATTCAACTACTTAGTTCAAAGTTGAACTAATATGCCTAATTTTTTTTTATCATTCATCATTTTAGATTAAAATAAACTTTTTGTTGAAAATTCATATTTTTTGTTTAAAAATTAATTTATTTGGTTAAAGGTAACTTTTTTGCTGAAATTTTTATTTGACACATCCGGAAAAATCTTACATTTTGAATAATCATTTGAATATTCATTTTATATTTTAATTTAAAAATTTCGTGAGAAACATAACAAATCACGCGCAACGCGCGTGTATGATTTTCATTAGTTTTAAATTACACTAAATGTATGTAATACAAACCTTTTACTGTGTCCAGGTGCTCTATCACCACTCTTTAAAGGTCCCTGTTTAAGGTCCTCAATTCATCCAATTCTTTCTCTTTTCTAAGAATTGAAATTTTTCTTCCTTCTAACAGTTTGGAACTTTCCTCGACTTGTCGGGAAGCTTCCGGCAGTTCCTTGTCCTTTCGCTGAAGTTGATCATCGGTTTCATTCCTGTAAGCTGCCATATCTTGAATTTTTCTTACTAGAGAGGATATTTTCTCCTGTAAAATCTTTTTTTCTTCGGCACATATATTATCCTGCAACATTAAGTAATTAGTTTTCAATTGAGAAACGAAAGAAGATACAGTTTGCAACAGATTATAATAAATTATATGAATCTAGAATAAAATTTGATTTTGCACTCAAACAGATAGCCATTTCTGGATGGACCAGAAGTACATTTGATTTTCAGGAAGAGAATTCCTGACTATTTCCAGTACTGTATCCCTAAAATAATTATATTATTAATATTAGAAGAGCTTCACGTACATCGCGAAGGATTTTTTAAAGATTATAGCAAAATACAGGTCTCGGTCTGACTTTTGAGATAAAAAATAGTGTAAATAGTATCACAAATTAAAAAAATATAGTTTTTATGAATTGAAACGACGTTTTGGATACACTGGTTAATTCGATAGTAATTAATTATTTAAAATTAATTTTTAAGGGGGGTATTTATAACTTGCTTACGCATCATTTTTAATTGCACGTATTTCGATATAACTATTTTTCAGGTTTGTGATTAAATTTTTTTTTAAACATTCACTGTTACAAAACAAAATATGTAATGGCTGGGGGTGGAGGTCGTCCGATGCAAATGTTACGGTCTGTTACAAGGGGGGGGGTAAAAAGGTCGAAAATAACGTTACGTATGTGAACGCTCCCTGAAGATGCAACTGTATTTAGTTGAAAATTCCTTATTTGCGGTTGGAAAGTCTATTCAATTTTTTTTATTAAGAATTCATTTTTTCATTCAAAAATTGTATTACTTGGTTTAAAATTTAATGATTCTGTTAAAAATGCAACTAGTTTGTTATAGTCATACTTCTTGGATGAAAATTCAACTGTTCTCTTAATAAACTTTTTGGCTTAAAATTTAATCAAATTGTATGACATTTTTTTTTCTTGACGAACAGATTTTTTATTAGAAAATTTAATTACTTTGTTGAGCATACGTGTTTTTTACTTTAAAATTTATCTCTTTCTGTAGAATTTTTTTTACATAGGGTTAAAAATTAAATTATTTTGTAAAGAATTCGTATTTTCAGTTAGACAGTTCAACAATTTGACAACAAATTTAACTCTTTGGTTGAAAACTCGTCTTTTTTATAGAAAATCAATTTTTTTGTTTAAAAATTCAACTGTTTAGCTGTAAATAAATCTGTTTTACTTGATGATTCAATTTGTGTAGAAAGTATGGCGAGTCCAAGGCCTGAAAATATGTTATTAATATTATGTAAGGAACCCTTCTAGAAATAATTAATTGAAAACAATTCAGAACGATAGAAAGAAATTTGAATTGTTTTAATCGTGTTTCTTAATCGTGTGCGCACGATTGGGAACGATTGAGTGTTGCAAAGTTTCAATCGTTCCCAATCGGGACAATCGGTACTAGAATTGTGACGTTATAAAGTGGCAATTTGAGGGCAGCACTTTCGTCTCGCGGGAATGATTTGAAAATGTTTATTTACTTTTTTCGAAACAACACATTTTAAGCAATATGTTCATTAAAAAAATTAAATAAATGTTTTGTAATAATTTCTGCGAGCTGAGAGTGCTAGATCGTATTGGGTCTGAACATGAATTTTCTTAATTTTCAATTTTCAATAAATACAAATTTTAAACTGAAAAATTCTTCCACCCCTAGAAAGTATTTGTTATTTATAGAGAAATAACCCCTCAAATTGAGAAAACAGAAATAAATTTGTTTTAACATATTATCAGGCTTAGAATAAGAAAATTTGTAATTTCATTACAATTAATGGTTTGAGATGGCCCCCAAACATTTTTCCCTCTGCTGGAATAATGTGTACAGGATTTCTTTCACCATATAAAAAGAATTATCTCCAAAAGTAATAAATTAAAAATATTTGAACCGGGGTAGAGAAAGAAAAAAATCTTGAATGTCGAAATACCCAAAAAATGCCAATTTTTTTATAGTTTAAAGATTCCTAAAGTAATTTAAAATCTATTATTGCCTATAATTTATCTGAAAAAGATGTCAGCTAGTTAATTCAGTTAGATTTCGTTCCAATTCTGCATTTTTATAAGTTTTGCTTATCAATTTTCTTACCAATTTATTTGAATTTTTAATTGCTAGAAATACGACTTGATAAAAAAATCCAGGCAAAAATACATTTTAAAGTATTATGAGAATCTTTAAACTATAAAAAATGTGTATTTTTTGTGTATTTCGAAATTCAAGATTTTTTTTCTGTCTGAAATCGGATTCGGAAATTATTTTCTTCTCTCTCCGTCGACTTCCTTCTAGCTACTGGTTATAGTAGTACATTTTGTTACGAATTTCGAAAACCACCAATCTATATTACTTTATAATCTTAAAAATAATTAAAAACTGTCCACAAAGATATAAAAATTGCACATCACACCTCGAGGACACGAAGAAAAATTCGTTCTATTTTAGGTTATTTTTCGGCAGAGAAAACGAACGCTGGTCGCCGCCCCGATTGAAAACAATTAGGAACATTATGATGGAAACATAACATCTATACACAATAGAAAATAATTGAAATCGATTAACAAATGGTACACCAATTAGGAAGATTGAAAACGATTGAAATTTTGACAACTGTGAATCGTTCTGAATCGTGTTCAATTGATAATTTCTAGAAGGGAGAACATACAATTTTACGCTACTTACGACGTTCTCCTTAAATCAGGCACCTGATAGTGGAGAATTATTGGCCACTTTTAATTTTTTTCTTGTGTCTGGTATTTTTTCAGGCTTTTTGAAGTCTGTAATGACGTTTGCAGTTTTCAACTGTAATAAAATATACAAATGGTTCAAACACTCCCTGAAGATAAAAATCTATGTTTTAATAAGAACTTGTTATAAAACTTAAAAAATGTCCTGCATATGAAAGTGTAATATAATTGGTTGCAAATATGTAATTAAATAATCTGATAAATTTCCGAGAAAGTATATACGAAACTTACCCCTAAATTGGTAGCAGCAATCTTGTCATAAGAGGTTTTGCCGTTCTGAAAAGTACTGCCATCATAAGACCGTTTGACACCTTCAGTCTTGTTCTTCGATTCGTGTCTGATCCTGTTTAATTCCGTGAGAGGTTTTCGCGGCTGTTGAAAAGTATTATTTGTCAGCAAAGTATAGACATTAAGAAATTAAACATTTTTCATTGGTCACAAAATGATATTATAGAAAATTTCTCAATTTAGTTTTAAGTATCCTTCTGAAAGAAATTAACATGTGGAGGAAATCTTCGTCTTATTTCCGGACAGCATTAACACCAGGAAATCCGCGAGGATTTTCAAATTTCTCGTGTAATTCCTTATGTACATTTTGCCTGAAAATAGCACGAGGCTTTCTTGAACATTTTTTCCAATACAGGAATTGTAAAGCATATAACCTCTTCACTGGCGACAGGATTACATGTCGAAACCATTGATTGCATCTTGGTCATAGTAAACACCGATGCTTATATTAAGGCTAATTTAAAAATTGCCATGTCTTTCACATGAAACTTATCCTTTATATAATACCACTTCACAAACAGAAACTAAAAAGAGGTTTATCCGCAATTAACCATAAATATTTCCTTTTTAATTACATAATATATCTACGTACTCGTTTTCGAGTCACAGATGTTTCCGACCCTGGAGGAGGAACCTTATTACTTTTGACGTGCTTCTTTACCTAACAATTAATAACAAATACATTAATATATTAATAACTAATTTGACACAAGACGAGCTATCAAACTGAAAGTTTGAGAAATACAGAAGTAAAAAAAAAAGAATTAGCGAAGAGATATTTTTCTTTAACTTTTCAATACATATCTTTAACAACTAAATGCAAAAGGTTTCATTAAAATTAGTGGAACGTCGGCGGGTTTCCAAATTTGTCATTTTCAACGTTTAACGCGACTCTTCTAAAAATAACTAATAAGACTCAGGAACGTTTATGTACCTATACCAGACTTTCAGATCGATGTCTCATTTTGTTATGGAATTGGTATGATCACAAAAAATGCCAGTAAAGTAGGAATCGAATAAGTGTCGCATGACGTTAAAGGCTGTTAAAATACAAAAATTTTAACATTGCTCAATGGAACCGTTCAAAGATTTTTGGTAACAAAATATCAGTCTACGCTATTATCAAGCTTTAACTCCAAAAATTAATGGTTCAGAATGATAGCTCTTCAAGAAATTTTGAGTTAAAAATATTAAAAATTGAACGATTAAACTTTTGTTGTAACTCAGACAAATTTTGAACTAAACTAATGAATCTTCAAAAAAAAAAAAAAAAAAAAAAAACATTTTGAACAAATTGGATCAATTTTCTATTAAGGGGTTTAATTTTGTACAAAAAAATATTGATTTTGTATAAAATTGTTACATTTTTTATCAAAGAGCTAACATTTTTAACTGAAATGATGAATCTTTAACAACAACAAAAATGCATTTGAATAAAGCAGATACATTTTTAAATAGGTACTTTAATTTTCAACACAAAAATATTTATTTAAAACGAAATAGTCAAATTTTAAACTAAAGAGATAAACTTTGAATTTAAAAAATTAAGCTTCAACAAAAAAAATGAATTTTTAACAAAGTACATCAATTTTTAATTGAGTAGATTACCAATTTATATTTGTGAATTGATTTTAGGACTTTGAATGGAATTAATTAATTAATTGAGAAAGGGATTAATTTATTGGTTTTTCACTGAATTTTATAATATTGTTCGAATATTTTTCCTAGTTAATTTACTCAGACATTTCCGCAAAGTACGTGAAGCAAGACAGAATGCGAATTCCAAAAAAGGACATTGCATCAAATGTACAGAAAATGGCTTCTCATTAGAATGTCTGATAATTCGAAATTCAAAAATATTATGAAAATAATAGAAAATGTATATTTTATGATTCAAACATTATTCTAAAAAACATTGGGAAGAAGGTATTATGCATGTGAAATATTTCCTGGTGAAAGAGATTTATAATAGTTTTAAACTCTTAAAGTAAAAACGGTTTATTAATCAACAGTTCTTTCTTCAATTTTCATTTGTAATAGGGATACCTTGATAATTAGTATGTTCGTGACACATCCCAAAATTTGCCAGAAAGTCTCTTGTTTTAGGCGGCATACCTGATGATGTTTCTGTGAAAAGACAAACGATTAATGAATTTGTAACTTTTTGAATGTATTATAAAATGAAAAAGGGTAATTTCATTATTCCATTCAATTTCGTATAAGTTAGTGATAGCCTATCAGTGATTCGTGGTAGTGAATCGTCACAAAGTAAACAAAAAACGCGATTTGGAATTTTCATCAGAGAAGGTATTAGATTTGTATAAAATGTGCCCCTCCCCCCTGGACGTTTTTTTTTCATATGTCCACGTTTGGAGACCTTCTGAATCCAAAAAACAGGTTTTCGCGAATGTGTCTGTGCGATTTTTTATTTAAATAAGTTAGAAACCTATAGTTGCGAAAAGCTTGGTAAAAGAACGCGATTGTGTAACTTTTTATTTGTATTTACAAATAAATAACAGGGTGATCAATTCAAAATCTAATTAAAATACCCTGCGAATCCCGTATTTTTTTGTTTTTTGCTCTATAACATATTTTCATTGAAAATGTAGAAGAATTCCAAAGTTTCGAGTTCTAAAGAAAAAATTTTGATATTTCGGCTTCGAAACTTGAATATTTGGCAAAGAGCGATCGAAATTGAATCTTATGAGTTATACAGTTTTCATTCAGAAAACTATAAAACACTAATTAAAATTATTAAGTCCTAAAAGTTTGTCGAAGTATTATACTTATGTAGCATAAAAATGTTACTAATGATAATAATTTTTTTTGATCATTGAGTGTAAACATTTTTTTAAAATTCATGCTAGTACAATAGTTATTTTTCAAAATACTTACTACAGAACAGAAAATATAGAAAGGATAATATTAATTTATTCTTCACTTACTAATAGAAGTAAAAACAACGTCCAATGCTAATATCAGAGAATAAAAGATCCTCATTTTTTAGAAATTTGGCAATAACTAATTAACGCAGAGTTTTAATAACAGCGCAACTAATGAATATTCTAATGTTTCTTGTATATCTGCTGTTCTAAGATATTTGTATTATCTCATTTCTGAGCAAAAATCACGAATATGGATAATTATAGCACTTGGTGACATAAACATTTTTAATTGGTATTACATAATTGTTTCAGTAGACGTAAAACTGTGGCTCGTGTTTGATTATTTCACCTTGAGAAGCTCAGAGAATGTGATAATGTATAGAGAGTAAATCTGAAATCGCTTATTGAGAAATATTTTTCAGGCAAGTCTCTTACTTATGAAAATTTGTTCAAGATAATAGGTTATATATGGCCCCTTCCTTTCAAAAAAATTTGTGATGTCTACCGCGTATTTCAATAACTAAAGAAATCATTTTTACAATCTCTTTAGAGAAGGTATTAGATTTGTCTGAAACTAATTACTTTTTTTATTAAAAAAAAAAACACACCAGAGTTATAGCATCAAATTACTGTTGTTGATGCTTTATCGAGCGCGAAGCGCAAGCAGCAAAAGTCGCGCGCCCTAGGTTCGCTCAAACTTGCGAGCCTAGGGCATCTCTTTGTACAAAATAGTTCATAATAGAAGTTAAGTAACCTATAAAGCAATATTATTTTATCAAAGATTTATCATTTCTAAAAACAAAATAGCACATTGTGTGTTGCGGGCGTAAAGAAGGCTATTTTGAAGAGTCCCAACTTATCGCCCGAGCGAAGTGAGGGCGTCTGTCACACAAAGCAATGTAGCCGTAGGCCCTGGATACACACGATATTTTTTGTCCTACCCTGCTTAAAAGCGAGCATGTGAAGCAGATAGCGGATGTTTTGTGTACTTTACAATTTTAGATTATAAGTGAAAGAAATAAATAGTGTACTTTGCAGAAGGGAGACTGAGGGGGCCAGCGATACAATTCTTTTAAGATGAGGATAATTTCCTCCATATTCTCACTTGCGTGGTACAGTGTGTGTGTAGTGGGCGTAAAGTTTCATGTCGGCCCGGCGGCGAAGTACGTACGTACGAACGTCAGTGGGTTGGAAGCGGTCACATTACGACTGCTTCACGTGCATGCAAAGGCGCGTTTTCAAGGGGGTTGGACAGAAACACCTTTTTCTGACTGAAACTATCCGACAATAAGTTTATAGTGATTCTGAAACGAAATATAAGATATTAGGTAACACTTTGTGTAACAGTTAATAACAATTCCTATAAAAAATGTTTCAATCTGCTGTCTCTTCCTAAAACAAATTTTGTTTTCTTGAATTATTTTTGGTGTTAGCCTAATTATGAAAATTTTGGCGCGAAGTCTAGTAATGAATAGTATCTACCGAAAATTCTATTTAAAATAATTTATACTCAACGAAAACAAAGATAAATTTTCAAAACACAGCTAAATTTTCAACAAATGGGATGAATTTTTAACTGAAATTAGGATTTTTCAATCCGAAAATATCAATTTTCAACACAAAAGATAATTATCCGCCAAATAGTAAAACTTTCAAACAGATCGATTTGCAACCATGCAGTTGCATTTTTTATATAAAAGATGCAATTTCTACTGGAAGAGAATAATTTTCAACAAAGAAAGTCAATGTCAAACCAAATTACTGAATTTTTAGTGAAAAATCTTGTTTCAGATAGCTCTGAAAATAAAAGTTTAGTTGGACTGGAAGAGAAAAGATTTGTTGCAAGACAAAAAAGATAAGGGTTAGCTATTTACACATATTTGTAGTGATCCACGACAAGACAACAAGTTACTGACTCCTGAACTTCATCGCTCTATATTGAAAAACTCTTGTCAACGAAATCATTGAATATTCTTTTGTTTACTATCAAGCCTCCTCGTCTACACTGTAAAACCAACGCATTATTTTAGGGCTAGTTTCAGGTATTACAATAAGACTCAGAAAATAAACCGTCTCGAGTCGTACAAAAATGAGACCACTGGTGGCATCCCAGAATCATTTGTTTCACTTTGAAAATAACAGCATGAAGTTATCCTATACAGAAACAGGTCACGAAAAAAAATGATAACGTGAAAAAAGTGTTTTATAGTTTTTACCACGGAGTAATAATGAGATCATGCTGTACAAAGCGCTTCGAGTTTTGACTGCGGTAACAGCACTTTTATTGGTAAGCTCAGACATTGCAAGTCAGCACTAGACTAGTCGCGCATGCGTACCGAGATCTACTTTTTTCTCCCGCGTGAAGCGTGCTAGTGAGTGCCGTGTTCAATGACAACTGAAAACTGAGGTTATGTTTCCTTAAATATTGTCAATATACGTGCCTGTTTATTTCTATGCTTTTGCACAGAAATAAGTAAACAAATTGTTACTTGGGAACTATGAGTAAGTCATACAGATTTAAGTTAAGTTTACTTGACGTTGCAAACACCTTTTCCAAGTTGCAAAAAATGAATATAACCTCTATTCTCAATTGCTGTCGTTTGTGTCATGCACGTGCATGGTTGTCATGCTAACATTGGCGCTCACTCGCACGGTTCTCGCGGGAGAAGGCGAGATAGCAGATCACAGTGCGCATGCGCGAAAAGTCTAGAGTGCTGGCTTGAAATGCCTGAGCTTGGTAATAAAGGTGCAGTTACCGCAGTCAGAACGCATTTACGGAATCTTCTGATTGTTGATTTCATGTTAGTCGATTGAAATTGTTGAAAATCCCAAAATGATACAAAAGGCTCGCACGAGTAATTGCTAAATAAGTACGAAAATTATTCTCTACTCAAGAATTTTGTGTTAGTTTAAAAACTAATAAAATTAAAACATGTTCATATATAATTTTCAAAATTGAATTCAGATACATGACTCTGTTATTTTGTGGTCATCTCAGTAATAGATTAAATCCCTATTCCTCATTCCGCAAGAAAGTAAATTGACAAAATGTAAACTCCGATAAATTAAACTCTGGAATTTCTTTTTTAAAATGAGACGTGAGAAAAACAACAGACAAAAGAATGTAGTCACCCCGGGACCATCCGAGTTGCGTATTGGTTACGCTTCCACATTTTCCATTACAATTCGAAAATAAGTAGATATTTTATTATGTTCCTAATCTAATTTTAAAGTGGATATTTCAAATTTCAATTGAGAGTATCTTCCACTTTCTTCCAAATTATTTTCTGAAGCATGCACAAAGTGTAATTAATAATCGAGCATTGGTCACAAAATATTAAAAATAATTATAAAATTGTAATATTTAGGTATGACGTATAAATAAAGGAAGTGTCTACGCGTAGCGCAAAAATCCAGCTATACGTACAAAACTTTCGAAACAAATAGCCTGTCTTCCAGCTCTCCTTATTTGTACTGAAAAAATCTGGCTACTTATACCTAAATTTCGGTACACGTAGCCACGACCATGAATAAACATTGATTGTACAGATTTTAGCCAATATTCAATGATATAATTTCAATGGTAATAATCAATTTATGTTATTACACACAAGAAAAGAAAAATTCAACCTTTATTTAGCTCAATATTGTGAACAAAATCATTCAGTTAATAGTTAATTAACCAGTTCACAACATAAAAATCAGTGAACAATTATTTTAATTAAAACATTCAAATAACTTTTACTTTATATTTTTGTAAAAATTAAAATTATTATTAACATTTCAAACTAATTTCAGAGAAAATTTAAAAATAATTTTGACAATTGAATTCAGCTACCTAATTCAAAACATCACAAAAAATTACATAATATAATCTTTATGTAATTTAATATTGTCAAAAATAATAATCAGCTAATAATTAGTTAAACTGCTCATGACATAGTAAATAATCAATTGAAGATACCGAATTTTTAGAAACTGAGTTTTGAACTTTATTTGCTTCAACATTCTCAAAACAATTCATTAGCTAATAATTAATTAATCTTCTCACAAAATAAGAAGCATTTAACTATAATTTTCACTAATGCATTCAATTTTTTTTTTACATTTTTTGTAAATGTGAACTTTCATTTTAGTGAATCCTCAAACTCCACGAATTCCTTCAATTTCGCAAATTTTATGAATTCAGTTAATTCCCTGAATTCCATAAATTCTCTAAATTTCATCAATTTCATGAATTCTGTGAATTTAATGAATTCACTAATTCCCGTGAATTTCATCAATTCAGTGAATTCCGTGAATTTAATAAATTTTGCGAATCCTTCAATTCCATGAATTCCGCAAATTCCGTGAATTTCGTAAATTCCTTCAATTCCGTGAATACCTTACGCTTATTTCGTAGAAATGTTGTGGAATTTCAAATCTTTTTTACAGCGTATAATTCAATTCAATATTAACACTGAATATGTAACTATGATACAAAACAATTATGTAAAAAAAAAACTTATTTTGAATTGTTTACTTATTTTCTGTATTTATAACTTGTATCATTATTTTCGCGGTTCATTAGGTTGATGAGGGATTGTTGTGGATCCCACAAACATCCCGATTCAATCATTTTTATTCACATGTATCGCTAGATACTATGATTGATGAAGGAATAGATTTTCATCAACTCTAAGAGCCTACAAAAATATTAGAGGTTCACGATTATTCTTTTCCGCCACTTCAGATTATGTTTTGACTTACGTGTCTTGATTTGTTGCTCAAAAGGCTCAAAGATTTGTCATTTTCAACAGTAAAATAGCCTGTAAAGCTTGAACGCGTTGTCTCCTTCTTGATGTAACCAAAGAAAAAATACCTGATAGACATAAACTAATAACTTTAAAAGACCACGAATATTTTAAACATCCTTAAATGAAATTGTTTCATTCAATATCAGTTCGCGAACATGGAACGGTTCAGGCAATCAAAGGAAAAGAATCAAACCCTGAGACAATTTTCGACATCACTGAAGCTATCGAGAAACTACCCTCAACTCCACGTCTTGTTTGCGGAGATCATGCAATCCAATTGAAAGAAAGAATAATGAATTTCTATATTGTTACTCGATTGTATTTTATTTGCAAACAAGCAAAAAAGAACGACTGCATTGAAAAGCGTAAAACTCAGGAGAAGAGAAAGCTATCTAAACTGTTTTATGCTCCAGATGATAAAGGCAATGAAAATAGCATATTTCTAAATAATTATAAGCCAGTGATACCTTCTATTACATTAAAGCCCTCCAGAAAACGAAAAACAAAGGGAGAATCTGATAAGACTAAAATTGTGTCCCAGTCAAGAAACCCAGACAGGCGAAACTTTTCGAACTGAATGAAAAAATATAGTATCCGGGAACAGGCAACATATTTCTTCATTATTGAAAGGAAAATTCAACGTGATAAATAATTCTGTCTACCAAAAAGGCCGAGCAATAACGAATGTGACTCATTTCTCGGTGCAATCCAACTAGTGCTACTGAAGTATTACACAATATGGGTATTTATTTAAATAATATAAGCGTTACTGGTAATGCAAATATACTTATTACAGAAATTTAATAATTTATTTGTACTGTTATTACATTTTTCAGACTAATGGAACAAGTAACTTCAATAAAGGTGAAGTTACCGCAGTCAAAACTCGAGGCGCTTTGTAAAGCATGATCGGTCTGTCGTTTGCTTCTTTCCGTTTTATAAATTTTGATCTCAAAGATTGACCAAGCTCTGGTCGTCTTACTGATGCTCATGAAGAAAAAATAAAGGTGATGATCGAAGTCAACCGGCGTAACATGACACAAAAGATAGCAGAAAGACTCAATGTATCAAATTCGACTGTTTTTACGCATATAAAACAGCTCAATTACGTCAAAAAACTTGACATTTGGGTCTCACACGAGTTGAAAGATATTCACCTCACGAAACCAATCAACACCTGTGATTCATTGCTCAAACGTAACAAGACCGACCAATTTTTGAAGCGAATTATAACGGGCGATGAAAAATGGATCTTTTGCGATAACGCCGTGCAAAAAAGATCATAGTGCAAACGAGATGAGCAGGCACAGACGAAATTAAAGGCCGAAATTCATAAAAGAAAGATTTATAGTCTGTTTCGTGGGATTATCAAAGCATCGTTTATTTTGAGATGCTACAGACCAACCCACTATCAATTTGGATGTCTATCATCGTCAGCTGATACGATGGGACCAAGGAATAAAAAAAAACGTTTAAAACCTGGCTAATCTTGGAGGCATAATTTTCTATCATGACAATGTCAGACCCCATACATCTTTGGTCATACGCTAAGCATTATCGGAGCTGAACTGGTAAGTCTTGCCTCATTCTCTTATAGTCCAGATCATCCGATTATAATCTATTTCGTGCACAAAATTAACAGCATATCATTGAATACATTTTGTTATTTATATTATTGAAATCACTTGGAAATGTATATAAAAAAAGATATAACTTACAAACGACCGATAATTAATTAATAATAAGTTTCATACGTAACCATCTGACGTGCGACAAATCGTTCAACTGACACTAATAAGTAAACCAATGTAATATTTCTGATTGTCAGTGACACACTCCTGGTCTTTCTAGCCAGGAAGATTTGACCACGAAACTGCCGCGCCTCTGCAACAATTCTCGGAACGGCGTTGATCCGACCTGCTTCAAACCTTGTTCCAGTGTACTTTATTTAAATCGAAATAATTTTTTTTTAATCGTAGAATTAGTATCCAACAAACAATTATTGTAATTAAAAGAAGAAGAAAAACGTCAATAATTCAAATGAAACGAATTCTTACTTTGAATTAAAGTAAAAGAGTTGAAGAAACAATTTTCTAAGGTAAACAAAAACTTTTCTTTTGTGTAATTTACGCGTTTTTCAACCGCTTCACTTGAAAATTTCGGAAGATTGGACGCCGGCGACCCACTGGAGTGTCGTCTATTTCTTGTTTAGTCAATAAGGTAACCGTTGCGCTTTCCATGTTTATTTTTGCCCGTTTAGCGTCAAACCACTTATCATTAGTAATATATATTCCAGCTAGAACATTAGTATCCTCCAATATTGCAAAGATGTCACCATCGCATGTTGATATAACAATTTGTTCTTGGGTTGGCACAGGCACAAAGGTATGATCGCTTACTCTCAATTTAAGTTCTTTATCGGCAGGAAAAGTGTATTTTCGAAGTTCGAATATCCAGTGCGGATTCGTTCTGGAAGTAAGTCGAATAAATTCCAGATGTTCAAGTCCATATCCACCTTTGCGCTGACAAGGAAGCCTGGTAGGTGGAACAATGCACCTAGAAGGAGGAGGAGATCCTGTAGGAGAAGAATGGTCTGCGGAAGGAAACTCGGCAGGAGGAGACCTAGACCTGGACCTTGCAGGATGAGGAGTCCTGGCTGGAGAAGGATTTCTGTCAGAAGAATGAGATGTTCCGGCAAAACTAAGAATAAGGGCGCCATCATGTGAACCCTCGGACTGTGAACGCAACTCTGCAACAAGAATCAGAAGATTACATTTCTGCAAAGTACGTGACGCAAGACAGAATGCGAATTCTAGAAAATCACGTTGCATCGAATGTACAGAAAATGACTTTTTATTAAAATGTCTAATAATTCAAAAGAAAATTATCAGAAATGTAGGAAATACTCTGCATTTTTGCCTATGTTTTTTTAAATATTTCAAATTCTAATTGACTGCTCAACTTATCTAAATGAGGCTAAATCATTAATTTCTAATAACTGTTTTTGTATCAAAAATATGTTCTTTTTTTTCGAATCTGTACAATTTCCAAATCGAATATTTCAAGGATAAATCGGTGTCACGACATCCTTATAAAACTCTGATTCCTTATGCAATATTTTATTAAAAAACATTACTCATTACTTTCATTTCGAAATATTAATATTATGATAATAATAGAAAATCGATATGTTATGATTCTTCTTATATTCTACAAAAATATGTAATGGAACGGCATACTTGAGAAGGCCTACAAAAACATGATCAATAACAAAATATTTTTTCAAATTTTATTCTTAAAAAAATTAATAAGAAGAAGGTTGCATGCACGTGAAATATTTCCTGGTGGAAGAAATTATCATTAGTTTCAAATTGCTAAATTAAAAATTGCTTATCATTCAACAGATCTTTTTTTAATTTTTAATTTGGAATACGGTTACCTTGATGATTAGCAGATTCGTGATTCATCCCAAAATTTGCCAGAAGGTCCCTTGCTTTGGACGGCATACCTGATTTTATTTCTGTGAAAAGAAAAAAACGATTATTGAATTTGTAATTTGTAAAATTTATCGCAAATAGTTGAAAAATAATTCGGTTATTCCTTTTTATTTCCTTTAAGTTATTCACAGCCTATCAATGATTGGCGGTACGAAATCGTCACAGAGTAAACAAGAAATGTGTTCTTTCATTTAAATTAATTAAAAACCTATAATTGTGGCAGGTTCAGTGAAAGAACGCTCTTGCCTAACATTTTTTCCGTATTTACAAGTGATTACACCAAAACCAGAAATACATATTCACACACCTTATCTGTTTTAGCTCACTTCAAAGTCACAATCAAAATTTCAAATCTTTATTTTGGGAGAAAGAAATCGCACGAAAATTATAGGATGATCAATTTAAAAACTCATTAAAATACTCTGCAAATCCCGTATTCTCTAGTTTTTTCCTTCAATACAAAATGTAGAAAAGTTCCAACGTTTCGAGTTTTAAAGAGAAAAGTTTGATATTTTGGCTGCGAAACTTGCCAAAGAGCGAGCAAAATGGAATTATCTTATCTTATGTAACATATCTGACTCTAACTTATCTAAAGAAACCAAATTATTCATTCCTTACAACTATTTACTTATCAAAAATATATTGTTTTTTTCAAATCTGTACAATTTCCGAAGCGAATATTGCAAGGAAAAATCAGTGGCACGACATCCTTCAAAAATTCTGCTGCCTTATTTTATTTTTTATTACGAAATCTCACTTACTACTTTTATTTCGAAATGTGAATAGTACAAAACTACGAAATATATTCGTCATGATTCTCCTTGTATTTTGCAGAAAGTCTTCATGGAACTGCATGCTTTAGAAAGAAATAAGTCTACAAAAAGGTTACACATAAAACATTTTTTCGGAAACGTTTTTTTTTAAATATTCGAAAAAAGGTACCATGCGTGAGAAATATTTGCGGTAAAAGAAAATTATAGATAGTTTTGAACTGTTAATACATCAAATGTTCATTAATCAACAGTTCTTTTTTCAATTTTTATTTGTAATTGGGATACCTTGACGATTAGCATGTTCGTGACTCATCCCAAAATTTTCTAGAAAGTTCCTTGTTTTGGGCGGCATACCTGATGATATTTCTGTGAGAAGACAAAAAAGGTTAATGATCATGTAATTTTTGAAATATTAAAAAAAAATGATATCAATTCATTTTTCGCTTACCAATATAATTAAGAACAACGTCCAGTGCTAAAACCAGAATATGAAAGATCCTTATCCTTGCAAACATTATCAAAAACTAATTAACGCAGAGTTTTGAGAACAGCGTTACTGTTGAATATTCTGATGTTTCGTGTATATATGCTCTTCTGAGATATTTGTATTATCCCATTTCTGAGCATAAATTGCGTATATAAATCATTTTAGGACTTGGTAAGTTAATTATGCTTAATGAGTATCACATAATGTTTTTATCAGAAGTTAATATCTCGCACGCGCATAATTGTTCCACCTTAAGAAGCTCAGAGAACTTGATAATGTATAGAGAATAAATATAAAATATAGTTTATATAAGCCTCCTTCTTCTGAAATATTAATAATGTGTCACGTGGATTTCAAAAACAAGAAAAACAATTTTTTCAAATACTTTTTCGCGGTATTTTTGTGCACAAAATAGTTCATAAAATAAAGAAAAGTTACTCATGAAACAATATGACAAGTGGGTCAACTGATCGGCTTCCTACGTTACCGACACTTTTTTTATTTGTAAACTTATTTTCACACTAATAGCCTGTAAGGTACATGTTACACTCTTATGACTAGCAGCCCAATATGGGTGATAGAAGACGGGCCTCAGCACTAGGCGCTAGCAAAGCGCGAAGTCGCAACTATTTCCACCCACGCAACGGTAGGGGGTTGCGATCATATAGAAGTGCTTGCTGAGACTGAAAATGGGAAATGGGGGGCTCGCTAGCGAGCCAGAGATACCACGGCGAAATTGGATACAGGCCACGGAGTTGTACTCCCGAAGCCAAGTGTCAATCGTTCCTATAGCTTCCTATCTAGGCGAACTGGCTAGAGGGTCTATACCGTCGAAACCTAGTATGAAGGTAGGAAGCAAAGTAGGTATCCTGCTCGATGCACGAAGTGCTTGATGGCACGACATTTTTGAAGCATCTACAGGAATTTTCTGTATGCTAGTGTTACGAAGGAATTTGTAACCATTCCCACTACTATAGTCTGTCTATATAAGGGCCTGCGCTAGGACGAAAACGCGTGTTCTAATCTATCTTCTACGACCGTACTTTCTATTTTGGAAATAAAGAATGTCAAATTGCCATTCAGCAATTTGACTTTTTTTTAACTCAAAATATCGTTTTGTCTCATAAAATTTTGGTGATCCTGCCAGGATCGACTAAAAGTCGCGAATCAAATTCTACGGAATTAAATCAAAATTCACATCGACCAGTGGAACTGGAGTTAAAGAACTTCGTTATGGGAAACGACCACCACCAATCCCAATTTGCAGTCAGCATAGAATATTTTTGAAAAAATCATCTTTTCCACATTGTTCCGGATAACTTTCCGTTACTCGAAAAAGGAATAATTGGTTTGCCTTTTTTCAAACGATATCAACTATATGCGATTACACTTAACTATTTAATGAAATAAAATAAAAAATTACCCTTACTCGACGACGGTGAATTTATCCCGAAAAATTCAAGGAAAATATGTACTTTACGTACGGACAAGTTCAATCAGCAGGTTTGGATCGAGGAAAATAAAACAGTACCTACCGATTTTCATTCCATCAAAAACGGAATATTGAAAGTACCCATCTTTAATGACAGCTCTAGACCAATGAGGATTCCCGATATTATATACGAGATTGTTGATAATATTCAAATAAAGGAAAAAACAAGAGATATAAGCGAACCCTATGTGGAACATGCTCAACGCTCAACTGAATTAATGGAAATCACAAACCTTCAACATATCGAACCCGAGATTAGGCAACAACTTAAAAAAATAATAGCACTTTATCAAGATATTTTTACACTTGAAGGCGAACCTCTACCATGCACCACTCTGACGGAGCACACAATAACACTGAATTCAGGGAAAACAGTACATCTTAGATCCCATAAATTGCCTGAGATTCACTAACAATTCATCGAAGAACATACCGGCGAGTTGCTAGAGAAAAAAATAATTAAATCATCACAGTCACCCTTTAATTCACCACTTTGGGTAGTGCCCAAAAAAGGAAATACATTAAGAATGGTTGTAGATTATCGTCAAATAAACAAGGACACTGATCATGATGCCTACCCGTTACCTATGATTGACGATATATTAGACCAACTAGGACAGGCTAAATACTTCTCAGCCTTCGACATGTCTGCTGGTTTCCATCAAATACCTATGTCCGAAGAATCAAAGAAATATACAGCGTTCTCAACAAGTAGGGGACATTTTGAGTACAACCGTTCACCTTTTGGTTTAAACAATGCACCGGCCACATTTCAAAGAATGATGGACCGAACTTTTCATGAGTTAGTGGGGAAAAAAGGCTTCGTATACATCGATGACATAGTCGTTTTTGGAACAACGTTAGAAGAACATAATAGAAACCTTGTAGAAGTTTTTGAAATTTCACACTCCATCATCCGGCTGTGCTCTTCAAATTGGGAGCGCCTGTTTTCGGTTCATCGTGGCTACTTTCCTGGTGGCGGATTGGTCCTTTCCAGGCGCATAAATGAAGCACATTTTCGATTAATTAAAAAATAACAAAACCAAGACCATTTTTAAAAAAACGAAGGCTTTCTTTTTCTGTAATATGCCATTGAGATTATGTGGTAAAAATAGTACATCGAACCATTCATCCGTGTAGGAGGAAACTGCTGTTATGTAATACATGGGCTAAAATTCAAGCCAGAGGGAGAGACTTAATGACGGATTGAATGATAGCAACTTAACAATTTATTACCCTACCATTCCTGACGAGTCTGACTATTTCTGAAGACATGCTAATTCACATCCTATCAGATAGCTCATCGGCTAGGACCGCAGATAGGCCAACCCAAAAGGATTAAAAATTTAAAATAAATTTTTTTTCCATTCATGCATATACAGATTCAAAAATTAGAAATTCAGAACCTACGGGTTTCAACTATTTCAGATACCTAAAAATTTTCCTACAAAATTTCAAATTAGGATAAATATAATGTACCTTGTAAAGAGAAAGAGCTACGTCAAAACGGACCAAATTTTCAGATTCACCTTCAGAGTCATTTAATTAATATATAAATAATAATAATTAAATATAAGTAAAAAGAGTATATGCATAAATAAATATAAATCATATCATTAACCTGGGAAATATAAAAGGGATTAGGTTTTATGGCATTCTATTCTTGGACCCCTGATAAAAGGATTATGCTTCGAACCCAAGCTCTGACGATTTCTGAACATTTCTCATGAATTCTGACTTTTTCTGACGATTTCTGTTGAGAAACGTAACAAAAGTGGTCAGAAATTGTGAGAAGTCCTGTCTTTTTTTCTGACGATTCCTGACTTTTTTTAGTAGGGGAGTACAACGCTCACCAGTATAATGTGTTTTATGCTTTTAAACCTCTATGTTATCACATGCTCTATATAGTACAGTTTCCAACTTACCTGAAAAAATGTTTCGAACAAATTAGTCTATTTTTCAGTTCATTTGCAGAGAAATCACGTTTCAAAGCTCTTATCCACGCACTTCCTTTCTCATTATATACATACTTTACCGAAAAGACTCTTGCAACCTACCACAAAGCAATTAAGCGGCATTTTCAATTAAAAATGCCTTACCTAACAAATCAAGAACTCTTATGACTTATAAGTCGTCGGCAATTGAGGTTATAACCTCAATCACGGCACATTCTAATTTTTCTTAATGAGTTTCTAAATCGCACACTTTCCACATTGCCAACAATAACTAGAGAAATGGCTTTTCTATCTGAAAAGTGATAGCACAATTTTTCATTTACTTTCGTCTAAAAAAATTAATTTTAGTCAAACTCCTATGTCAACAATACTTTGCACTCCACCAAGTGATAAAACCTTATAGATTTTGACGTTAACGACGGAGTATGACGTAATGTTAGAATACTCAATATTGTAAACAAATACGAATCGGAGGGCCGAATCCAAAATGTAGTTACCGCTTTGGGACGGTACTTAAATTATGGAACAGCTCAAGGGGGACGGAGGGGTCGAGATATTTTGTTACGATTCGTAACGGTAGGGAGGGGGGTGGGGCTCCTTCACTCATGTACTTAATTTTTGAAAATTCAAAAATGAAACAAATAACTCGCAGTAATTGTACAGTAAGCATTTAACTTTACGCGCCACGGAAACCTGGTGACTGAAAAACGAACCTGACCAACAACAATTTAAAAAAAGTCAAGGAATTTTACCAGACGAGAAAAAGTCAGGGAATTACCAAAAGAAATCTTGTAAAATTCAGGACATTTTTATAATTTTGAATAACTGTCAAGAAGAATAAATTTGGAATTGTTTTATTCCATTCAAAAATTAATATGATATTCTTATTAATAATTTTTTGCCCTGTATTTATTTTTTTTTGCAGTTGCTTCCTCTTGAAGATTATCTGTTTAGTTATAAATTTTATTATTTGTTTGAAAATTTAACAATTGTGTTAAAAAGTAATGCTTTTTGGTTTCAAATTCAACTGTTTTCTTAAAAATTCTTCATTGTGGGCTGAAAATTAAATTATTCACGTAGAAACTTTACTTTTTGTTCAAAATTCATCTTATGGTGTTGAAAATTCAACTGAAATCTTCTTTGCATGAAAATTCGACTATGTTCTTTTTGAAAATTTGTCTTTCTAATTAAAAAATTCATTTATTTTGGAAAAATATGCATTTTTTGTATAAAAACGCAACTGTTTTGTTGAAAATTCGCCTTTTTCGGTTGAAAATTCAACTGTTTTCGTAGAAAATTTACTTTTTGTTTAAAATTCATATCTTGGTGTTCAAAATTCAACTGAAATCTTTTTTTAAAATAAAAATTCAACTATTTTTTAGAACATTTTTGTTTTCAATTTGAAAATTCATCTATTTTATTATAAATTTTATCTTTCTCGGATATAAATGCAACTTTTTGATGGAAAATTCGTCTAGTTTATTATAAATCTCATCTTTCTTAGATAAAAATGCAACTGTTTGATTGAAAACACATCAATTTTGTTAAAAAAGTCATGCTTTTTTTTTAAACTGATATTTTGATATTCAAAAGTCAATAGAATCTTCTGTTCGATGAAAATGTCATCTTTCTTGAATGAAATGGCAACTTTTTAATTTAAAATTAATCTTCTTTACTTGAGGATTCAACTATTTTATTTAAAATTTTTGGATGAACCACTTTGTTAAGAAAACAACTGCGTCGATAAAAGATTGTTTGAAAATTTAACTATTTTCTTAAAAATTAATTTTTTTCTGAAAATTCATATTTTCTGGTTGAAAATTCAATTCTTGTACAAAACATTCGTATTTTGGCTTGAAGATTCAACAATTATGATACAATTTTTTATATATTATATATATACTATATATATTGACTATTACACTTCTTTTAGAATTCACCTTTTTAGGTGAAAAATTCAACTATTTTGTTAAAAATTTAATTCTTTTGTTGAAAGTTTAGGTATTTTGTTAAAAAGTCAGCTTTATAGTAGATATTTTTTTGTTTACAATAAATAAATTTTGAACATTTTAATTTTGTATCTGAAATATTGTTTTATTCCGTTTATAAAAGATCCTATGTTAAAAATAATACAAGACCAAAATGTTGGTATTTTAATAATAATGTTCAGGGGATAATGTACGAGACGGGGGGGGGGGGTAGAAATATTTTGTCACGGTTCGTTACAGGGGGGAGGAGGGTCTTGGAGAGGGCCTATAATCCACAGCAGTACTTTATTTTTGTATAATTGAAAAAAACTAATTAATACGTACATAATTTCTTTTATTAAGTGGCGACCTTGAATCTGAAGAATTTTACAAGAATTGTGACGAGACTTTTGAAAAATATTTAGCCATCTACTTCAAACTAGAATCAAATACCCTAATGTCTCAGTTGTGGAAAGAAGTTAAGAATTATTATTTCAAAGGTAATCCAATAACTAAACATGGACAAGATGCTCTCGTTCAATATAAAGGTGACGTAAACTTTGTGAATGGAATTATGCACATATTAGACATACAAAGTCAGAAAAACACGCCAACATATCTTTATAAATATTCACATAATCCACAATTTTCCCTGGTACAGACGAAACTAAATTTGAAGATGAAAGGTTCGTACACTGAAAGTTCTTTCTTAGGTTTGACCAGAGGGGGAAATTATTTTTAAAATAACCGAATTTTTACATGTTTTAGGGGCTTGCCATGGCGATGATATAACTCATCTCTTTTACAAGACTTCTCTCGTTCCTAATTTGCAACTACAATGTGGCACAACAGACTATTTATTGATGGAATATATGACAAAAATGTGGACAGACTTTGCAAAAACAGGGTAAGCGTAGTATCTTTTTTTTTTAAATTTCTATAGACATTTCATTGGAAAGTTTGCTGAGTGTTTTGTTTTATGTAGGAATCCATCTTCCAGTGAAGCTGTCAATGTAAAGTGGTCTCCATATGTTTCTGAACGCAAATCTTGTCTTCACATTAAAAAAGATTTATCTCTAATTGAGAATTTCGAAGAAGAATCGTGGAAATTCTGGAAGCCTATATTTAATAAATATAAATTGTTTTAATTCTAAAGTATGATATATATTTTAGTATTAAAGTCTTACACAAATTTCTGAATGTAATTATATTCAAAGGTCTAATTATTTTTTAAACAAGCTTAGTAATAGTAAGTTTGATAACCATCGATTTTTTTACTCTTTCTTCCGTTTACTCGTTTCACGTAACATGAATCTGAAAAGGTCGGGGATAGAAAAATTGGACGGGGATATTTTCGTTTGTATCTCAGGACATTACTGAATTTTTATCAGGTCGTTATCAGCTGTTTTCTCTTATCAATTATTACCATCGTAACCATGGAGCATGGTGGAAGAAAAGTTTCCTGGAAGGGTGAACAAGTCTGCATAACGAGACGCGTCATGCAAACTTATAGGACACGTATCGGATGCGTAGTTTTTCTTTTAATCGTGAAAATAACATTAAACACGCAAAAAATAAATTTGTGGTAAAACGACGCAAGGTACGAAAAAAAAATTAAAAGACAAAAGTTGTCAAACCAAGAAATATCTGGAAATTTGTTATAAACTTTGGTTACAAAAATACATTGGAAATAAAAAAATTAACTTTTTGGAAAAACAACACAAGTTGCAATAAAATGTTTAATAACAAAATTGTTTATATATATATATATATATATTATGTATATAAATGCATTAAAATATTTTGGATTATTTCTTTGCCTATTTGGAAAATGTAATAATCTAAATAGATAGGATCAGAATCACCCACAAATGTATAATTAATAAAATTGTTTATTCCTAATTATTATAAATTTTAATTTTCGTATACATTCGAATGCTTTTGAATACGAATTATTCATTCCTACTTTTTAATGCGAAGCATTCATTCCTAATTTCCAGTACTAACTCGCATTCGGCATGGTTGAATCGAATGCGATCCAATACTTTTCAATATGAAGCATTCACACTGCTCTGACACTTTCGTTTGCCATTCGGCGGAGTAATTCTCAATGCGAACCAATACTTTTGAAACCTTTTCTCCGTATTAGAAAGCGGAATTAAAACGCATTCAAAATGTGAATACTTTTTAAGGCGACATTTTTTTCAGGGAAATATATTATCAATAATGAAGCGCGAAAACCAACAGACGCGCGCCCAGCTTTAATACAAAATATAAAAACAGAAGCTTTTTATGAGTATTTTTTTCCAACTTGTATTGCGTGCAGATTTAATAATTTAATCATGTTTATTTCAGACAAAAACCTCAACACAATGCGAAATTCTTCAAGCTTATAAATTTTATTATTTTAAACAAATTTCAGATGAAACGCACTAACATAACCTAAAGTTGTTGAAAAAATTATATGAAATATTCAATAATATATTAAATTTATGACAGAAAACACTGAGAAAATCTCTAATTGTTCAAGATTATTGTATTTCAATCGATAATAATTTTTGTCTAAGAACACCAATTTCAGGTGAAACATACTGACATAACCTAAAGATGTTGAAAAATTGTAATATTCTTCGAAATCGAATAATTTTTTATTAGAAATAGCAATATTTTCTGACAAGGAACATTAATATAACATAAAATTGTTCAGAATTGTAATTTTTCTTTGAAATCTAATGATATTTGTATAAAATAACCCATTTTCTGTAAAACGCGTTAACATAACCTGAAAATATTGAGAAAAAAAAGATTTTTTTAGATAGGAAAAGTTTGAAGTAAATTCTTATTAAGGCATCTTTTTTATTTTTGGTATAGTTTAATATGTAAATTATACATTTATGGTGTACTTTTGTATCACTGAGGAAGATACATAAGTTTTCTTAACGAAAAATCCATCATCTGCTATCCCTGGGTATAAATGTAATCCTTAGAAAAGACTTTCTCAGGATTTCTGTAACAGTAAAAAAAGAATCATTTTTACAAATGTTATTACAAGAATGCGACAGTTCGTATGTATATCCAATAGGATGGTCCAAAAATTCATTGGAATCGCCTGCAAATTTGTTCAACTCCACAAAAAAATAAATGCATTTGAAAAAGAATGATATTTAGAGGTTCCGCAAGCTTTGTAGATTTTATTTAGAATCGGCATTGTTAGGTGAATCGAGTTGAAACTTAACATTTCCCTTCACAATTAGCTACAGAATACAAATAAATAATTAACGTTTGAATATCAGTCCCATAAGTCTGTTGTATAGGGTCCCAAAAAAAAACACATAAATAAAAAATTGAGTTTTGCGAGTTTTTGGTACTAATTATGATTTTTTGCGGTTTTCTTAATACAGATTTTTTCTATTACATAAAATTGTTTCAATTTATCTAATATAATTATTCCTACCATTTATTATTATTCATAATAATATTGTCTTAGAATAATTTTAGCAAATTGCAGTTTTTTCTTCAACTGCCCACTTTTTGTCCACTCTTCACTTAGAGCGAAGTAGTAATTAATTCAAGTCAGCAAGACTAATTGTTGAAACAATTCGTTTTTATTTTTAATAATATTTTCTTGGAATAATATAAGAAAGTTGCAGTTTCTTCTGAATTTTTCAACATTTTATCAATTTTTCTCTTAAAGTGAGGTAATAATGAATGCAATTTAGAAAAAATAATTGTTTTGACAAATAATTATTATTTTCAACTATCATTTTTCGAACAATTTGTTTCTTTTTTTATACAGATATTTTTCTCAAATAAAACAGATATTTAGAATATTCTTCAAATTTTTTATATGGATCATATTAAATGTAAACTTTCCTTGAAGTATTTATTGAGAGCTATTTTGTTTAAATTATTATTACTATTTATTACTTATTCCTTATAAAAAGTCTAAAAATTACTAAAAGTTACTCTGAGATAGGATATTCATAAACAATAATAAATTGTTTAAGCAATTATGTTTGTTGAAATGCATTAACTATTAACTCACTAAGTAAAAAGTGGACAAAAAGTTTAAAATTACAGAAAAAAAACTGCTACTTTCTGGCATTATTCTGAAAGAATATTGTTCTAAAGAAATATGATTGATGCTGAAACTTAATAGTTCAAACAATTTATTTAAACATCTTATTATCAGTTTTTTGTGACCCTATAAACCAGACTGAGGGGGGTGATATTTAGAAAGTAATTATTTATTTGTATTTTATAGCTATTTGTGAAGAGAAATGTTGAGCTTCGATTCGATTCACCTAATATTGTCAATTTTGAATAAAACTGACAAAAACTAATTTTTTTTATATGGGAAATATGTAGTAAATTTTATGGGGCTTGACGATCTTCTAAATACTGTTTATCAAAAAACGGTTTTTTTTGTGTGAATTCAAACCATTTGGGGACGATATGCATGAAAATTCAAAGAAAAAAAATTTTGGTCCACCCTAGTATTGAAACATGTTTAATGAAAACCCAGTCGTGCCACTCTTTTAAAAACAAATGTAAAATGAATCACTAATTTTGGCATAGAAATTCTAAAATCAGCTTTTGCATTCGATAACTTGGGACACAAAGGATCAGTCGCACTACTTTAAAAACATTCAAAATACAATTTATTCAGAAGAAATTTAAAACGAAAACAATAACCAGGAGTTGTAATTCTCATGATAACTATTTTTAATGAAGAATCGTATTTATAAAAGCCAAGAATTTCCCACATACATTGTCATAAATTAAGTGTAGAAAACAATTTTGGAGGCGTACGAAACTTACTTTAGACCACCTGGTATGTTATAGACAAATCCTACGAGTTGGAAGATTAGAAGAGCCATAAGGACATACGTCCAAAAACCGCACAAGAGCGTTGGAATAATAGATTTCATCCTTTATTTAATTTATTTTCTCAAATCTTCAGTGAACAATTCAAGACCACTTGCAATAATGTAATAATATTACAGTAGCCTTGCTGGCAGGTTGCTGACTAGACAGAGATATTTTGATAATGGAAAAGTACTAATAAATTTCGAATGGGCTGACCGCTTTTATTTTTACATCATTTTTATTTCAGAAGCTTTCTAAATAAAAATTATCTTTACTTTGCACAAACATGAAACTTTTTCTATTTTTTCAAAAATTCTTTTTTCAAATATAAACATGATGTTTACACTAAGAAAAAAAAATTTTGATCCAAAGAAATGCATTTCTTCGATTCCATTTATTTGATCAAAAAAAACCGTTCACTTAATTGTACTGTATATTGTTTAAAAGCAAGAAACTCATGCATTGATTCAAAGAAATCATTTCTTTAGGCGCCATTTATTTAAAATAAAAAAATATTTCTTGGTCTCAGAATATGAGATAGTTAACTGAAGGAATTGATATATTTAAAACTAAGAACCTAGTTCCCTTGAATCTCGCTTTCGCATCCAAAGAAATATTTCTTTAGTTTAATGATTTTGAGAATTTTAATTGAAAAAAATTCTGTTTGAAATAAGTAATTCATCGATGCGTGAAACAAATATTTTGGTTTCTTTGAATCAAAGAAATATTTAGATAAATGACAGCAATATTAATTAAGTGAAAGTCATATTTCTTTCATAAAAGGGGATTGCCACTATTGTTTTAATAGAACATGTCATTAGTCCAATAAAGTAATTTGTTCACCTAAGTAAAAAGCATTCACTTGGAAGATATCTTTCTTTTAATAAATAGAGTAAAGCGATTTATACCCAATAAACATTTCCTTAAGATGAAGAAATATATTTTTAAAATAACTTCATGCACCATTCGTTCGAAAAAATATTTTTTTTAAATTCTCTATTTGTACCGAGTACTTCAGAACTATGCCGCCAGGTGCGCAGAGTTTATGGTCTCACAATAGAAATGGATTCTCCAGTCTTTAAGTTAGCCATACATTTTCACCATAGATATAATCTGAAAAAATGTGGTGATTGGTGTTTATCGGTCTTCCTAAGCATTAGTCAGTTGGTCTTGCTTAAAATTCTTTTTTCTACTTCGCGAAAATGAAAATAAATATATTATTATAAATTATAATCATTATAATTGCCTTAAATATTTTTTCAAGAAATGGGTCTGCTTAATTGTTGTACTTTAACAATTCAAAATTGTTGAACGATTGAAGAACTTTTTCTGTTTGAGTAAATTGTTCTTTGAATCAATTAATATTTTATCAGCTCTGTGTTACGTGTTTTCTTTAAGCAATATGCCGCATCTTAGAAACAAATAAATATTTACTTCCGTTGCCAAAAATTTCTTTGCTGCAAAGCAATATTCATTTTACTAAAGAGGACGCTTATTTGAATCAAAGAATCATATATTTGGTTCAAAAAAAACTTTTACTCAGTCCGAGTTACATTTATTTGTGCGTAATAATTATCTTCTTGAACTTAGGTCATACTTCTTCACATTACGGAACTCACCTAATCATATCAAATACTTATTATTACAGTCAATGACAAATCTATTTCTCTCAGCGTATATTTCACAGTGTCAAGTAAATTTCTCGATGTCTTAAGCATAGCGTTCCTTAGATACAAACAAAACATTTGTTTGAAGTAAAGAAATATTTCTTCGGCCACATTCTGCTCTACCATTTCTTTGAATCAAAGAAATTTTCTTTGATCCAAATAATTTTTTTTCTCAGTGCAGAAATGGAGCAAGAATGAAGATGAAGTGGACTCTGAAATTATATAAATGATTGACTAGCACAACTTGGAAGCTAATTCTTCTGAAACATCACAAAACATAACCACTGATATTATTAGAAGGCAATAATAAAAAAAAGATGACTTTTGTTTATAAATGGCCAAACTATGCTTTTGTTTATAGAATTTGCTTATAAAATAAACAAATAATATCGGATGACAAGCCTTCACCACTAAATATCACCACTAATATAATTTGAAGGCGATAAAGAAGAAAAACGATGACAATTTCAACTTACAAATATAGTCATGATATATTCATGACTATAATGAATTTCATCATGGACCTTGGCCCTTTTAATGAGAGAACTCGATCGAAGTTTTCTTATTTAATTCTGGTTCTGTTCAGTCACATTGGAGATTAATTATCTTTGATGTACGTTTTTTTTTAATCTATGTAATATTCGTTATTTTCTTCCTTCTTACCTACGTCAGCAGATCGAAGGCCTACTTTTCCGTCTATATGTTGAAATGGACAACAAACAACTTCCATTGAACCCGAAAAGCCGCAGCGATCGTTTGGATTAGGGCCTCTTAAACCTTGCTTTGTTTCTTTTAATTTTTCGGGGCATTGTGTTATATTTTTACATATTCCTTTCTGTTCTTTGTCTAATAAGCATGGATTGCCTTCTAAACAGAATATAATTGTATTTAAAATGCATTTTGGAAAAAAAGTATATGTTTTAAAAATATTTTCATATTTTGTTTGTTGATATGCTCTGTATTTTAGTATTTCTTGTAAATAATAATCTAACATTTATGTCGCCGTTATATAAAAACCACATAAGAGTTATGCAAAAAGAAGTAACAAAATTTGAAATTGTTTAATGTGGTCAGTTCGGTTTTTGAATTTGAAAATTTAAAATGGATACCATGTGCCAAAAAATTATCGCGATTTTTTTGGATTGATCGCTACTCATAAAAACTATGTATACAAAAAATCTGCCCTAATTTTTTAGCCCATAGGTAAAGTTTTATAAATTTAAAAATTTTTAAACCCGAACAGAAGACATTAATCGACTAAAAAAAAGATTTACTTCTTTCGGATGGCAAACCACACCTTTTTTTGGTCGGCTCGAATGTTTCGAATAATTTCAGCATTTTCACTCCATCTTAATATTATAAGCGTTTATATAATTTAATTATTAGCAGGAGTCATATAATTAATTATCTAATGCCCCAAGCAATAAAGTGGGTTATCAGAATTATAAGTGATGCACGTTCCGCCTTCTTATTTGTTAATTATTTTGAAATCAATTGAGAATCAGGAAACAAAAGTAAATAAAGTCATTTGAATTGAATAAAATTAACTATAATCCCATCTTCCTACGTAGATGTCAATTGTTTATCATTGCGATCATTTGATCCACATATGTATCAAAATTTGACACGTATTCGTTCGCGCATCATCTACACATAAGATGTAGATGATTGCGCGTACAAATTTATGCGGATCAGAATTGGGTAAACAATTTCTGAAAAACGGGTATAGTGGTAAGCCTTATTATCTTTTTAGTATATAATTACCATAATATTCTTCCTGAAACGCAAAGTCAGCAACACAACAAATTATCAAGAACTGCAGAAACTGCAGATATAATTGGAAACGAAAATCCATTGTTTACACGTGAACAATCATATAATACACGTAACCTTCATAAAATCTGAGAATATTAAAAAAAAATTAGAATTTATAAGGATTAAAGTCGTTTCTTAGTAATCTTGTACAATCATGTTCAATTACTCCTACTAATAGCAGTAGTGAACTTTTCAAAGTATTTTTTGTTTAAATTTGACAAAATTTACAACAGCAATATTTAAATTGTATATTATATATTTATTAATGTATGAACGGTCAGTCTGTTTTGTTAAATTAAGTTTTTCAGAATTTACCTTCCAACACTAAAATGTCTTTTCATAGATAATTAGTGATATAATGAAAAGTACGCAAGCACAAATTATATGTTGTTTTTAATAAAATGAATTTTAAATATTTGTTTAATCTAGAAAAATATGGTCTTCCGTTTCACGAAACAATTATTAGAGATGATGTAAAAAATGGAATGTCAGCTAGGATATCGAAGCTTAATCCTTCAGTCGCGAAATCGACGGTTTGACTGAAACTGAAAAGAATATATTCTCCTTTCTCGTGTTTTATCAAATACAAGCGTCAGTGTAGAACGCACACATATTTGACAACCAGCTATTCGTGCGTGAGTTTGTGTATTATATACTTACAGAGCTTATAGTTAATTATGTATGCATTATGATTATGTATTCTAAGTATAGGTAAATACATGTAAATTGTACATATGCGTAAATTAATAAGAGTAAACCTATATGTTCATGAGTATACCAATTTCTAGGTATACAACAGGAAACTTTGGCTCTCTTGAAAAAAGAAGGAGGATTCGGGGGATATAAATTCCATCACAAAGCGAACTTTTTAGAGGTTTTTATTTTATGAAAAAAAACCATCGAAACCTTATTCTTGGTTTAACGTTTCACAAGGAGATGATCAGAGTTGGGACTATCTTTTCAATCTTATAAATTCCCTACCTAGAGTTCATTGGATTACTATATTAATTTGCCAAAACGTTATTTGCCAATTTCGACCCGTTTTCAACAAATATTTTTTCCGGAATTTTTTATGTATTGAACTATTTATCTATTAAATTTTCATGTTAAATGTTGCAAAATTATGTAAATATAAAATTTGTTAACACTTTTGTTTTCAAAATAAAATTCGATTAAAATTTTTTTTTCTAAACAAGCATTTTTCACGTCTTTTAGTGTTTATATTTTCAAATGTGAGTATGCAGATGGTTTTTTAAACAAAATATTTATTCTGGAATATATTTTTATAGGCAAAGATTTTAAATTATTTCTGTTTATTTTAATGGATTTTCATGAATTTAATAGTATGTTGTAACTTTGTCCCGTCGCCTTAACACGCTCAGCTATCTGAAAGTTGATTTTTTTTTCTTTTTTGTCCGATATGGATTTCAATTCATTCCAACGTAATATTTATTTCAATAAAACATGAACAATTTTCAAACATTGAAAGTGCTTAATGTGGTAAAAAATCATTGTAAATAATAAAGTTTGTACACTGAAAAAAAAATTTACTTGATTCAAGGAAATGAGTTTGTTTGGTTTTTTTTCTGTGCACCAAGGAATTGTTTACATTAGTTAAGTTAATATTGTTGAGATGCAAAAGATTAACGCATCCATTCAAGAAAATGATTTCTTTGATGATATTTCTTTAATATAAGTAAATATTTCTGGTACGCATAAAATGTCTAGTTTCCTTACGTGCATAGTTTCTCGTAGTTCTCTTACCTTAAGATCATTCACTCCTCTGGCATTCCAAACACCCAGTCTCCATTCATCGCCTGAAACTCGACCTTTACGTTTACCGTAGCTTGAAAAATATTGAAAGTCTCAATTTGTTCTTTTGTTAGAGAAAAACCTCCTTCTATGAAGAAGCAAAGTGCTCATAAAATAATCACAAATAATCACACCCATAGTAAATAAATCCATGGTACTTCGCAGCGGTATTAATCATATGCTTGTTTTAAGAAAGCATATTGTGTATTTGCTTAATGAGGAAGCACACAAAATTTCATAACATGACCACCAACCTTGATAAAAGAAATAAACCTTCACATAAATTTTTATATTTTTGTTGTTGTAATTCAACCGTAAACAAAAATAAAAATAAAATGTATGCAATTTCCTTTATTCATTATAAAAATATTGTATGAAGATTCATATTCAAAATAAGCACACGAATATTGAAAATCTTCAGTATATCAGAAGAAATTTAATATTTCTAATTTTTGAAAATCACAGAAATTTTCACTTTTTTTTATATCTCCATATAAACTTAGTTTAATGACTTCGTTTTATTCACATTTTTTAAGATTTTAATATTTTTTTCAGTTATTTAAAAAAAAATTTTGCTCTTATAAAGATAAGAATTATTTTACCGAAATGTTAAAAAAAAAAGCCATCTGCATATTTTTGAAGTTACTGTACGTCAGCCAAATTTTTAAATAAATTAACGTACACAAACTACTATTTTGCAAGCAATAAAGTCTGCCTTAATATTAAAGAAATATTTGGTTTCGTAACTTTTATTTATTCTTATATTATATGAATATCTTCTCATTTTCTAAGTGAGAATTGCGAGACTATTAAAATTGCAAGAATTTCACATGTTGCCGTCAATGTTTTGACATGTAGCAGTGTTTCTCGGGTCCCCTATAATTAGTATCAAATAAATTTCGTTACCCAAAAGGGCCGAAAATCACGAGCCAAATGGCTAAAAAAACGCCGAAAATTTAATTGAATATTCGATTTCAACCTGTCGGAGCTCGTGATAGCTACTTTGGTAGATTTTTTGGAGGTGCTTCAGCAGGTGCAGTATTATTACACTGACGCTAGTGATTTGCGTGATTATATACAAAAAAAGGTAAGTTTATATAGGATTTGACACGATCTGACTCGATAATTTCATGATCAGTGACGACTTAATCTCGTGTGATAGATTTGCTGTTCTACCACTTATATTCACTTGTTTTCTAAAGGGAATTTAACAACATGGGAGCAATAGGCAATTACACACACTGTAAGAGCTGTGACAAACGCATGAGCATACATTATCGTTTACCCAGCAAAAAAGAAAGAATTGATACGGATTGGGGCGAATTAACATTTTTGTAATATGCATGAACCCTGTTTTCTGATGTGTTCAAGCGCATTGAGACGCATTTAGATGAATTGAGACAGCGCGCATTGAATTCGTGTGAATTCATATTCCCTCGTGTATCAGTATAGAGTACCCGCCACTGAGGTACAAGACAATTTATGAAACATTTACAATTAGTTGTATATGTCGCGTACGTTGGTTTTTCCGTTACGGATTAAATTGTAAGAATCAACACTTGCTGAAATTCGCCGTGCCGTATTGGGGCGAATTCAACTGTGTATTTTACTCTCACGAATTCAGTCGCATTGACCAATTCAATTCGTATCAAGACTTTCCTTTTTGCTGGGTACTTTTTTGTATACATACTAAGTGGGTCACTCAAAAATTTCGCGATCTTAAAAATAATGAAGACTTTTTTTCAATTTTTTTGTATTGGTTTTCAAAGCAGCCTTTCTTGTGATAAATACAGTCTTTCATTCTTTCAAACCACTTATTGACACCATTTTTTTACTTCTCCTTTGAAATCGCCTCAACTTCATTCAAGAAAGCGGACACCGCTTCATCAGGAGACTCAAATCTTTCTCCACGCAGCTTATTTTTGAGCGCAGCGAATAAAAAAACTCGCAGGGGGCCAAATCTAGACTGTATGGTGGGTACAATAGAAGTGTTATGCGGGTGGACTGTAAGAATTCGAGAATTCTTAATGCCATGTGAGACGAAGCGTTGTCGTAATAAAAAAACATGCTTCGCAGTCCTGTTCAGCCTGAAATGTCTATAATAAGGTTCCACGGGAAGATAGAAATCAGACGATATAGCACGAAATAATTTACTGCGATTTCTCGTTAAGCTAAGAACGGAAACTTTTGGAGTGACCTACGTATAAAAGATATTAGTCTACGCGCTGAAGAGCACTTCTTCAGGACAACTTTTTATTGCTTGTTCAATAACCGAAATAATAGGGTGTTCCTGAAAGTGAAGAGCGGCAGGACATCGAACTAGAAAATTGCAGGGGCTCTCCGTTAACCCTGTCTCTTAGATCTTATCGGTATATATTAATAATAATAATAAAAATGGCTCTAAAAGTGTTATATTACCATCTTAGGTACTTCTATAGTGTTGATATATTGCTCATCTTGCTATAGGCCCAGGGGGCACATAGCAAGATAGCTACATAGTCCATCTTGCAGTTCTCATGATTGGCTGTCTTGGAGGTATGAAAGCTTAATTTCTTAGCCAACTCAACAAGATTCCAGCTTGCCAGTGTCGAGCTCGTTCCATCGTGAACCGGATGCATAACGCTGTTCTACTGGGATCACTGCATCTGGTCTGTCAACACTGTTCCTCATAACATTCTAGAAAGTTTGGTAGCTCTAAAAATGTATCCAGAGGTGAAACCTTCATCTCAAACTGTCCCGTCTGCCACGTAATGTCATCCGCAGCTAGAGACCTGACCCCAAGGAGCAGTGTTGCACGATGTTGTATCGCGTAAATTTCCCGCTCTTGCTTACCTTCTAAGACAGAAGGTGCAGAAGTGGATGACATACAAGTTTCAGTTGCGCCCGGATTGGTTGCTTTAAGGAACCAGGATCGTAGCTTTCGGAGCCTACAACTTCTCCTAAAATGGCGTAGGGATGTGGCGACCCCATTGCCCGAGAGCTCTGGCTCTTGCAGTCAGCCACGTTGCGTTGGGCTAACTCCTCAATGCAACGAATTCTGCGGTTAGGTCACCAGTATCACGCAGTGTCACCCAAAATAGGCCTCTCTTGCATGGAGGCCATGGTTCAGTTGGGAGTGGAAATAGGACCGAACCAACGCGATGACCAGGCAATGGCCCCGGCCAAACGCGAGAACATCATTTTAAATGCTCGCACCAACTTAGGTGGGACATTCTCACCTGCTGGCAAAGAAGCTCACCGGCGCCGTGCGAACAGAATTTATGCAGAGGTTACAAGAACGTCGGGTCAATATGCACCCGAAATATGCTCATAAAACACCTTAGTATTTAAGAGATCAGGTATCCTTTTTACGAAAATCACACGCTGAACAAGTTTAAACTGTTGACCATCAAGCAGCACTGGACGCGAAAAATAAGAGCTCTTTTAACAGACAAAGAGCGCCTTGAACGACGAGTAGAGTGAATTCAGGAAAATTCCATCTTTTCTACTCATCCCCCATTGAGAAATGGATGGTCGATTTGACGTCGAATCAACGTCGTTTTTTGATGTCGAAAATTCATCGATATTTTCGTCGATTCGACGATATTGTGCCACCCAATTCGACGTCGTATTATTAATCGTTTCGACGTCTAATGGACTATAATTTCGTTGCTACGAAAAGTCGTGCAGTAGTTATCAAAACATAAATGGGATCCCAAATCGGATCCCATTTATGTTTCCACGAATGGGAAACACTATGAATAAGTTGATCGAAACTTTTTAATGATTGTATGAGAAAATAAATAAAAAAGAAAATAAAATTAACAAATTAATGTTATTTTATTGCGAGACGATCATATATAATGATTTTCACACTTAATGCAATCTTATTATTTAGTTTTATTTTTTTCGCGTTTTCCAAAACTTCCGTCATCTTATTTTCGCCAGGAAGCATTTTTTAACCAAGCTTTGGTCGCGTCCTCCACTGCTCTTAAGTTGCAATCTGAATTGCACACGAGAAAAGCATCTGCAACAATTTCATTACGTTTTTCAATAATGACTCAGTTATAAGCTTTTTTTTATGTATGATTAGACAAATTTTTATAAAATCAAAAAATAAATTGAATTAGTCTAAAATAACTTTGAATATAAATATAATTTTAAGTGACAAACATTTCGATTGCAAAATTTTCTACTCTGGAGCGTTATAACTTAAACGAATTTGAACTTTATTTAAAAAAAAGTGTAGTCACCAAAAATTGTAATATGAACCCAGAGGGCACACAAATTGACGACGTCTTAACGACATCGTTACGACATCTTTACGACAACTCCACGACATCCTAATTCCATATGGTTAAGGTGTCATTACGATATCGTAAAGAAATCGTCAGATCGTACGACGTCTTTACGATATCGTAAAGACACCTTAAAGACATGGATATAGGATGTCGTAAAGTTGTCGTCAAGATGTCGTAACGATGTCGGTAAGACGACGCCAAATTTTGTGCCCAGTGGGAAAAATTTTTATATTGAAACTCTTTAAAATTTCAACTATTTGAAGTAAATTTATATTCCTTGAAAATTGTACATGATACTTCAAAAAATTCAACCATCTCAATTTTAATTGAAAAATTAAAATCTATAAAAGGAAAACATCAAAAATTTAGCGTTCAACATGAAAATTTAGAATTATAAAATTGGAGCCATTTAAATTCACCAAATTTTTCAATCACTGATTACCCATTTAACAAAGTTTAATTTTATCTTTTTTAATTTTTAACTCAATTTTTAATTTTTTACTTTAAAATAGTTTACTTTTTAAAACTTCTTTTAGAGTTATTATTCATTCTTGAAAGTTTCAAATAAAATATTTTTTATTTGGAAATGCTTTATTGGTTTAAATCTTCAACTAAAAATGAAGCAACTGTAAGATATTATAGTATGGAAATTAAAAATTGAAAAAAATACAAAACAATTAAGATTGCTGTAATGAGATTGCATTTTTTTCAATTGTACAAATTTAAGTCTTTTAATTCGAAATAGCTTTATGCTTACATCTAAAATTAATTAATTCAAAACTATTAAGGCTTTAATAATATGAAGTTATAAAATATTCCATAGCGGGGATTGTCGTGACGTTTCAAATATTTGAATTTGAAACTACAATTACGAAATGTAAGATTCAAACCCTCCAAAAATTAATATAAAATTTAACTTTCCGAGAAAATTTTAAATGGAAGGCCTCAAATAATGAACTGTTTTGAAATTTCGTATCTGAAACTTTAATTTTGAATTGAAATTATAGATATTTTAAAGATGATAAATATATTAATAATGAGTATCATACTGTAGCAATTGACATTTAAAACAACTAGATAGATTGTTTCACGAAAAAATGTGATTTCTGTCAGAAAAAGTCACTGATGTCATTTTTACCATTCAAAATTGCACAATTTTAAATATTGCATGAAATATTAAGCACCTTTATGATAATTATTCTAAACGCTTTGAGAATGATATGCTTTCTAATTGGAAACTTTCAAAACTAACAAAATGAGCGAATTATAAAACACGTGTAATATTACTCTCCGGCTTCATCCCGGTTTTCTCTTGATGCAAGTTTCTTTCAGCTTCTTACCAGTTCTGCCATCTGGTGGGCACCCTGAGAGTTGTGACTTTAAAATTCCTAACCTAAAAGTGGGACAGCTTACTCATTGGTTTGTATTCCTCCTCCTCACTCGATTCCACGTAGGTTTCTTCATCGCTGGAACTACAATTATTATCCATCTTTGTAAAGATAAAAATTTTGCACAGGTCAAGGCGAAATTAAATTAGCAATTACTAATTAAAAGCACACGATACTCGACATAAAGTCACATACAGTGCGAACTGCAAATGGTGACTATCGAGTTGCCAAGCCGGTACATATCGCGCTTGCGCAGTGCGTTTTTTGAACGACTAATAGAAATTTGGTGGGCACTTTAAAAATGTGGAATAATTGAATCATTGTATTTTGGTTATTAGAAGTAAATAATTTTTATTTGATTGAACAATAAATAGTTTTTGAATAAATATTAATTGCATTGAGCCACGATAGTAAAATCAGAGATGAGTTGGGAGATTTCGCATGCCGTGTATTTGATTTCGACTGACTTACCGCAGCGCGCCCGGTCTGCCTTGAACCTCCCGGAACTAAACTTAAAGGTCCAAAAGCGCGCCCTGTCTGCCTAATTGTTTTATTTCTGGAACTAAAATGAAAGGTGGCTTACCTGCCAGGCGCCCCCTACTCACATGGTTAAACAGGGTACAATTTGATAAAGTCGGCAGAGAAGATCGGAATTGGTAACTCTGATATGATAGAAACCAGAGGCAAAAACAACGGTTTGAAAAATTTGAAAGATAAATTTACTTAATCTAATTAGAAAAAAAAGAACAACTGTCTAGTGTGAAATCTTTTTTTGCTTCGGAACAAATATACCTCTTTCCTCATATGGTACAATTTGGAATTAAATGAATTTTGTTCCTAAATAATTAAATATTATTACAACTTGAATTCTTATTGTCTCGTATATATATTCTTTAAATTTTGTGGTAAATTTTCTCTATAAATAAATAATAATACAATGATAAAAATTAATATGAATCAACTTTCATCTAAATTTTTTCTGGAATCGTAAAATAGAATTACGGCAAGATTTATATGTTTAATATTTGTTTTTCCTTATGAGGCCTATCAATGAAATGTCTATTATTACAAAATTTTCTATCAGAGAAGTCGTAGCACTATACATAATCAATCTAAAGGAAAATTCCGTAATACTAGACAGTGCCTGTTAACCCGGTAAGGACGCTCCAAAAAGACCTCATTGAAACTGATAGAAAAAAAGATTTATGAGAAATAATGCGGTCTTTGTCACGTAAATTCCAGAATAAAACTCATAGATTTGTCTAATTTTAGCAGGTCCAGTAAGGAATTCCTAATAGGTCTCATAGAAACCTCATAGAAACCAATAGACTTTGAGATCTGAAAAATTAATTTTGGTATTCCAGATAGAAGCCAGCTCTATTTGAGTCTGGAAATCCAAGTAGGTTCTGTTTATGTAAAAACCTCATAAAAACCAACAGATGTGGGTACTTTACGAAATCTCAAAAAATTTATTTTGGAATTCCAGACAGAAACCAGCACTTTTTCAGTTTGGAAATCACAATTGGTTACACAGTTATGTAAAATCCCAACAGAAACCACTTCATTTTGCAATGGGAAATCCAGATTGGTTACAGATATGTAAATTCCTCTTAGAAACCAGCAGATATTCTATCTGGCAAATTTTTTCCTAACAGGCAGCCAGATTGAAACTCTTTGAACCTTGTAGATCCTCATACAAACTCTATCAGGTTCAATGAGGTCTTTCGTGGAGGGCAATGCAGGAGACGTTTGCAGAGTACTTGCAGAGCTATTGCAGGGATATTATGAAGTAATTTGCAGAAAATTTTTTCCACCAGGGAAGATAGTCCTATCTTCTTAAATCCCAGTCTTTCTATCTAAATGAATCCTCTGTTTATCCATCTGTATCCTTTTCCATCCATTAGGCTATCCCAAATTTGGTCTATCTTTTGTAATCCCTATCTTCCTATATAATCGAATCTTTTCCTATCTTTTCTCAAGGATAAGTTAACCCTATCCTTCCGTATTCCAATCTGTCTATCGAAATGAATCCTCCACTTATCCACGTCTATCCATTTCTATCCGTTATGTAGTGAAAAATCTTCTCTATATTTTTTAATCTCTATCATCCTACCCATTCGAATCTTTTCCTATCACTTCTCAATTATAAGTCAGCCATATCCTTACGAATCCCAGTCTTTCTAACCAAATGTATCCGAAGTGATGATGAATGCGAAAAATACTTTACGTCGCTCGCATATAGGTTTGGAGAGATGGTGAACGACATAGTTGGATTTTCAACTAAAAAAAGATACATTTTTAACCAAAAATGAAATAGTTTAATTTTCACTAAAAAATAATTTTTAATAAAAAAAAGGAGTTTCAATAAAATAGTTCATTTTTTCACGAAAGAAATGAATTTCCAACTGAAATTTTTTTTTAATGAAACGCCTAAATATTCAGTTGAAAAAATAATAATAATTTTCAGCAAAATCGTTAAATTTTCAATCTTTTTCAAAGAAAAAGGCGAATTTTCAACAAAATACATCAAGATTTTAAACTAAGAAAGATAAATTTTGAACCAAAAATGGAATGGTTAAATTTTCATGTAATTAATTGTCAACGAAAAAAAAACAAACCTAGTTTTCACTAAAATAGGTGAATTACCAACAAAAATAAAATTAATTGTAAAAGAAGAAGAATTTTTTAACAAAAACAAAAATTTTCAATTAAAAAAAAACATTTTTTTAATGTAAATATTAGTATATAAATTTTTAACCAAAGAAATGAAATTTCAATCAAGGTAAATGAAATTTCAATCAAGAACAATTGTTTTCTATCAAAAAGATAAATTTTTATTTAATTCATTTTAAAAAAGTCTTCACCAAAATAGATGAATTATCAACAAAAACAAAATTAATTTTCAAATAATGAAAAGATCAATTTTCAATCAAAAATGGAATACTGCGATTTTTATTTAATTACTTGTCCACAGAAAAAAATCATTTTCACCAAAATAGTTGAATTAACAACAAAAATAAAATTAATTTTCAAACAAGAAAAAAAATGTCTGCCTAAAATATGAATTGTCAACTAAAATGAAAAGTACGTTTTTTAATTTTTAAACTAAAAAAGATCAATTTTCAATTAAAAATGGAATACTGCAATTTTTATTTAATTACTTTTCTACAGAAAAAAAATCATTTTCACCAAAACAGTTGAATTATCAACAAAAACAAAATTAATTTTCAAACAAGAAGAATAATTTTCTACCTAAAATATGAACTTTCAACTAAAATAAAAAGTACATTTTTAACTGAAAATTTTATTTTATACTTAGGTTTTCAGTTTGAAAATTTAATTTTCAACATAAAAGAAACAAACAAATTTTAAACGAAAGAAATCATTTTTCAACCAAAAAGATGAATTTGCAACCAAAAAGATGATTTTTTAACCAAAAAGATTCATTTTCAACGAAAAGAGACGAATTTTCAATAAAATGCATAAATTTTTAACCATATGGTTGATTTTTCAACTAAAAAAAATACATGTTTTAACTCAAAATTTTAGTATATCCTTAAGTTTTTATTTCGAAAAATTAATTTTTAGACTAATGGTTATAAAAGGATATAGGTGGATAAGTGGAGGATTCATGTCGATAGAAAGACTGGCATTCAGAAGGATAGGGCTAACTTAAATTTGAAAAAAGATATAAACAAATTTAATTAGATAGGAATATAGGGATTAAAAAAGATAAACAAGATTTTGGATTTCATAACGGATAGAAAATAATATAAACAGATAGAGGTGGATAAGCTGTGGATACATTTAGATATAAAGACTGGGACTGAAGAAGATAGGGCTATCTTAGAATTTAGAAAATATAGAAAAGGATTCAATTAGATAAGAAGATAGGGATTGACAAAGATAGACAAGATTTTGGATTGACTAACGGATAGAAACAGATAGCCGTGGTAAGCGAAGAATTCATTTGGATAGAAATACTAGGATAGGGATAGGGAGTGGAAAGAAAAGGAAACAGGTGGATAAGTGGCGGATAGACATGGATAGGAAGATTGAGATTCAAAAGAATAGAGGTGACTGTAGATTGAAAGAAAGATAGAAAAGGATAGAAGGTATAGGTACGGGATAAAGATGGATACATCGTTTCTTTCCATTTCAATCTTAGAGATGGAAAATGATTCAAACGGATAGAGACTCTATCCATTTACTTCCAGCAGGGGTGGATTGAACTTTTAATCAGCTCGTTTGTCAACTAAAAAATTTGAGATAGGACTGTAATACGTGCAGGTACAAAAATTTCAATAAGTGTACAAATTTGGTAAAAATTGGAAATAACAGTAAGATTCTGTAAACTTTTAATGATTAAAAAAAAACAATGAAAAAACCTAGGTAGATGAGAGGAGGCTACACTGGTACACATAAAGGAGAAACTTAATTTGAAACAAAAATATACAACCACAAATAATGGAAAAATGTGCTTTAGGAAGCTTGACATTTTGGTTCTAGTAAGTGAAAAAAGATTTTTTGATAAGTCAGGCTACCCGCTACTTCAGCTGATTTGGCGCACCACTGTCATTGTTCGATATTTCGATTTATTAATATTTAATTGAATAACATAACGTAAATTTAAATTACATAGCTCACTTTTAATAAGCTATGTTAATTTTAAGTCAATTTGGAGGTAACACATGGCAATTTAACGGCGGCGCCTAATCACCCGCCCACCGATTATTTATTAATTTAATAATCTTCGCAAGAAAGTCTTATTTCTTTGTTTATTTTTTTAAGTTTATTTTTTTTATAATTCAGATTTAATTTCTTAAATGTTTTTTTTTTCAGAAAACTCGGAATTTCTGAATTAATAATTATTGAATAGAGTTAAATATAGAATTATATTGATTATTATTTGTTATTATCTAAATCTAAAATAATTGTTTACTGCTTATGAGTATTTCTATGAAAACTTCAAAGAATTTCCCATAAAATTCGTAAAAGTTTTCGTAAAAATGCAAAGAAATTACTTCCACCAGAGAAATGTATTCCAAATGTAAAATGTAAATTAAAAATGTATTTGATGCCACGAAAAATAAATTATGGTTCAATCAGTCGTGTAGTCTTAAAAAATAAAGTGGTCTGGCGGAACATTCGTAGAAACTGTGACCTACGATGCAAATTTAGAAAATAAGCTACAAACTTGGTATCTAACTTGGGAAATTTAATTTTTGAAAATTACCAGAATCTTACAAAAACTAGCTTGCAATTTGCCGAAAATTTATGAAAAGTTACCAGAAAAATGATAAAAAACATTGCAAAGTTCCTGGAAATTTATATAGTAATTATTGTAATTAAGATTATCTGCGCTATTTGAAATAAATTCGGTCAACAGAATCAATTTACAACTTGGGATGATCCCAGAAACATGATTCACTGTAGTCAGGAAATTTCGAATCATAATATAATCTATAATCTATTGCGATAAATATATTTTTATGATGCATTGCTAACATAAATTGGGTTTTACACCATTTTTAAAATTAAATTCTTTATACTGTGTAAATAGCGACGCCAGGGCTCGCCAGGCCTCGAATACACCACTGTACATTAAATTACATTAAACCGTTTAATTTAATTTTATTTACAATTTGATATTCATCGTTAGAGAAGCAAATGTGAAAAATTAGTAATTTAATGTTATATTCATTATACTTGTAGCAAAAGAATTTTTATAACATGATTTCATTGTTAATTTCGGACAAATCGCAAATTTGTCTCATCCAATTTACGATAAGATAAATTATTCGTCTTAAATATTTATGTTATTATGATCTCACATAATCTTTCTTTACGAATGTTTGATAAATTAGGAAATACGTGATTTTTTCACGAAAAATAATACTAACGAATAGAAAGAAATCGGCCCTTTTTCAGTTAAAATTGTTATTAAATGTCTTTCAAATTTTTTCAGACAACTTATGACAGTAGAAAAAGTCACAGATAATAAAATATAAAAATTATAACAAAAGACATGGGGTGAATATAGAAATGTCAAATTACATAGTATAAGATTAACCTCCTATCACACAGTTGGAGAAATTATTCCTTTTTGACTATTTCACAAATTTATCGGAACATTACTTTCCGGATGAATAGGATAAATGTTTGTCAAAAATACCTCACATCTTGCAAGCAAAGTAACTCTAAGAAACTTCCAAAAAAGAAGGTTTCTCGCAGAAAATAATGGGTATTCAAAATTCAAAAAGGTATTTTAGTATTACAGTTTTGATCTATTTAGTTTTTTCATCAATTCTTCAAATATCTGTCTTTTTTTTAAACGAAATATTTATCTGGAAAACATGATATATTGTAATCAGTGATAGGGACCATTCAGGAGATGACATAATTTCAAGAAAATCATTGGAATGTGTAAAGGACATCATAACTTTTTTAAAAGAGCGTGAGTACGAAAGTGGCTTTCTTCAGTAAAATCGGATATCAATCTCAATTAGGTTTAGATTTCTTCAGATTTGGAAATTTTCGGTTTGTGAACACTATTTCAAGCTGACATTTTATATATCTGTATATTTTCAATTACTACGGGGTCTAAAAGGTGTAGTTTAACAATTAATTGTTATTTATTTTTTTATTTGATTTTTTACCTGTAATTTTTTTTGAGAAATTGGTGTACTAAAGTAAAACTTTTATAACCCCTTGAAATATAAAAAAATCGCTCCCAATTAGGCTTAATACCAATCATAATGAGAGCAACAAAACTTTTTACTGAGAGATAACGGCCGATTAGGACATTTTTTTACAGACATTATTAGTAACAATAAAAATTATTCACTATGAATATAGTGTTTTAAATTTCATGATTGAAGACAACTGTAAACAGATCTGGTCAGCAAAAAAAAATCTTATGAGAAAAACACAATGATTAAAGAATTGTTTATAACAATAATAACTGTAAACTAATGCAAGTTTTTCAGTAATAATTATGACTTATGTGATAAATTTTGGTAAAGTTAAATTAAATATTAATTGAATTATTTTTTTTGGTGAGTTCAGTTGCAATAATTCTAGTCAATACGAGGGCTGTTTGATAAGTCAGTGACTTTACGACTAAAAGATTTTTTTTCGGCAAATGAGCGTTTTACTTCTCTACATAATCTCCTTTTAGCTCGATACATTTAGTCCAGTGTTTTCCCAATTTTTGTATTCCTTCCAAATAATAGGTTTTCTCAAGGTCCTCAAAATAGGCGTTTGTTTCGGTGATGACCTCTTCATTCGACCCAAATCTCTTACCGCCCGGCATGTAAATGTTTGAAGATTTAAAAAAAATGTTAATGACTTTTGAACAGTTTTAAAATAATAGAATTTTTTCTCAAGTTTCCAAGGAAAAATTAAAATTTTATTTTATTTTACAAAATTCATATTTAAAGAACATCTAAAAAGATTTCAAAAAAATCCAAAAAATTTCCAAACTTCTCAAAAAATAATCTGCAAGATTTAAAGCCATTTTTTTTTATTTCGCAGAATTTTTGAAGAAATTTAAATAAATTTGAAAGATATTCATAAGTTTTTAAAAAATATTAAAAAATTATTTTTAATTAAACAATATTTCAAAGAATTTTAATTAAAATGTAAATGTTTGAAGATTTAAAAAAAAATGTTAATGACTTTTGAACAGTTTTAAAATAATAGAATTTTTTCTCAAGATTCCAGGGAAAAATTAAAATGTTATTTTATTTTACAAAACTCATCTTGAGAGAATATATAAAAAAAATTTCAGAAAAATCCAAAAGATTTCCAAACTTGTCAAAAAAGAATCTGGAAGATTTTAATCAATTTTTGTTTTTTCTTTTTGCAGAATTTGTTCAGAATTTTAGGAAAAATTTGTACGATTTTGAAAAATATTTAGAAGTTTTTAAAAAACATTAGAAAACTAATTGTAATTTAAAAATATTTTAAAAAATTTTAATTAAAATGTAGATTTTTTACGATTTTGAAAAAAATGTTACTGGATTTTGAATGCTTTTACAATAATAAAATTTTTTTCTTAAAATTCAAAGGAAAAATTAAAATATTATTTTATTTTACAAAATTCATCTCAAGAGAATATCTAAAGATTTCAAAAAATTTCCAAACTTATCAAAAAACAATCTGGAAGATTTTAAGCCATTTTTTTTTTAATTTTGCAGAATTTTAGGAAAAATTCAAATCATTTTAAGAGATATCAAACAATTTGAAATCAAATGTAGATTTTTGAATATTATGGGAAAAAGAAAATGAAGTTTTTTCCTGATTTATAACGGTTTACAAAAAATATAATTTTTTTCTCAAGATTCCAGGGAAAAATTAAAATATTTTATTTCATACGTCTCAAAAAAAAAGAAACAATATGAAAATATGGCACCTGCTCTTGCGGGAAAACAAGTAAGATTGCTAGAAAAAATTGAGGTTTTTTAAACCAGTTTCAGAATAAAATTAGTTTCTATTTACGATTCGCTGACTACTAATTCTAATCTAAATGAGTTACTGATTTAATAATAACAATATTTTGATCACTCAGGTAGCAGTACTATAGATTGTTGAAATTCAAAAAAAAAAAAAAAAAGAAAAGAAAAAAAATGTAAATATGTCTGGAACGTGTTTTTTAATTTAAAAAGATTTAATGTTAATTTTGAAATTAAAAAAAAAACTTTATTCCTTTTTTAATGCTATCTCTTCGACACAGTGGTTACTTTACTTTTTTCTTTAAAAACAAAATTTAAACATCTCCTTACTTGTAAAGTCAACCCTTTCATTTTGTTCAAAATATTTGAATTATTTTTAAAATATTAAGAACTAGTAACAAAAATCGCAGAAAACATTCATCAATAGCAAATATAAATAATATTTTATTTATTATTAACAAATTAATAAGAAAAAAGTGTGCTCTTTTTTGGGTGTGTGCCTACACATAAATCCAGCTATCCGTACCGAAATTTGTATACAAATAACCCCTTTTGCAGCTCCCCCTATTCGTACCCAAAAAATCCGGCTATTTGTACCGAAATTTCGGTACTCATAGTCACGGCCTAAAACATATTGTTAAATCACGACTTTCTAAAAGGAGCTGTGAATTCGACCTCGAGTGTTTCCTCTTTGTTTGTACTTAAAATTTACAGAACAATAATTACAATTACAAAAATTTATGTATTTTGCTAAAAATTCGTCTTTTTTAGTAGAAAATTAATCTTCTTGGTTACCATTTTTTTTTATTTGACTGTTTTGTAGAATTCTCGTCTTTTTGGCTTGAAAATGCAATATTTTTGATGAAAATTCAACTATTTAGTAACAAAATCAACTATTTTGTAAAAAATCCTTTTTTTTCAAATCTCAAATTCAGCTTTTTAATGAATATTTGAATATTTCATTTTTGGTTAAAAGCTGATCTTTTGACATTAAAACTTCAACTATCTGGTTGAAAATTTATGTAATTTTTTGAAAATTCGTACTTTTTGACAGAAAATTAATCTTTTGGGTTGACAATTTTTCAACTGTATGGTTATAAATTTATGTATTTTGTTACTAACTCTATTGCTATATTTGACCAGATAGTTTTACGGAAAATTCCGTAATACTTGTCAATGTCTAAAAATTTATTTTCTTTCTTGAATGACTGAGAATTCGTTTTTGTTTGTTTTTTGAGGATTCAACTGTTTTCTGAAAGAGAACATTTAAATTGTACATGATTTTTTAATGATAAAAGCAACAATCCTGTTCTCGACTTTTTTACCAAATGTTCGGAAAATGACAAAAGGATTCTATTCATAACCCATTGATCAAATTTATTTCGAAAAGTTTCTAAACATTATTGATAAAAAGGTCAATTTTAATTGTAAATGTTTTTGTAATATTGGGATATAATTATGTCCTTAATATTTAGCTATCACAGTATAATTTGTAAATTTTTCCCACTTTCAAAGATACAAGAAAAATAAAATTATGGACAAAAACTTACAATATTTTAATTATTATTTAGGCTTTGATTTTGAGGATTAAAAAAAATGTTTGCAGGATTTTAAACAATGTCAGTTACAATTTTTTTGTTAACATTCCAGCAAAAATTAAAATTGACTTGTTATTTCGAAAAAATAATTTGAGGAAATATTTTAAAATATTTTAAATGATTTCCTAAAATTTCGGAAAAGAACTTAAATAAGATTATAAAGCAAAAAATTTTTATTTTGCAAGCATACAAATTTTTTTTTGTCTAAAAGTTCAACTATTTGGTTGAAAATTAATGCATTTTGTTGAAAATTCATGCTTTTTGGTAGAAAATAATTCTTCTTGGTTGAAAAGTCGTCTTTTTTGGTTAAAAATTAATCTTCTTGGTTGAGAATTGATTTTTTTTGTTGAAAATTCAAAATTTTTTATTGTCTCAACATTCTTTTTTTTCTGGTTGAGGATTCAGCTATTTTGTTGAACATTTGTTTTTTTTTTTTAATGTTTTGTATAAGAAATTTGTTTTTTTTTTGTTTGTAAAATTCAACAATTTGGTAGAAAATTCAACTGTTCGGTAGGAAATTCAACTATTTTGTAAAAAAATTCGTTTTTTTATTGAATATTAATTTTCTGAAATAAAAATAAGACTATTCCATTTTTCATCAAAAAATGATCTTCTTATACTAAAAGTTCAACTATTTGGTTGATAATTTATGTAATTTGTTGAAAATTCATCTTTTTTGGTAGAAAATTATTCCTTTTGGTTTGAAATTCAACTATTTGGTTAGAAATTTAGTACGAAATTAATATTCTCAGTAGAAAATTTGTTTAGTTGAAAATTCAACTGCTTTGTAGAATGCTCGTATTTTTGGCTTGAAAATTCAACTGTTTGGTGGAAAATTTAACTATTTGGTGGCAAATTCAACTTTTTGTTGGAAAATTCAATTCTTTTGTAAACAATTCGTTTTTTTAAATTGCAAATTAATTTTCTAAATTGAAATTATAATATTCCATTTTTGGCTAAAAACTAATCTTTTTGACTAAAAATTCAACTATTTAGTTCAAAATGGATGTAATTTGTTGAAAATCCATTTTTTTCCTGAAAATTAATCCTCTTGGTCACAATAAAAGTTGATTCAGCAAAAAATATACTCAACTCCCATATAAGAACCCCCGATCAACGATATTCCTAGAATTGATGTTCTCGGCAGTTTCCTGATGAAGGGAGCCGCGGGACCGAGAGATAGAGAGAGAGGCGGTGCTCAGTCAAGCGTGACAATCAGTATGAGGGCATTAGTTGAATCAGGTTGTGTCATGTGTCCAAATTCAACAGAAATGCTTCATATGGCCCTGTCTGTTTACGTTTGAATTCCCCCAATTAAGGAGCAAGGCCATGAAACCGTTCTTATATCGGGAGTTGAGTGTATCTCAGATATGAGGGCGGGGGAGTGGGTAAATATTGCGGACTCTAATAAAGGGGGATACGTAGTTCAAAATTTGAGAAAAAAATGTCCTTAATTTATGCACGGCCTCATATTTACCCAAACATGTATACAAATCTAAGGATCATCTAAAGGTCATCTCCGTTTACGAAGATCATCTTGACTTTAATTTAATGCAATTTTGTCCACTAATCGGTGCATTCTGCACGTATTTATGAACAATACGAGCACGCGTTTGCAGTACAAGTTCTCGGAAATCAGATGTATTGGTCCCGGCTATGATGTACCCGTTGGACTTGAATGATGTGCAAACTTCTTATCTCCTTTGATAAAAATGGAAAAAATGGATACGAGGTGGGAGGAGCAGAGAAAATGATAATAAAAAATTGCACGACGGACTTTGTTGCTCTGAAAATAGATCGTGCTCATTGGATGGGAGAACAATGTATAATGAATAGATAAAGATTTTACATTTAGAGCCAAGTGATCACGAAGTTGATGTTTTACTATTTCAAGAAAAAGGACACAACATTTATGTGGAATTGACAATATGCTTCGAAACTCCAAGGAATGATTGAATCTGTTTATTCTATAAAAATGATTCTTTGACATAAAGAAAATTAATTGGGGAAACTTTACTGGTCTCAGTTCAGTAAGTTTTACTCAACTTTTGGGTAATTTTTCCCACATAGATTTTCTCCGTGCATTTATTTAATTTTAAAAAATTACAAATTTGCACTCTCGTTTTTTTCAGATTTTGATTAATAAGATTCTTATTTTTTGATGTTATAATTGGCTATTCAGCAGGAGTGTTTAGAGAAGGAGGTCCGAATCTCAACTTGGATTTTCGATTTCTTTGTTCCTTCCCTATCTAATAAAACTGGTTGCTATTTTCAGTTTGTTCTTTTGAATTTTCTGGAAATTTGTAAATCGCAATTTCCAAATGAGCAATTTTAATTCTAAAAATTTATTTCTAAAAGAGAACATTTAAATTGTAAATGATTCTTTGATCATAAAAGCAAAAATTCTGTTCTGAACTTTTTTACCAAATATTTGAAAAATGACAAAAGGATTCTATTCATAACCCCTTGATAAAATTTATTTCTGAATGTTTCTAAACATTATTGATAAAAAAGACATTTTTAATTGCAAATGTTTTTTTAATATTGAGATATAATTATGTTCTTAACATTTAGCCATCACAGTATAATTTGTAAACTTTTGCACACTTTCAAAGAGATAAGAAAAATAAAATTATGGACAAAAACTTACGACATCTTAATTATTATTTAGGCTTTGATTTTAAGAATTTTTAAAAAAATGTTTGCAGGATTTGAAACAATGCCAGTAACCATTTTTTTGTTAACATTCCAGCAAAAATTAAAATTGATTTGTTATTTCGAAAAAATAATTTTGAGAAAATATTTTAAAATATTTTAAATGTTTACTAAAATTTTGGGAAAGAATTTATAAGACTGTAGAAAAAAAAATTTTATTTTGCAAGATTACACATTTTTTTGTCTAAAAGTTCAACTATTTGGTTAAATATAAACTTTTTTGTTGAAATTTTCATTTGACATATGTGACATTTTCAAAAATCTTTTTGAATTTTTTCAAGAGTCTTAGCAAGAAATTAAGAAGCTTTTTAAGCATTTTATAAGGTTTCAAGGCAATACAAAAATTGTCTTAAGATTTCTGGGGAAATTTAAAATGATTTCGTTTTTGAAAAAATTTCTTTTAAGAGAATATTTCAAAAGATTTATCAAACATTCCAAAATATTTCCGAAATTGAAAAGATTTAAAAAAAAACGTGGCTTTTTGAAGATTGCGAAATAAAATATGGAAGCTTTTTAAAGATTTTAATAGGTTTCAAGATTGAAAAATTAGTTTCAAGAGAATATTAAAAAAAAATTTTAAACATTACATAAGATTTCCAAATTGTCAAAAACGAATCTCGAAGATTTTAAGACAATTTTAGGGATAATTCGAGTCAGCTAAAAAGATATTTAGAAATTTTGGATGTTTTTAATAGATTAAAAAGATTTTAAAACTTTGAAAGACTTCCGAACATTTTTCGAAATTTTTCCAATCGTTAAAAAGACATAAATATCTTTTAAAATTATTCAAATTTTTCCTAAATTAGTGTAAACTCACAAGTAGGGTTAGACACGTCTTTACCGCGGGGAGGTCAATGTTCGCAGGACGAGTAGTAAATGTTTGAAATTAAATTTTTCTTGACAAAAATACCAATTTCCTATGAAAAGCACTATAAAATAATACAAAATTTTTAAACGATTCTAAATCTTGTTCAAATTATAATATAATTTTTGTTTGAAAATACGAATTTTCGATGTAAAACACCAACGTAACCTAAAATTGTTCAAAAATTAGTAATCTTCCTTGTAATCTAATGATTTTTAAATAAAAATTTTAAATTCCTACGAAAATCAGTAACATAGTTTTAAATTGTTCAAACTTGTAAATTTTTGTTATCTTTAACAAAAATAATCCCATGCTTTATGTTTGGAAACACTAATATCAGATGAAACACACCAACATAAACCTAAAGTTGTTCAAAAATGGTAAATATTATTTTAAACATAATAATTCTTTTATTAAACATACTGATAATTTCCGACGAAAAACACTAACATTACGTAACATAAAATTGTTCTACATATTTTAAACCATTAAATTCTAATGATTTTGTTTTAAAATGTCACTTTCACGGAAAACCCGCTAACAAAATCGAAAAACGTTAATTGTTGAAATATTTTATTCTTTAAAATAATCTAATCATTTTTTATTAAAAATACCCATTTCCGGTGTAAAACGCAAACATAATCTAATATTGTTGAAAATTGAGAATCTTGATAAGGATTTTTGTTTAAAAATGCTAATTTCCGGTGAAAAGTGAGACAACCTAAGATTTTTAGAAATGTTATGTCTTCTTCGAAACTTTATGATTTTACATTAAAATCATTCTTTTAAAAAAATACTAATTTCCGCGTAAGGTTTTCTATGATTTTTTTGTATAAAAAGGGATTATTTGCAGATTTAATTTTCAAAATTAAAATTTTTTTTTTTTTTTTTTAATTTCAAGTAATAAAAAGCCAATTAGGTTTTAAACAACAATTATTAGAAGATTTTCCAGAAATATCGTTACAACACATTTTTAGATGGGATTTATTTAAAAAAGAAAAATACGGATTAAGGCTCCTAACAAATGTCTTTCCTGATCTTCAAATTAGTGATTTTAATGCCCGCTTGCGTTAGAATTGACACAAAAAAAATTATTTTGTTTGGAAGAAAAATTAACTTTAAAGAAATGTCTAGACACAGAAAATATTTAGTCCACGCACACCGAATTTCGGTGAACCTAGCCGCCTGTTTCATCTTCCCCGGGCTCACCGACAAATTTTCTACTACGCTCACCAAATTTCGGTGAACCTAATTTAATTTAATTAATAATTTAATTTAATTTAATTAATTTTAAATACGTAAATTTAATGATTTTATAATCTTTATAGAGTTGGCTAAGAGACAAAATTTACAGAGAATAATTTTAAAGTTTTCTGGAACATGAACAAAGCCCTAGATCTTCTGATTCCGATCCCTCTCCTCTTGGGGAATCCCTGGAGCAGAAATTCTTGGAGTCCCGCCAACAGTTTCCGATGTTTCAAGTGGTAATTATTAGAATGCTAAAATTCAAACGAGGAACAAAGAGTGGAATTTGATTTTGTCAAATTACAATTCAGGTGACGAATGCAAGGGAAAACGATCGATGAAAAAAGGGGCCGAAACGTAAAACAAAATATACCTTCGTATTCACCTTGACGCGCCCGAGAAAATTTTCTCATCAAACTTTTTCATTCGAAAATTATTACTCAAGATAAACAATAAAAACTTTGAAAATTTTCCGATCGAAATTGATATTTTATAAAACACAACTCGCGATTATTTGGCCGTTTGTGGACAAAAATGCTTGAAATGTGTGTGGTGTATTCTCAATGCATAAGCGATGACTATAAGCAACGCACTTTGTTTTAAAAAGTAATATGTTTATTGCTGTTTAAAAACAAATTAATTCAGAATGAAAACCACGTCTCGCCAACTTCAACAAGTGGGACGGTCATCGAAAAAATGTTAGTTGAAATAACTTATGGCGAGAAAGTTCTTCACTAGACCTTGAAAAAGTTTTCCTGAAAATGTGAAGAAAATCGATTGAAAATTGTGGAAATGGCAGTGAGTTGAAGTCAACACACGCAGCCGCTGGAGCGCTTGGGTAATAGGTCTTTGTTACTTTGTGCGATGTTTTGCGAATTGCGATCAATAGTGCATAGTTATTAGAACCTGCGGCAGCGTGTGTTGATTTCAACTCGCTGCCATTTCCACAATTTTCAATCGATTTTCTTCAAATTTTCAGGAAAACTTTTTCAAAGTCTAGTGAAGAACTTTCTCACCATAAGTTATTTCAACTAACATTTTTTCGATGACCGTCCCTCTGGTCGAAGTTGGTGAAACGTGGTTTTTGTTCGGAATTAATTTGTTATTAAACAACAATAAACATATTATTTTTTTAAACAAAGTGCTTATAGTGCTTATAGTCATCGCTTATGTATTGAGAATACACCATACAAATTTCAAGCATTTTTATCAAAAAGCGGCTGAATAATCGCGAGTTGTGTTTTATAAACTATCGATTTTCGGTCGGAAAATTTTCTAAGTTTTTATTGTTTATTTTGAGTAATAATTATCGAATGAAAAAGTTTGATGGGAAAAATTTGTCGCCCACGTCAAGGTGAATACGAAGGTATATTTTGTTTTACGTTTCGACCACTTTTTTCCGATCCATTTTATCGAGTGGACAATACTTCTACGCGGTTTCGAGCGCTTATCGAGTTCTGGCATCCGTCGTCTCAATTTTCATTAATTTCGAATTGAAAGCTTTTCAAATTTAAAAAAATGTAGTCAACGATTTTGAATTGAAAAACTTCCAATTCAAATTATTTTAGATTAGATAAAATTTTGAAAAAAGGACAATATTTCGAATGGAATGAAAAGGAATTGAACTTGCAGCATTTTAAAATAAAAAGGTTTAAAATGGGATAATTTGAAATTGAAAGTGTTAGAAATTAAAAGAAGGGATAGATCAGAAGCTCTATAAATTGGAAAATTTCAGATTAAAATTTTGAAAATTTGACGATTTCATTAGAAATTGGTTAAAATTGTATCACTTCTAATTTAAAGCGTTCAAAACTAAACAATTCTATTGTGAATTAAAGAATCTCGAAATTTATTGATTTCACAATAAAAATTCGAAAAGAGGACAATTAAAATTTTTTTAGAAATATTTTCAGACTAGAATTTTTAAAATTGAATCTATTAAAATTCAACTCATTTTTCTAGAATAAAATATATTCACCGTAATTTTCACTGTTAAAAATATAAAAATTTCAAAATAGAATTTCAAATTACAAAGCAATTTAAAATGGGAAAAATTAAATATGAAAAAACTTCTACTCCAGAACGTTAACTTAAACAAATCCGAACCTCAAATTACCAATTTTTAAATTGTTAACTATACCTTTCCAAATAAAAAAATTACAATTTTAATTGCAAAATTAAACCTTATGAAAGGGAAAAATGAAAATTCAGAACAATTTCATATAGTTTAATTTTGATCTATTATGATTTTAAACAACAGAAGTTTGAACTTTTTTATTTCAAATCGTTTAATTTTAAAAACTTTCATTAGAATTTTTATTCGTGCTCAAAATTGTCCAAATAAATATTTGTTAATTTTAAATGATTTTTTTTTATTTTTAACTAAAAATCGGACAATTTAAAGATATTCAATTGAAAGTTTCAAAGAATACATAAAAAGATTACTGTATATGATTTAAATGCTTGTAATTGCAAAATTTTAAGCGTTTGAATTCGAATTTTTTTTTTAAATTTTAATTTGAAATACTCAATATATTGAAACATTTTTAAATAAAAAATAATACAATTTGTAATGACTACTTCTAAAATCATCTCATTTTTAAGGCTTGAATTTGAATAAATATTGTCTTAATTTTTCATTGTTTGGAATTTATTCTGGAGGCATTTAATTAAAAAAATTTTAATCACAAAGAATTTAAAAAAATTCAGACAATTTTTTACATTTAAAATTGAATCTAAATAATTTAGAACAGTTAATTCTAAAATGATTAAAGTTATGACTGACTGGAAAGTTTCTTTGTGGCATTATGAACCAATTGAAAAATAAAAATTTAAATAATTTCTCACCATTGGCCAAGTCGATAAAAATTTTTCGATTTTTAATTTTGTCATTTTTTATGTATTGAATATTAAAAAAAAATTTGTTGACAGAGTTTATTGTACAGTTTTTTAAAAAGAGGATCGAAGAATTAAAAATTGAAAAAAATATTATTCTCTTTTTTACGGATCCTGTGTAAACGGATTTTTATGGATCTTGTGTAAAAATGATTCATGTTTCAGGATTTGTAAAAAATAGAAAAAAATTTGGTCTGAAACTTAAAAATATGTACGTGTTTCTTATGTATTTTATCTTACTTTTTCCGTCTTAGGTTATTCACTTCCATAAACTTCACCCAAAAAGGAAATGGAAACAATTTTTTTCCGTATACAAAAAAAATAAATATTTTCAATAGACTTGCCCAGTGGTGAGCACTTTTTGTTTATTCTTTGTTTAATTTGTTCGCAATGCCACGAAGAAACTTTTCAGTGCTATTACCAATGAATCTAATCATTTTGAGTTTTTTCGGCCCACCCTACGTGACCCCCTTTAGTTTAAAGATTCCTATAGTACCTTAAAATATATTTTTATCTATGATTTTATATTTAGTCTTATTTTTAGCAATTAACAATGAATGAATAATGGATTACTATAGATAATTTTATAATTTATATATGCAATAGTCTTAGAGTGAACCTGAAAATGAAGGACGTGTCTCTAAGCCCTGATAACAAGATCAGAAAATAATATTGATCAATACTACCACTCACATGAAATTTGTTTACTGCGCGAATAAAGAAATCCTTTCGATAGAGTATATTGACAATGTGTCATGTTCTCAGTTTTTTTTATTTGTTGAGATTTGACATTCTTCTGGAGTACGTCCTCACAAGCAATGTGTTTTCGCACTTGCTATTCGATATTCCTCTGACAAGGTCGAAGTGATAATGATAATAATTGTGACGAAACGGGTGATGTCAGTAAAAGAGAGTTGACGTGCTTGCATTTTTTTATCTTAAAAAACGCCCAACTGATCAATTTATTCCATTCAGGGCGAGAAAGCATCAGAAATGACATACTCTGCAATCTGCATAACACCGTTGTTTTCCAAAATGATTGACTGAACACGAGGTTTTATGACTTTTCCATTCTTTTTCTTCCTCTTTTTTTATCAAAAATTATACATATTTGCAATGCAAAATTTTTAATAGTTTGCACTTTAGCACTGCAAATCAGTGAGTCAGTAGGGTGACCAGATGGCTTGATTGGAAAATCAGGACATTATCTCACTTCTCACCCCATCCAACCTCTAATTTCCCCCACCCTTAATACAATTTAACTTAAGGTATATTATTGAAAAAACAGGATTGCTATAAAATACCAATTTCAAAATTCCCCAACTTTCCCTGACTTTTCCCTGACCAATTTTTAATTTTCCCTGACCATTATACATTTTTCTTTCAGGTTAAATTTTTAACAAAAGAAATTAATGTTCAACCAAAAAGATAAATTTTCAACTAAAGAGATTAATTTTTCAAAAAAAAGATGAGTTTCTAACAATATACATGAATTTCCAACAAAATAGTTAAATTTTTAACCAAAGAAATGAATTTGCAACTAAAATGAGGAATCTTCAACCAAAAAAATGAATTTTCATCCAAGAGGATTAATTTCCTACCACAAAATATGAATTTTCAACTAAATAGGGTAAGTGGGTATAAAACGGCCAGTTTAGAATTAAAAGGAAGATTACTTCTGAATATTAAATATTAGGCAACGAGAAATTATGTTATAGGTAATACTTTTACATATTCTAAACATTGAAGACGTTAAAAGTCGCAATTAAACCATTTAAATAAGTATGCAATGTCGAGAAAAAATGGCCAGGTTTTTGCCGTCTTAATCACACGTGTAGTTTAAAATGACCACCTAAATTTAACAATTATAAACTTTCTTATTTTCTGATAAACTTTGTTCGTAACGTTGTTAAATGATTTCTGCCCATATTTTGTGCATGATGATAACTTTTCTGTATAAGAAATATGATATAATAAGAACATTTTATAAAGTAAAAGCTTAACCTCATCCTCAGTACACTGAAAAAACAAACATTTAATTCAAGTCGACAATTGGAATTATTTTAAGGTGTAACAAAAAAAAGCATATGAAACCTGAACTTAAGAATGTGTTTTAATTATTAAAGTAAGCAAACAAAAAGACTTAAATTCAGGTAGTCAAGATTGGTCAAGACCTAAAATTAAGGTAGTAAAGACCTGAAATTAAGATGATCTTTATACTGAAAAGGTAGTGTAAGGTTAAGATGACCTTGAATTAAGGACTCTTCTTGCTGAAAGTAAGTCGCATATGTAAAATGAAATTATGGATCTGCTCACCTCCCCCCTCCCCCCGTAACTTGTGAGCCCTAAGTTGAAATCACTTAAATTATAAAGATAATCTTTATAAAATCCTTTCGAATTTTCTATAAATAGACAGTTCAGGAGTGACTTTTGAACTGAATACAATTTTGGGAGGCGCTTAGATTCGATGAAGATGTATAGGGCGCGTGGACTATGTTACGGGATATCATTATCAAAACTGCGATTGAAGTATGTGGTACGGCGACTTTAGGAAGAAAATCTGGTGATGCATGGTGGAATGATGAAATTAAGGCAGCCCAAAAAGAAAAGAAAGAAGCGTACGACGTTCAGGCAACCGCCCACCACAGTCTCTGTACGCTCTCCTCCACGTCAGTGGCTGACCAATTAAAAAAAGAGTCCCAAAGAGCGGGAAGCCTTGAATTGATTATTTTAGTATGACGTCATGGAAATTCATACAACTTTTTCGTGAAAATATGCTAAACGTAAAATAAAGTAAGATCGATTTGGTCACGGTACGTTATTCTGCAACACTTACTATTCCGCGAAACATTTGAGTCGTTTTTTGATTCTATTATATTGATTTTTAGTTGGCAAATTGTACTATTTCCAGGAAATGTTATATTTTTCACGTCGCAAAATCAACAAAAACACTGATGCATGTATGCAGGCTAACGGACCGCGATTTTTTCAACTGCGCAAGTCGAGACCGTCTGAACCGTTTTCAATTGGAATGCATAATATTGCGCAATATATTCGACTTGGTACTCGCGCATTGCGGCCGTTCCGAGACAAGATTCGCAACCTTCTCTCGCCCCTTGAGCTGAGAAACTGTGTGTGCCAGCAGTTCTAGGAATGTCGGGTGTATTTATCCGTATTATTATTGACAGTATTTATTGATTTCAAATCGACCCGCGCTTTTCGCTACATGCAGAGTTGAAAAAGTTGCTTACAGGGGATGCGTCGATACGAGGCCTGGGCAGCCAATAAACGTCGCTTGACAAGAATAAGCAGCCAACTTGCGGTAGAGGGGTGGGCCTCTTCAGCCTTAAAATGATCGAATCGTGATGTTTTGCGGCGCTTTATGAAATCGAGACTTTACTGTATTAAAATCTTTCCAAAGCCGTTATAATAACATTAAATATTTAGAATCCTAACGAGATCCTTACAAATATGTTGACACACTTTCAATCATGGAAAATATCTTAAAATCCTTAGAAATCCCGTGAAATCAACGCGACCCTTTTAAATCCCTAAAAATTCGTTTTAAAACTTTACGAATCTTTTAAAATCCCCTGAAATCTTTTGAAATCTCTTCAAATCCCTTTATGTCTTCGAAATATCATTAAAATCCCCTGATATTCTTCAAAATTCTTGAAAATACGTCGGTATCACACAAAATCCTATAATATCCGTTGAAATCCCTTCAATCAATTTGAAAGCTCTTAAGAACACTTAAAAACCTTCAAAAACTACGAAAATACTTTACATAACCTGAAATCTTCAAAATCCTATAAAAATCCCTTACAATCCTTGTAAATTCATGGAGATCCCTTAAAATCTCTAAAATCGGTTAAAATCTTTGAAATTCCGAGAAATATTTCAAAATATCACGAGATCCCTTAAAGTCGTTAAAGAGCCTTTAATATGTATTGAAATCTTTAAAATTTGTGAGAATCATTCAGAAAATCTTAAAATTCCGTACAATATATTAAAAACTTTCTAAAGCCATTAAAATTCCTTGAAATCCCTAAAAATTCATTATAGTGTTCGGATATCCTTTGAAATTCAGTTAAATCTTTTGATATCGTACAAAATTTCTAAAATCCGTGTATATACTTTGGAAACTTTAAAATTTTCTTAAAATCTTTTGAAATACCGTGAAATCCCCAAGCACCCTTCAAAATTCGTGAAAAGACTAATGTATGACATGAAATCCTTCAAAACCCTTTGAAATCGCATGACTAATTTTGAAAGATTCTTAAATCTCTTCAAATCTCTTGAAATCCGCGGAAATCGTTTATATTTACTTAAAATCTCTTAAAAGTCGTCGAAATCCTTTGTCATGTCTTGAAATCTTTGAAATTCGGTAAAATCTCTGGAAATCTGATGGAAGTCATTGAAGTGGCATGAACTCTTGTAAAATCCCTTCACAAATAGATATTCTCTCTGAAATTTTACTAGGTGATTTCTTCAAACTCTTGAAATTCTTTCAAATAATTTGAAATCCTATTTTAAAACTTTTGTAATCCCTTGAAGTCTGTTGAAATTATTTGAGATCTCGTGAAATCGCTAAAAGTGTCCAAGTTATCAATTAATTCCATAAAATTTTTGTGATTCTTTGAAATCAACAATTCCATTTTTAGCCACAGTTTGCAACTGTTTTATTAATTTCATATAAGTTTTATTCATAATTGAAATATATCATTCTTTCTAATTAACAAATTTTTATAAAAATTTCAGGATATTTTTATTTTTCTCTCTCACCTTCCAAATATCAACAGAAAATCAGCAAAATCTTCCACATTTTTCTTATTTTCAGGTCCTAACCCTTATAATTTCAGTCAGGTGTCCGTCCATCCGTCATACAAAAGGATATGAGCGCCAAAGTTTGAAATTTGAAAAGGGTATAAGCGCCAACATTTATCAAATCAAGAGGGCATAAGTGCCAACATTTTCTGTAAGGAGAGCTGAAATTAAGTACAGCGATTCTGAAACATGTATAAATGTTCATTTGCTAACGAATGAGTTCAACTCCTTGATATATACCTCAAGGGAATTAGGTTAGAAATAAGTATACGTAAATTTCAGATAATATATTCATTTATTCATAGAAAAAGTAACTAATTTTTAAAAAATATATTAAATCTAAAATAGCTTATTCGATGTCCAATTTTACAACAGTGTAACATTTTTATGTGCACAATTCAATTCTTTAACACTCATATGTCGGGGACATTCAATAAAATTAGATGACTATTTGCGTAAACTGCTTTATTTTGCTACTGAAGTGGTTCACCATAATGTTAGCATTTTCATACTAACTTTTTGAACTGTCCACATAATGGCTTATATTCAATTATACGATCATGTAAAATTAAACAAGAAGCTGACGCTAATCCAGGAAAGTTTTCTTTAACCTTAAATTCTAGACGAACAGCAACCTGTTCATACTTTAATGATTTATTTTATTTTGAACAATCAATAACCGTTAGTGGAGCATACTGTAAGAATTCATTTTTCATTAAAAGTGGAAGAGGCTCCGTACCATAATAATTAGCTTGGAAATTAGTATACATCTCATAAATCACAGCAACCTGATTTTTATCTATGTCTAAATTTAAATTACCATATGGATAACGTTGTGAATTCAAAAGCAGTTTTACATTGGATATTTTGCTATGGTCAAAATAGATGGCATTTTCAGTTGACACATTTTTTCTGTTTGTCTGTGAACCTAATATTATAAATATAGGCCTTTTCAACTGGGTTGATGTTTTTACCAAATATGATTCGAAGTAGTTGGTAGTAATGGATATTCATACCATTCCCAAGTACGAAAGCTTATTGGAATAGATGGATCATTTTCAATATACTTTAACAATTAAAATTTACGTTCATCTGACGATCTTATGTATGGAAATAATCATTTAATGTTGTTAATCTCTATTTTAAATGGGTCATTTGCCGCTGCAGCTGCTGATGGCACTGTTTGTAAAACTGAATTTGCATCACTCTTCGATCTGGTTATGATGATCTCATGTTTAGAATTAATAATGATTTTATGATAATCTTCAGCAAACCCTAAGTGGTATGGAAACATCAAAATGACCAGCTGCATTTGTTAATATCTGTTCACTGTTACATTCAAGCCAAGCAGCATTCTCCAAGAATCTACTCCGACCTGATTGCATGGATACATAATTTTTCATAAGACTCGTGAGACCAAAATTTTTGTTTCTATCAATTTCTACACCATTAAGCTCATATCTTGCTTCTTCAAATAAATGACAAATTGCATTTATAACTCAAACTGTATGAGTCACTAGAGTTCCATCGTCCTTGGTTAATCTTCTTTGTATATGAAGTGAGCTTTTGCTTGGTAGTAGACAATGATCTTGATTTTGAACAGCAATTCCAATCTCATCGCTGTTATTGCAGCTCGATGAAGCATATGGTTGTTGTCTATGTACTTCATAATGTGCAATTGACTCATCAAAGATGATTGGAGAATCAGTATTCAAAAGTTTCTCTTCTATGACCAATTATGAAAGGTCGAAATATAAAAACACAACAATAAGTAAAAAAAACCCTTTATCTTCTTAAGCTTTCTTTACTCCTGGTATGAGCTTGAGACCTAGATTTTTCAGCATCTGTACGTTTTGACGTGTTAACGCCTTGAACACTCATTGATGACTGGCAGTTTTCCGGCATGGTAGTGATTTGCTAAAACCAAAGTCAATCTTTTTATCTAAAAAAATACCCATTATAGCAAAGACTTGATGTGTAATCTGATTGTTATAATTTCACCACGAAAATTAACCAGATGTCCGTCTTAATCAACTATCCGCAGCTGAATATTATCTATTGTCTCGACGGGGATCGGCAAGTAAATGATGTTTGATGGAACTTCTACTATCTTATATCCCGGTGGCACAACGGGAAAAAATTCATGAATAATGTGCACTTTATGATTGTTTATGTATGCACCTGTAGTTATACTACACTCAATTCTCAGAGAATTTACTTTAATTATAGATGCAGGTTGATCAGATTCATAATGTTTATTAGCTTCTAGTTTTCGTTTTGCAAACGCCAATAGACGACCAATTGAATCTGCTGGTTCAAAATTTATGCTATGACTACACAAAATTTCTCTTCGCAAAGTATTATTACTTGGTTTAATATGAATATGAATCCCTTTGTCTACTAAAACGCCCTGTATATAGTGCTGTATATCACATATCTCGTAGCTTCCTGTAGGTATGGTGATTGATTCTGAAGCCACGTGAAATTCGTTGTGACCATCATCTACATTTGGAATTAAATTGAAGGTTAGGAACTCTATAAGACCCAGAGTATAATTTTTGCTTAATGAAAGTTCAATTGGAGAAAAATACTGAGTTTCTAGCATTGAAGAGGCCTCAGACATCGTCAAAGTAAACAAATAATCCATGATGCAGATAAAAGCGTAACTGACGGTGTATCCTTATTACACAGATCTATATAGATTGTACTTACTTCGAGAGTTTAACTGATTACATAGAAGTTTTAAACATAAATTTTCACACACAAAAGTGTTATAATTTTGATATCTCTCATGATTATATTTTGTGCTCCCAAACCGATATATTTAATGAGATACAAAGGTGGTCGGCGATTACCGAAGCTATCAAAATAAATAACTTAGTCGACCACCTTTTTATATGCGACCCAATGTGTACCAACACCACCTTTGTTATCTAGATTGACAATAACCGATTCATATTTATGGGCACCTCTTATTGGTAATCCATGCCGTATAAAACGCCTCGAAAATGTGGAATTTTCAAAGTTTTTGCAAATTTAAACAAATCAAAATCAGTTAATGGTCTCTTTGGTGGCTTCACTTTAAGTTTTTTGACTGACATTTGAGTCCTGATCCTTGCGTGTATGGTTTCAGTCGAAGTCCTAATCCCTGTTTATATGGTTTTAGGTATAAACCTTTTTCTAGTGCAATTGCTTCAATTGTTTCATTGTGGTGCTTATTCTCAGCGAGTTCTCGTTTTGCAGCACGATCATCATTTATAGCTTTAGTTATTCCTGCAGCTTCACCAACCAATGCTCCAGCATCACTACGTCCAGCAAAGACAGGTACAAGGAAGGGTAGGAAACCACCTACTTTAGGTGCAAGAGGTAGAATGCGAGATTTTTGGATGTTGCGTCGACCACCAGTCTTTAAAACAGCAGCTCAAGCGCCGCTGAGAGCAGATTTGATAACTTTATTAGTATTTGTAGTAGTTACTATTGACTTCTTGGCTGCTAGCATAATTTTTTTCAATGCTGTAGTGCGTTTCTTTACTTTCAATCCCATACCTAATTTAACTTTAATTTTCATGGTATTTGCTATTGCCCACCCAACAGCCTTTTCATCTATTCCCGCCTCTTTAGCTAACACGCGCTTCCAAGCTTTCTCAGTTAAATCTCTGTCAGCTACGTTTTTAAGCTCAATTTTATCTCTATTCTGTGAGTAGGCAATATAGTGAGCTTTACAAGCTGCTTCAATAGGATTAATTCCAGGATCACCCCGCGCAAGTCTCTTTGCTAGCTTTGCACCAGGTCCGCAATACTGATATCCCAGAAGGTGCAATTCCAATGGAAGATTGTTGATAATTCTGTTAAGTAGACCTCTACCACGTCTTACTTCGTTCGAGGTTCGCTTACGACTGACTCCAGATTCGTTTCCATGTACAAGCATATTTGTTTGGGGGATACTATCAGACTGAAGAGCTAACCTATATAAACTGGGTATAGATAGTTTTTACCTCAGTCATATTTAAGATGCAGTTTCAAACACAATCTATTAAATTCCTTCAGTGAATTTTGATTTGTTCACGCAAGATGAAAAAACATGGACAGTTGTTACCGAACAGTATACGAGCAATATTCTGTGGACCATCCAAATGTGGCAAAACTAATGCCCTGATGGCTCTAATAACACATCCTAATGGGTTACGATTTAAAAACATATATGTCTATTCAAAATCTTTAAATTAGCCCAAGTATCAATTTTTAGAAAATTTCTATAAGCAGTAGATGGTGCTGAGTACTATCCTTTCAATGAACATAAAAATGTAGTAACACTAAGTGGGGGACGATCAAATTTAGTAATAGTTTTTGATGATATTGCTTGTGAGAAACAGGACAATATGAAAGCTTTTTTCTCTATCGGTAGACATAAGGATGTTGATTTTTTTTACCTGAGTCAAACGTATGCACGTATACCTAAGCATCTCATACGAGATAATGTTAATTTTTTGGTGTGATTCAAACAAGATGAAATTAATCTCAAGCACATTTACAATGATCATGTGCATACTGACATACCTTTTGTGCGATTTGAAGAGTTGTGTTTAGCTTACTAGAAGGATAATAAATATGGATTTGTTGTGATCGATAAAGATAGTAATTTTAACCAAAGTAGATATAGAAAGTGATTTGATTGTTTCGTAAACCTAAATGAATGATAGATATATGTATAGACCAACTGTTACTGAATACAGACAGTTGCATTGCAGACACAGTTGCATTAACATGTCTCTCAAAAATGAAAATCTTCATAAGCAAAAAGATCTTTCACATCAAATTTCTAAAGCAAGTTAATCAATTCTTTGAAAGTATAGACTAATAAAGATAGGTAAAACAGCTTAGCAAGCCCTAAGCGATAATTTTCAACCAATTTTTACACCACTTAAAAAAATAATTCATGGTATTGAGTCAGTTAAAAAAATTGTTCCTTTCAATGACCAAATCGACAATGAGATGAAGAAAGAGGTAAAAAATGAAGTTTTTGAGTATGACGATCTGAATGATGATGATGATGATGGTGAAATATCATTCAAGTTTATTGAAATTATTAAAATCATTTATTTATTACTACGTACATAGCACATCGTACATTTTAATGTATGAAGCCACCATTCACATTTTTAAGTTGTGGTAATTTCTCAATAACCTTCCAGCAAACACTCTGCAATTTGAAAGTGATCATTTACAAAAAAAAAAATTTTGAAATGTACAGGACTAGAAAATACGAGTTTTCTCGAAGCTTTATTTTCTAAATTTTGCAAATTTATATATATGATTATACACTTTGCACATACACTGATTTTACATCATACCAAATACCTTCAGCTATAGTTTCAATGATGGCGTCTTTAACACGTTGAAATGATACAACACCCAGTTAAAGAAGAAGTTGATTCACACATGAGCTCACTTGCTTGAGAACAGCAAACGTTGTTTCTTGAAATATAACTGGATATTTTCGTGTTCCTTGTGCATTTTCATCTTGATCATTTTCATGCAATGCTACAACAAAATCTCCATATGATTCAGTAAAATGGTTAATAAAACTTTCACAATTGATGCTTTGCTGCTTCTCTTCCCCATTAAAATATAATTAAATCATTTTAAAATGGGTTTGTAACAGTTTCCAGTCTTCAGGTCGTAGGGATACGATGGCACGTGGATGACTTGCAGCTAGTTGCACTGCTAAAGTCAAGCTTCCATCTTTTTGAGTATCGGCTCCAACAATGATTTGCTTTATGAACGATGAATTGAGGTTATATGTTGTAGAATGTAGCATTTGATTCCGATGTGTATATGACATGATGATGATGCTGCTTGCATGAATGGTTTTTAAACAGTGAGTGTTAAATGGAAGTTTTACACTATGCATTGTCTATTCACAAATTCAATTTGATTGTACACACCACCCAAGTACAACATATAGAGATCTTTGTCTTCACATGTTTTCATAGTTGCCTGGAGAAGAGCTTTATAATTTCTAAACAATGTAACCATCCTCTTGGTTAGAAAAACTGAAAATTTGTTGTCCACAATTGCGAAGAACCTCAATCCGTATCTAGTCGACGCTCTCTTGATGCCATTAATTTCATATTTTTGTTCAACTCCAGATTAGCAAGCCTCTTTGTTGGAAGGAACTTTTAAACTTTGAGACCTACTTGGTTTAATTTATTGTAAACCATTTTCCACTGCTTGAAATTTTCAATAAATGTACTGTACAACTTCCTTATCAGATTCTGAATATCTGATTGCACTTGTATTAGGTGTTTGAGTTCTTGGTGTGAAGCTAGAATAAATAAGTAAAAAATTCTTGCTTCATACACGCACTCTTCTGAAATAGTGTAGTTTCCTAGGCTAAGAATAGATAGATATCACTCCCTTTTTTTATACAGACAAGACGGTATGGGAGTTGAAACCTTCATCACTCTTGTGAAAAGAATTAAACCGCAGTGTTCAAATCCAGAAGTTTTATTAGACTGGATCATTGCAGAAAAAATCTAAGGAAAAGCGGAAAAATCCATTTGTTTCTTATCGACTCAAGATTATGATAATCTTTTCAAAGCTCTCAGAACTAACTTTGGAACTACGGGATCACTAGAAACTCATCGCACCAAACTATCACAAGTAGTCCAAGAAGCTGGGGAAAGTACGCAGAATTTCATTGGAAGATTCAACCAAAGAACGCACGAACTTTTGTACGCTGTACAATAAAAAAATCATCTAGCACACGAACGAGAAATTTGCATAAAAAATGAAGAGCAAACAGTTCTCGAAAAATACATCATGAATTTAAGAGAAGAACTTTCAGACCGAGTTTCAAGCAAAAATCCTAGCGATGTTAGAGAAGCACAACAAATGACAATGCAATCAGTAGTCTGATTAGCTGAAAGAAGTAAAATTCACTTATCCAAAAACACGATTAAACCCCAACTACCTATTCGCACAGCCCTCAATAAATCTCCTTTTCAATCCTCAAACTCTCAATTCAGTAAACAAAAATACCCTTCATTAAATAATCCTCCAAATCACAGCATACCTTTGCAGCAGAGAATCCAGTTATTTTGCAGTCAATGTAAAAAACCTGGACACACCGAAAATCAATGTTTCTCCAAGCAGAAAAATTTTCATACAAAAGCCTCGAGAAGTCGACCTCCGAACCGCGTGAATTATCTCCAAGGAGTAATGGAAGAAGAAATTCAGGAAACGGAAATGGAGACGGAGACAGAGTATCAGCAATATCTGGAAGATTATACTCTATCAGAGGACAATTACACGAAGCAACTAAACCTGTAAAATTATTATTCGATAGTGGTGAATCGATAAATCTAATAAAAGAAAATTGCATTAATAAATACACCAGAGAATTTCAATGAACAAAGAGTTTTCAATGGGAAATGATAAGCACCGGACAAACGAAGTCACCAAGTTTAAGTTTCAAGGGAAAGAACATTTCTTTGTGATTGTACCAGAAAATTTTCCTATACCCGAGGAAGGCATCATCGGAACACCATTCCTATACTCTTATTAGTTTGACTTGTCCAACAGGTCCCTCCGACTAGACGATAAGGTCTATCTCTTAGAGTACGACGGTATCCTTATCCCAAAAAACACCATAAAAATGATAACCGTGAAAACAAACAAAAAGCAGGGGTACAGTCTCATAGAAGGTAATCCCTACATTCCAAACTCTATTTACCGTATTGTTGACTCACAAGTTATGATTGCTGTTAGTAACGAAACCGAAACAGATTTGAGATTGAGTGACGAGGAGATAAATTACAAGTTTATCAATGTTGGCCCAGAACGAGAAGAGCGTGTAACTTACATTACACAGAAGGAATTAAACGCTAGATTGAAATTATTGAATGGAAATTTGAGACTTGAACATATTGAAGATGCCCACAAAACACAGATTAAAAAAATAGCGATCTCTTATCACGGCATTTTCTCACTTCAAGGAGACCCACTACCATGCACAAGTCTCGCGTCACATAAAATCATCGTGAAAGACGAAGCAAATATTAATATACGTCAACCGCGACACCCGGAATATCACAAAGAAGAAATTTCAAATCAACTAAACGAAATGTTAACCAAGAAAATAATAGAAGCCTCGGACTCACCATTCAATTCACCATTTTGGGTAGTCCCGAAAAAACGCGATGCGTCAGGAAAACCTAAATGAAGGCTTGTGATTGATTTTAGGAAGTTGAACGAAAAAACAGATCAAGATGCCTACCCACTTCGTGTAATCGACGAAATTTTGGACCATTTGGGAAAAGCAACATTCTTTTTATCCTTTGATTTGAGCTCAGGATTTCATTAAATTCCAATGAACGAGGACTCAACAAAATATACAGCACTTTCTACACCTGAAGGACATTTCCACTATAACCGCATGCCGTTCGGGCTCAAAAACGCTCCAGCCACATTTCAAAGAATGATGGACACAGCACTAAGGGGACTAGTAGGAAAAATATGCCTCGCTTATCTGGACGACATTGTTGTCCTTGGAAGCACACTCCAAGAACACAACGAAAATCTCGTTATCTTGTTTGAACGTTTACGGGCTACTGGACTCAAACTTCAACCAGACAAGTGTGAGTTTCTTTGACCGGAACTGCAATACTTGGGACACGTGATCAAGGAAAACGGAGTGAAACCAAACCCACATGAATTATCTGCTGTCCAAAATTTCAAAAGACCTGAGAAACAAAAAGAAGTCAATCTTTCTTGGGATTCGCTGGATATGACAGAGAATTCATAAAAAAACTTCTCCACGATACCCCAACCATTGACAGCACTAACGAAGAAAAATCAACCCTTCAATTGGACGCCATCTTGCGAAACAAGTTTTAACTGTTGAAAGATGCTCTTTGCTCAGCACCGTTATTAGGACATCCTGACTTTAAGGACACATTTACTCTGACCACTGATGCAAGGAATGTTGAGCTGGAGGCAATTTTATCTCAACAGGGACACCGAGTTTGCTACATCTCAAGAACTTTGAACGAACCCGAGCTAAACTTCACCACTACTAAAAAAGAAACATTAGCAATCGTATGGACAGTTAAGCGTCTTCGACAATACATTCTTGGACGTCAATTCATAATACAAACGGACCATCAAGCTTTGACGTGGCTTTTTAACGTGAAAGACCCTTCTTTCAGGTTGATGAGGTGGAGATTTGAGATGGAAGAATACACATACAAGATCGTGTATAAAAAAGGAAAGGAAAACACGGCAGCTGACGCGCTTTCAAGAATGCACCCTATTCAAGATCGAAATCTCTCAGAGCAATTGAGAGAGAATGCACAAATAAATCAAGTAATGACTCCCAAGAAGTCGATGCGATTGATACATCATCATCAGGCGAAAATAACCAACCAATTTCTGAAAGATTGCGAAATCACGAACCGATAGATGAAGGAGAAATTCAAAACGATTACGCAATCTGGAAAAGGAACAGCCTGCCTAGTAAATCAAAAATCAAACCTGTTGCCACTGGAAAGAATTGGATTAAAATATAGCAAACAAAATATTTTCTCTTTGCTAAGAATCCAGTTGTCAGACTATGATGAAGAAAAATGAGTCAAACTCATCTACATAAAAATTAAAGATTTCACCCGGATAAAAACCTGGAGCATACTTAAATTTCACATGGAAGACCCCGTAATCCAAATAACGGAACGTGTACGCACCGGGGATATGTCGAATTTTCTATTACAAAAAAAATTCACAGAACACACATTTTTCCTGTGTGAACGACCTGACAAAGAATTGAGTGAAGAAGAGAAACAAAATCTGTTGAAAGAGGCACATGGAAACGTGGCCACTGGCCTCTTTGGCGAGAATAAGACAATCAAAAGACTATGCGAACAAACATCGTGGGAAAATATGGAGAAAGATGTAATCGACTTCGTTAAGAAATGTCAAACATGCCAACGCGAAAAATTGACCAGAAATCGTCCCAAGGTTGAAGCAGTCATTCTGGAAATGCCTGCGCATCCAAATGAGAAGAAGCACTGTGGGAAACGACAAGGAAATCATGCTAACAAACCTGCTAGATCACTACATTTACATATTTTCTTCGCCAAAGCACATCTTAATTGACCAGGGCGCTAACTTTGTATCGGAATTAGTTCAAAAATTTGAAAACCTTTTTAGAATCAAACATATCAAAACAACTGTTTTCCGTTCACAAAGCAATGGAACCCTCGAAATAACTCACGGAACAATTAAAGATTTATTAAAAACATACATGGCCGATAATGAGACGGAATGGGATCAAAACTTGAACCTTATATGCTGAGCATTTGATACCGCAGTCCATGAAAGTACAGGTTTAACGCCGTTTGAAATGACATTCGGAAGAAAAGCCAATTTACCTTCAGCCTTAGCAAGAACTACGTCGTTAGCCCTTCAAGAACTGTTAGACATTTGGCGAAAGAAACATGAGCAATATTTGGAAAAAGGAAGAACTGCCATTCAAAAAACACAGGAACGATTAAAAAGGCAGCAGGGTGCAAAAATAATTATTAGTAATCCTCTTTTCGAACCAGGAGATTGAGTATTATTGCATAATGACAGTAAAGAAACAAAATTAGCGAGCGAATGGCTCGGACCCTACACCATATGCTAACGCGTTCATTCCTCTGATTATGAAATTCTATACAATAATCAGCATTACACTGTACACGCTAATAGGTCGAAAACCTTCTACCAATAGCTTCATCGGTTCATTTTATGTTTTTTTAGAATGCACTTTACTTGGTTACTGCTGTCACTTCTTTCGATTACATCTGCTAACGTGACCCTCACTTCACTCGATGGTTCCACCATATTACTATTACTTTCTGTCTATAAATGTCCAAACTATGCATTTGTTTATAAAATTTGTTTATAAAATGAATAAATAATATCGAATGAGCAATCTCAATCACTAAATATTACCACTCATATAGTTTAAAGGTACAAAGAAAGAAAAGCGATTACTTTTTGCCAATAAAGGCCTAAACTATGCATTTGTTAACATAGTTTGTTTACGAAATGAACAAATTATACCATACAACAAATTTTCATAATCAAACGTGATCCTGTTGATAAAATCAGGCAATTTCAACTCACAAATATACTTGGAAGTAAAATTTCCAATGTGTTGACATATTGTTAAAATAATTTGTTTATAACAATTGGATTCGATATCCTCTGAATTATTTATATTCTTTGGATACTTCGTCATTCATTTTCGTCAAAAATGGGCTTAATTAAGTTATTGATTTTAAGATAAAAAATAATAATTAAAAAATGTCTCATTTTCGCTCGTTGTTTATTTATATAAAAAATAGAAAATGACCAAAATTAAAAAATCGAATCCATAGACGCTCTTGTGCAACTATCGCTGATCACTTATAAACAAAAAAATTGAAAATCGGTTGAGAATTGTAGGCTGTAGGTGATTTTAAATAGTAACTTCCCGATTCAGCCCACTGTGTGGTGGCGGTAATGCAGCGCTGCTGCGCTTGCCCTGATATTGGTGGTATCTTTCTGGTACTGAGTCGCAGAAGGCTCATAGACTCAACGTTATTGGCTAATAACAGCATCTCTAAGCGCGCCATATATTTGACATTGCACGATGAATCTTATTTTGATTCTAATCTTAACTATATATAGTAATATATTTTGAATAGAATTTACTAAATAGGTGTCTTTTACAAAAGGTACTGTATCGAAATGTATCAAAGTAACATTTATATCACATTTAATTGTATTAGTCCATTAAACATTCATTTAAAGATATAGGAATGATGTGATCTAGTAATCACATTTAAAAAGTTTAGAAAGGGTACGTGTACTCGAGCAATAATCACCAGTACCATAATAATCTATAATGTAATTATAAAACTCTTCATAACAATTATTTCTCTATTTTTCTCCGTATAATGTAAGTTCCGAAATATTTACAGGTGGGCCCACATAAGATTCCGTTAGGACAATAATTCCATTTTCTGTTTCCGATATCCGCTTGAAAGCCGAATAGAGCCTGATCGGAAACCATTTTCGGGCTTAGACGAAAACAGTCTCCTAACCTAAGTTCCGATAGAGTTGCAACTAGAGCCGCATAAGATTCCGTCAACCAAATAATTCAACTTTCTATTTCCGATGTCCGCTTTAAAGCCGGATAGAGCCAGATAGGCAATCGTCTTCGGACTTGAAGGAAAACAGTCTTCTAATGTAAGTTGCGACAAAGTTCCAGATAGGGCCGCATAAGATTCCGTAGGCCAAACAATTTAGTTTTCTGTTACCGAGGTTCGGTTCGAAGCCGGATAGACCCAGATAGAAAATCGGGTTTAGACTTAAACGAAAACAGTCTTCTAATCTAAGTTCCGACATAGTTCCTGATAGGGCCGCATAAGATTCCGTCGAGCTAATAATTCAACTTTCTACTTCCGATGTACGCTTCAAAGCCGGATAGATCCAGGCAGAAAACCACTTTTAGGCTTAAACGAAAACAGTCTTCTAATCTAAGTTCCGATATAGTTCCAGATAGGGCCGCATAAGATCTCGTCGAGCAAACAATTCAACTTTCTATTTTCGATGTTCGCTTCAAAGCCAAATAGATCCAGATAGAAAACCATTTTTAGACTTAAACGAAAACAGTCTTATAATGTAAGTTCTGAAATAGTGCCTGATAGGGCCACATAAGATTCCGTCGAGCAAATAATTCAACTTTCTATTTCCGATGTTCCCTTTAAAGTCGGATAGAGACAGATAGGCAATCGTCTTCGGACTTGAACGAAAACAGTCTTCTAATGTAAGTTGAGACAAAGTTCCAGATGGGGCCACATAAGATTCCGTAGGCCAAACAATTCAGTTTTCTGTTACCGATGGTCGCTTCGAAGCCGGATGGATCCAGATTTAAAACCCTTTTTCAACTTAAACGAAAAAAGTCTTCTAATGTAAGTTTCGACAAAGTTTCGCATAGGGCCAGACAAGATGCTATTTTCCATATGTCATCCAGATTAAAATCCGAATAGTGGCTAGTTTTCCGTTTAAGATTTTACGACGCGAAAGGGATCCAGATAGAGACGGAATAAAATCCGACGTGGGCTATTCGCACCTTTATCCGGCTTCGTATCTGATTCTATCGCATCCTATCCGTCATTTTAAGCAGGGTTCTTAATGTTCTTGCCTCAATGGGCTTCCCTGAACCTCTCATCCTATTTATGAAGTTTCTCACCTTCAAGAGGAAAGCCTTTACCGAAACATCTGGATATGAACCTATCATAATGTATAAAGGAGTTCCTCAAGGTGGAGTACTTAGTCCGCTACTCTACATCCTATATGTCGCAAATATAGTAAAAGGCTTACGAAAAAAATATTCTCGTTTCTCAATTTGCTGATGACATTGCTTTATATATCAAATTCAAATCTGTCAAACGTGCTAAAAGTATACTGCAAAATGCCCTGAAAAAATTACAAGCCAATCTCAGCCACCTCGGTCTGGAACTTGCGCCTGAAAAACCGTAATCATTCATTTCAATAATAATAAAATAACTCCAGGTAGTATAGAAATCCAAGTTGGTAATTATAAAATTAAGTCCAGCGAATCAGTTCGCTTCTTAGGAGTTATTTTCGACTATAAGCTTACTTTCTTTCGACAAGTCAATTAAGTACACAAAAAATGCTCAAGAGCTTTGAATATTATAAAGTTCCTTTGTGGCACCTTGTGGGGCGCTGATCCTATGACCTTCATCTCTTTTCATAAAAGCTATGTTAGATCGATCATTGACTACGCAAACTTCATTTACTTCCCTACCCGTATCAATCAAATAGAAAAATTAGAAAGTATTCAATACCCTGCTGTCAGGAGCGCACTTGGCTATAGAATCAACACCCCTAAAAATATATTGTTAGCTGAATCAAAGTTACCTCTTCTGTCTCTGCGCACCATTCATTTATGCAAAAATTTATCACTCAAAATCTTTTAAGATCTTGAGACTCAAACTCTACAATCCATTAAAATCTATTGCAACATAAACAAAAAGAAAAAAATCACAACAAAATCTAAGACAATTCTTGCAACCACCCTATCTGAGTGCTTGGACTCAGAAAAAAGATAATTACTGAAACTAAATACAATCTATACTGTTATGATGATGAAACGCTGTTCTCCATACTTCCAGTAGACACGTCATTCGGAAAACTACTAGAAATAGCTTACAACCCCGATGAAATTATTGACGAACTTATTGTAAAAAGCGATGCTGTAGCTGTGTACACAGATGGTAGTAAAACTAACTCAGGTGTCGCATTTTCTTGCTTTCCTCCCCAAGCACAAGTTGCCATAAACCACAAAATCTTTCCATGTTCCTCCGTTTACACTGCAGAATGCATCGCTTTAAATGAAGCACTCTCGGTAGCCCTACTAAATCAAAATCGAAACATGTATTTTTTCATATTCCCTAAGTGCTCTATCATATTCACAAAATTTAAAAATTGATACATACATACATACATACAAACTTTGATCAAGTAAGCGTTAGTCGTTATCCTTTTACTGACATGTATGAAAAGTTTCAGCTCGAATGCAAATTACAAACGAATGTTATTCTGACTAATCAAGAAAATATTACCGGTAAAATTTACTTTGCAACTTATTTCGATGACAAAAAATCCCCTTGGCTTTCTAGCTTGAACCTAGATCGCAAATTTATCATCTCTATTTCGCGCATCAGAGCCAATCATTATAATTTGGCTGCATCCTTAGCCAGAGTAAATATTGTGCGTAGTTCTGTATGCAGATGTAACTCAACTGATCAGGATATGAACCACATTCTCTGGCAGTGTGTTCTATATGATAAACAGAGAAAGTTGCTCCTTGAAAATCTCCGTAAGCTTAGGTATTCTCTTCATCTAAATATCGAATCGATTGTGGCTACACCTGATGTCAACGCATGTAAATGTGTTTTTTCGTATCTAATTGCGTGCGAACCAAATATTTAAGCTATTGTAAATATTGCATTGTATCCACTTTAAGTCTTATGTAATTTAAATGTACCAAGTTAAAGTGTAGCCAAAATAAGCCCTCATGGGTTTCAAAAGGTTTAGTGAAAAAAAATAAAGTAAAAAAAAATTCCGTGAATTCCACGAATTCTGTGAATTAGATGTAATCTATGAATTTGGCGAATTACGTGCTTTCCATGAATTCCGTGAATTCCACAAAATTCGTGATTTCCATGAATTCCGTGAATTTCATGAATCCGTGAATTTCACGAATTCCGTTAATTACATGAGTTACGTGTATTACATGAATTCCGTGAAATTCGTGAATTCCGTGAATTCCATGAATTCCGTAAATTCCATGAATTTGCGATTTCGATGAACTCCGTGAATTACAAGAATTAGGTTCATTACAAGAATACCGTGAAATCCGTGACTTCCATGAGTTAGAAGAATACCGTGAATACCGTGACTTCAATGAACTCCGTGAATTCCAATAATTTCATAAATGTCATGAATTACGTGAATTCCATGAATTGCGTGAAATACGTGAATTCCACGAATTCCGTGATTTCCGTAAATTCCGTGAATTCCATGAGTTCCGTGAATTCCATGAACTCTGTTTATTCAATGAATTCCGTGAATTTAATTAATTCTGTGATTTCCAGAAATTCCATGCATTCCGTTTATTCGATGAATTCCGTGAAGTCCATGAATTCCGTGCATTCCGTGAATTCTGTGTAACCATGGATTCTATGAATTTTGTGTATTCCATGAATTCCGCAAATTTCATGATTTCCATGAATTGCGTGAAATTCATGAACCCGTGAATTTCATGAATTCCGTTAATAACTTGAATTACGTGTATTACATGAATTCCGTGAAATTTGTGAATTCCGTGAATTCCACGAATTCATGCTTTCCATTAACTCCATGAATTCCGTGAATGCCATGAATTAAGGTAATTACACGAATTCCGTGAATTCCGTGATTTCCGTGAATTAGTAGAATTCCGTAAATTCCGTGACTTCCATGAATTCCGTGAATTCCACAGGTTCCGTGATTTCCGTAAATTCCGTGCATTTCATGAATTTGTGATTTTCATGAATTCCGCGAATTCCATGAAATACATGAATTTCATGAATTCGTGAATTCCACGAATTCCATAATTTCATGAATTCGTCATTTACATATATCTCGTGAATAACATGAATAAAGTCAATTCCATCAATTCAGTGAATTCCCTAGATCACGTGGAGCTCATGAATTCTGTGAATTCCGTGAATTCCACGAATTCCATGAATTTCGTGTGTTTCGTGAATTTCGTGAATTCCATGAATTCCATGAAATTCATGAATCCGTAAATTCCACAAATTCCGTGAATTCCATTATTTTTCTGTGAATTCCATGAATTCCGTCCACTCCCTGAATTCTATGAATTCCATGAATTTCCTGAATTTCGTGAATTTCGTGAATTCGATGAATTTCATGAATTCGTGAATTCCACGAATTCCGTGAATTCCATTAATTTTGTGAACTCCATGAATTCCGTCAATTACATGAATTAAGTAAATTTTGTGCATTCCGTCCATTCTCTGAATCCCGTGAACTCCACAAATTCCGTGATTTCGGTAAATTCCATGAATTCCATGTATTACATGAATTCCATGAGTCTATTGGATTCCGTGAATTGCGTTACTTCCATGAATTCCAAAAATTCCATGAATTCCGTTAATTCCATTAATTCTGTTCATTCCATGAATTCCATAAATTCCATGAATTTCGTAAATTCTGCTAATTCCGTTTATTCCATGAGTACCGTGTATTCCATGAACACCGTGAATTCCATTTATTTGATGAATTCCTTGAATTGCGTTGGTTCTATGAATTCCGTGAATTCCATGAATTAGTGATTTTCATTAATTCCGTGAATTCCATGAATTTGCGAATTCCATGAATTTGCGAGTTCCAGGAATTCCGTGAATTCCATGAATTCGTCATTTCCAAGAATTCCGCGAATTACATGCATAAAGTGAATCACACGAATTCCGTGAATTCCATGTATTGCGTTAATTCCATGAATTCCATAAATTCCATGAATTCCGTGAATTCTGCGAATTTCGTTTATTCCATGAGCTCCGTGCATTCCATGCAGCCCGTGAATTCCAGGAATTCCGTGATTCTCATGGATTCCGTGAATTGCCTCAGTTCGATGAATTCCGTGAATTCCATGAATTCGGCATTTCCATGAATTCCGTGAATTAGATGAATAAAGTGAATTACATGAACAAAGTGGATTACACGAATTCCGTGATTTCTGTGATTTCCATGAATTACTAGAATTCCGTGAATTTCGTCAATTTCGTGAATTCCATCAATTCAGTGAATTCCCTAAATCCCGTGGATCCCATGAATTATATGAATTCCGTGAATTCCGTGAATAAAATTATTTGCGTGAATTCGATATATTCTATGAATTCCGTGAATTCCACAAATTTCGTGATTTCCGTAAATTCCGTGAATTCCATGATTTCCGCGAACTCCACGAATTCCGTGAATTCCCTGAACTCTGTTTATTCCATGAATTCCGTGAAATCCATGAATTCTGTGAATTCCATGAATTCCGTGAAATCCATGAATTCTGTGAATTCCATGAATTCCGTGAATTGCGGTACTTCCATGAATTCCGAAAATTCCGTGAATGCTGTAAATTCCATTAATTCCGTTAATTCCATGAATTCCATAAATTCCATGAATTTCAAGAATGCCGCGAATTCCGTTTATTCCATGAGTTCCGTGCATTCCATGAACTACGTGAATTCCATTTATTTTATGAATTCCGTGAATTCCATGGATTCCGTAAATTGCGTTGGTTCTATGAATTCCGTAAATTTCATGAATTCCCCGAATTCCATGAATTCCGCAAATTCCATGAATTTCGAAAAATCATTAAATTCCATGCATTCCATGGTTCCGTAAATTCCGTGAATTCCGTGATTTGCGTTAGTTCCCTGAATTCCGTGAATTCTATGAATTGTGTGATATACGCGAATTCCGTGAATTACGTGGATTCCATGAATTTCGTGACTCCCATGTATTCCACGAATTCCATGAATTCCGTCAATTTCGAGAATTCCCTAAATCTTGTGAATTTCATGAATCCGTGAATTTCATGAATTCCGTTAATTACTTGAATTTCATAAATTCCGCGAATTTCCTGAATTCCATGAATAACATGAATTTTATGAATCCGTGAATTTCATGAATTCCGTGAACTCCATGAATTCCGTACATTCCATGATTCCGTCAATTCCATGAATTCCGCGAATTGCGTTAGTTTTATGAATTCCGCGAATTCCATGGGTTCGTGAATTCCATCAATTCCGTGAATACCCTAAATCTTGTGAATTTCATGAATCCGTGAATTTCATGATTCGCGAATTTCATGAATTCGTGAATTCCATGTTCTCCGAGAATTCCAGGAATTCAGTGAGTACCATCAATTCCGTAAATTCCATGAATTTCGTCAATTCCATGAATTCCATAAGTTCCATGAATTTAGTGAATTCTGCGAATTCCGTTTATTCCATGAGTTCCGTGCATTCCATGCAGCCCGTGAATTCCATGAATTCCGTGATTCCCATGGATTCCGTGAATTGCCACAGTTCGATGAATTCCGTGAATTCCATGAATTCGTGATTTTCATGAATGACGCAAATTCCATGAATTCCATAAATTGCATGAATTTCATGAATCCGTGGATTCCATGAATTCCGTGAATTCCATGAATTCCCTCAATTACATGAATTACATTTATCACATGAATGCCGTGAATTTCGGAGATTCCGTCCATTCCATGAATTCCCTGATTCTAGTGGATCCCGTGAATTGAGTTAGTTCCATGAATTCCGTGAATTCCATGAATTCCAAAATTTTCGTAAATCCCATGAATTCTGCTAATTCCATGAATTCCATGAATTTCGTGAATTCTGCGACTTCCGTTTATTCCATGAGTGCCGTCCATTCCATGAATCCGTGAATTCCATGAATTCATCATTTCCATGAATTCCATGCATTTCATGAATTCCATGGATTTCGTGAGTTCCACGAATTCCGTTAATTACACGAATTACGTGTATTACATAAATTCCGTGAATTTGGTAGATTCCGTCCATTCCATGAATTCCGTTAACTCTGTTTATTCTGCGAATTCCATTAATTCCATAAATGCCATGTATTCCGTGAAATGGATTTATTCCATGAATTCCGTAAATTCTATGAATTCTGTGAATTCCGTGAATGCTATGAATTCTGTGAGACATGTGAATTCCATGCATTCTGAGAATTCCGTAAATCCCGTTCATTCGATGAATTTCGTGAATTCCATGCATTCCGTCAACTTCATGAATTCCGTAAATCCCATGAATTCTGAGAATTTCACAAATTTTGTGAATTCCAGGACTTCCATTCATTCTGTGAATTCCATGAATCCTATGAAATCTGTCAAACACGTGAATTCCATGAATTCCGTGAAGTCCATGAATTTCGTGATTATCTTGAATTCTATGAATTCCGTGATTTCCATGAATTACTAGAATTTCGTGAATTCCGTGATTTCCATGAATTACTAGAATTCCGTGAATTCCGTGATTTCCATGAATTACTAGAATTCCGTGAATTCCGCGATTATCATGAATTCCGTGCATTCGATGAATGCCATGATGTGCGTTAAATCAATTTTTTCCATAAATTTCGTAACTTCCATGAATTCCGCGAATTCCATGAATTCTGTGAACTCCGGGAATTCCATGAATTCTGTGAATTCCGTGAATCCTATGAATTTTGTGAAACACGTAAATTCCATGACTTACGAGAATTCCATGAATCCTGTTCATTCGATGAATTCCGTGAATTCCATGAATTCCGTAAATTTCATGAGTGCCGTTATTTCCACGAATTCGTCATTTCCATGAATTCCGTGAATTCCATTAATGTCATGATTTGCGTTAATTCCATTTATTCCATGAAGTACGTGAATTCCACAAATTTTTTGATATCCGTGAATTCCGTAAATTCGTAAATTCCACGAATTCCATGAATTTCGTGAATGCCACGAATTCCGTCAATCAGATGAATTAATGAATTTCTTGAATTCCGTGCTTTCCATGAATTCCGCAAATTTCGTGATTTCCATAAATTCCATTCATTCCATGAAGTACGTGAATTCCACAAATTTTGTGATATCCGTGAATTCCGTAAATTCCACGAATTCCATGAATTTCGTGAATACCACGAATTCCGTCAATCAGATGAAATTAATGAATTTCGCGAATTCCGTGCTTTCCATGAATTCCGCGAATTTCGTGATTTTCATGATTTCCGTGAATTTCATGTATCCGTGAATTCCGTGAATTCCGATAATTACTTGGATTATGTGTATTACATGAATTCTGTGACAATTGTGAATTCGGTGAATTTCATGTATTTCGTGAGTTCAATGAATTCCGCTAATTACTTGTATTACGTGTATTACATGTATTCCGTGAAACTTTTGCATTACGTGAATTCCGTCAATTCCGTGAGTTCCATGAATGAGTAGACATTTCTGAATTCCGTGACTTCCATGAATTCCGTGAATTTCAAGAATTCCGTGAATTTCATGAATCTGTGAATTCCTTGAATTCTGTTAATTACTTGAATTACATGTATTACACGAATTCCGTGAAACTTGTGAATTCTGTAGATTCCATGAATTCCTGATTTCCATGAATTCAGTGAATTTCATGAATTCCGTGAATTTCATGAATCCGTGAATTCTCTGAATTCCCTTAATTACTTGAATTACGTGTATTACATGAATTCTGCTAAAATTGTGCATTCTGTGAATTCCATGAATTTCGTGAGTTCCATGAATTCCGCTAATTACTTGCATTACGTGTATTACATGTATTCCGTGAAATTTTTGCATTCCGTGAATTCCATGAATTAGTAGAATTTCCTGAATTCCGTGACTCTCATGAGTTCCGTGAATTTAATGAATTTCGTGAATTCCATGAATTAGTAGAATTCCCTCAATTCTGTGACTTTCATGAATTCCGCGAATTTCAAGAATTCCGTGAATTTCATGAATCCGTGAATTACGTGAATTCCGTTAATTACTTGAATTACGTGTATTACATGAATTCCGTGAAATTGGTGAATTCTGTGAATTCCATGGATTCGTGATTTCCATGGATTCGTGATTTCCATGAATTCCGTGTTTTACACGAATAAATAGAATTACACGAATTCCGTGAATTCCGTGATTTCCATGAATAACTAGAATTCCGTGAAATTCCGCGATTATCATGAATTCTATGAATTCCGTGCATTCGATGAATGCCACGATTTGCATGAATTCGATCTATTCCATGAATTACGTGAATTCCACAAACTTTGTGATTTCCGTAAATTCCATGAATTCCACGAATTCCATGAATTTCGTGAATATTATGAATTCTATGAATTCCGGGATTTCCGTGATTATCATGAATTCTATGAATCCCGTGCATTCAATGAGACCCATGATTTGCGTGAATTCGATTTCTTCCATGAATTCCGTGAATACCAAAAATCTTATGACTTCCGTAAATTGCGTGAATTCCATGAATTCCATGAATCCCGTTCATTCAGTAAATTCTGGAAATTCCATGAATTTCGTGCATTACATGAATTCCACGAATTCCGTGAATTCTGTGAATTCCATGAATTCTGTGAATTTCGGGAATCCTATGAATTCCATGAAACACGTGAATTCCATGCATTCCGAGAATTCCGTGAATTCCGTGATTATCATGAATTCTATGGATTCCGTGAACTCTATGATTATCACGAATTCCACGAATTTCGTGAATTCAATTAACTTTTTTTATTCCACGAATTCAGTGAATTCCATTGATCCCATAAATGCCATGAATTCCGTGAAATCGATTTATTCAATTATTTCCGTAAATTCCATGAATTCTGTGGATTCCGTGAATCCTGCGAACTCCGTGAAACGCGTGAACTCCGAGAATTCCATGAATTCCATGGATTCCGTTAATTCCATGAATTCCGTTAATTACATGTATTACATAAATTCCGTGAATTTGGTGGATTCCGTCCATTCCATGAATTCCGTGAATTCCATGAATTCCGTGAATTCCATGAATTCTGTGAATTCCGTGAATCCTATGAATTCCATGAAACACGTGATTTTCATTAATTCCGTGAATTGCATAATTTAACACAATTAAACGAATTCCGAGAATTCCGTGATTTCCGCGAATTACTAGAATTTAGTGAATTCCGCGATTATCATGAATTCCGTGCATTCAGTGAATGCCATAATTTGCGCGAATTCGATTTCTTCCAGGAATTCCGTGAATACCACAAACTTTATGAATTCCGTGTATTCCATGAATTCTATGAATTCTATGAATAACGTGTATTACATGAATTCCGTGAATTTCGTGGATTCCGTCGATTCCATGAATTCTGTGGATTCCAAGACTTCGTGATTTCCATGAATACCGTGAATTCCATGAAATAATAGAATTACACGAATTCCGCGAATTCCGTGATTTCCATGAATTACTAGAATGCCGTGAATCCCGCGGTTATCATGAATGTTATGAATTCCGTGCATTCGATGAATGCCATGATTTGCGTGAAATCGATTTCTTTCATGAATTCGGTGAATTCCATGAATTCTGCGAATTTTATGAATTCTGTGAATTCCAGGAATTTCATGAACTCTGTGAATTCCGTGAATCCTATGAATTCTGCGAAACACGTGAATTCCATGAATTCCGAGAATTCCATTGATCCCGTTCATTCGATGAATTCTGTGAATTCCGTGAAACCTATGAATTCTGTGAGACACGTGAATTATGCATTCCGAGAATTCCGTGAATCCCGTTCATTCGATGAATTCCGTAAATTCCGTCCATTCCATGAATTCCGTGAATTCCATGAATTCTTGATTATCATTAATTCCGTGAATTGCATGATTTAACACAATTAAACGAATTCCGCGAATTCCGTGATTTCCGCGAATTACTAGAATTTCATGAATTCCGCGATTATCATGAATTCCGTGCATGCGATGAATGCCATGATTTGTGTGAAATCGATTTTATCCATAAATTCCGTAACTTCCATGAATTCCGCGAATTCCATGAATTCTGTGGATTCCGGGAATTTCATGCATTCCGAGAATTCCGTGAATCCCGTTCATTTGATGAATTTCGTAAATTCCATGAATTTCGTGCATTCAGTGAATGCCATGATTTGCGTGAATTCGATTTCTTCCATGAATTCCGTGAATACCACAAACTTTATGAATTCCGTGTATTCCATGAATTCCATGAATTCTATGAATTCCGTTAATTACATGAATTACGTGTATTAACTGAATTCCGTGAATTTCGTGGATTCCGTCAATTCCATGAATTCCGTGGATTCCAAAACTTCGTGATTTCCATGAATTCCGTGAATTCCATGAAATAATAGAATTACACGAATTCCGTGATTTCCATGAATTACTAGAATGCCGTGAATCCCGCGGTTATCATGAATTTTATGAATTACGTGCATTCGATGAATGCCATGATTTGCGTGAAATCGATTTCTTTCATGAATTCGGTAAATTCCATGAATTCTTCGAATTTTATGAATTCTGCGAAACACGTGAATTCCATGAATTCCGAGAATTCCATTGATCCCGTTCATTCGATGAATTCCGTGAATTCCATGAATTCCGTAAATTTCATAAACTCCGTAAATTTCATGAATGCCGTTTCTTCTATGAATTCGTTATTTTTATGAATTCCGTGAGTTCCATGAATTCCGTGAATTCCATGAATTCCGTGAATTCCGTGAATTCCACGAATTCCGTGAATTCCATGAGGTCATCCGCGGCTAGAGACCTGACTTCAAGGAACAGTGTTGAACGATCTTTTCTCGCGTAAATTTCCCGTTCTTGCGTACCTTCTGGGACAGAAAGAGCAAAAGTGGATGACGTACACGTTCCAGCTGCGTCGGGATTTGTTGCTTTAAGGAACCATGATCGTAGCTTCCGGAGCCTAAAACTTCTCTCATAATAATAAAGTAACATTACTAAGCCTTATTAATTTAAAAAAAATTTAGCATTGTTAAATGTTTAACTGTCTAAATTAATTGCATAAAATCTCTGTAGTAGTATATTTCACAATAAATTAATTGAAAGTCGTTCAACAATAAAATAAGTTCAATGGAAATTCGTTCTATATCATTAAAATGGATTTGAGAAGATGTCTGAAAGACTGGACCGCTCAAAAGAGATACATATTACAAAATACAAGTACTATTTACTAGTCTAATCAAACACAGTATTAGCGAAAATGCCTTTTCCTTTATAAAAACAAGGGTAATTTTCCTCGTTGTCCCTCGACGAAGTACCTCGCTGTATACGCTGTAGATATAGGAACACGCATCACTGGAAATCCTTGACGAACCTCAAAGAAGAACCCTCAGCCGGTGTTTAGACAATGCTTCTCAGGGCAATTCAGGAACGCAGAAATGATTAACAGCAACAATATTTACACATCATAATTGATGGATTCAAGAATAGGTAGGAACTCATTAATTATTAGCAGTAACAAGATTTGAACATAATAATTGACGTAATCAGAAACAAGCAGGAACACATGAGCCATCAGCAACGCAGCAACGAGTCAAGAACACACGAATGATCAGCAATGCCGCAATGAGTCAGGAACACAGGAGCGATGAAGACATTTCGCAGCAGCAAATCAGCATCTCAGGAACAAATTAAAAATCGACGAACTGGATTCATTTACTGCCTCAGGAGCAGATCAGTGACAGTCCGCAGTAATCAGCTAGTCCAATAAGTCACTAAACGAGAAATAGTTCGCTGTTCTTCCCTATCGACTTAGGAGAAAAAGTTCGATTTGCAGACAGAGCACTATCGTTTTACAGAAACGACACAAGATAAGAACGCTCACAAAAAATGAGTTTTTTTTAAGGATTTAAAAATTTTCGCACATAAATTTAGATTTTACCACAGAAAAAACCATCCCAGTGACAACCCCGTCTCCCCCTTATATTTTACGAGCCGCACATGTAGTATACGCGGAATTTATTCTCATTGGTCGGTTTTCATTGACGTTAATCCTAGAAAGGAACCGGGAAATTTAAAATGCAAATTAAATAAAATACTACCAAAAATAGCGTAAAAAAGAGTATATTCATTCATGTATAAAAACTCTTCGGCAAGTAAGTCTGGATTCGCAAGTCTAAAGCTTGCGATCTGGACTCAAAAATAAGTGCCGAATACAAATCTACACGTTCAACGAGGGGACGTGTATACGGTTTCAGAGTGGAATTAAATCTGACGAATCGCTGCTCTTCCACCCTTCACTCAACCGTCACTCCACCCTCAAGAATTCTCACTCTCTCGGCTTCAGGCCCCGCCGCACAATGGTCTGGATCGTCGAAAAGGGGGTCTAAAGTAGAAATATTATCGGATTTACATGAAATTTATTTTGTGAATACTTTTTGGATCCCTAATTCCAAATCTATTTTCAAAATTTCGTGACCCCGACGCGATCTAAAAGACACGAAGAACGCGTTCCTCGGAATTTTTTGTGTTTGCGTAAATTAACTGTTGTTTTTACGCAGTGAGTGTGCGGTTCTCGGTTTCTTGTGTACAAAAAAATCAACTAGCCATTACATCCAATAAAATAACCACCAATCCGGTAACAAGAACTGCTACAACGTCTACCACAATTACTACGGCACCTACAGCCGAAGCATCGGTCACATAGGCAGGACTCCAGATTCCAGAAATTCATCGCGTTTCCATAAAAATTTCACGTTTCTGGGATGCTTATCCTCAAATGTTGTTTATAAACATTGAAACACAGTCACACTTGCTGCTATTAAATCGGATAATACCAAGTATAATTACGTAGTGAGTTCTTTAGACCTTAAGCATTGGGTGGAAGTGCGTGACCTTCTAGTAAATCCTCCCGCAAAGGAGAAATACGAAAGTTTGAAACCGGAATTGATTAGGCGTCTAAGTGCATTGCAAGATTAAAAAACGCGACGTCTCGTCGAGCGCGAGAAAATCGGAGACCGGAAGCCGTCGCAGTTTTCAAGGCATCTTCGAGGTTTAGCAGGTACCGTGATACCTGATGACCTACTTCGTCCGTTGTGGCTTGCCCAATACGCCCAATACGCGCGGGCACGTGTCTGGAGCGTCAGCGATATAGTGCCTATTCAATGTATGTTTCGACAACTTGCACTTATAAGTACTGCAATTTCCGAAGTTACTACGGCCGTGAAACCAATTGCGGAAACCAGTGCTCGCGACCGTTCTCGCAGCCGTTCACAAGGTCGATGGAACCTTTCGCGCTCCCGTCTATGGTCTGAAAGCCGTACCCGGCGTTACGACGACGGACGATGTAGGTGTCATGCCCGTTACGGTAGCGATGCAAAGAAGTGTACAACACCGTACAGTTATAATTCGGGAAACAAGGCAGGCTGGCGCTGATGGAGGCAGCCAGTGACCTTGCCTAACCGAAATTTCGTCGCTTTTTTGTCTTAAATAAATGAACAAAAATGCAATTTTTGGTCGATACTGGTGCAGACCTTCGTCTTTTTCCACGCTCACGAATTTCAGGCCGATGTCCTAGGTCATCTTACAATTCATACGCAGCAAATGACTCTATTATCGCGACATATGAGTATGAGACAATCAATCTCGATCTCAGTCTTCGACGTGATATTACTTGGCGTTTCGTTGTTGCCATGTTTCCAAGCCAATTATCGGTGTTGATTTTCTCGATTGTTACCAGTTATTAGTCGACATTCAAAATAAACGTTTAGTGGATGGCCTCACCTCGCTCACCGTCAACGGTTGACTCGCGAAAGGTGAATCAGTGCGAATACGCGCAGTCTCTGGGGATTCTATTTTTCACCAACTTTTATCAGAATTCGTAGAGATCACTGAACTATCTAATACGCCTCAAAGTATAGAACCGAAATACACAACGCAACACCACATTCTGACAAAACCATGACCTCCAGTATCCAGCAGATTCCGGCGTTCAGATCCTCAAAAATACAAGGTAGCAAAGAAGGAGTTCGAAACCATGGTGCTGATGAAAATTTCTCATCCATGACAAAGCAGCTAGTCCTCTCCTCTGCACATGGTTCCTAATAAGGGCGACTAATGGCGACCTTGTGAGGACTACCGAGGCCTGAACTCCAGAAGCTTTGCAGATAAGTACCCAGTACCACACATCGAAGATTTCTCACAGTCCTTGCATGGTAAGAAGATTTTCTCGGCGCTTGACCTTGTACATGCCTGCAACCAAATTCCCGTCGCGAAGGAGGATGTGCCGAAAACGGTCATCACAACACCTTTTGGACTCCTTGAATTCCCTTTCATGTCATCTGGCCTTCGTAATGCAGCTCAGACCTGTCAAAGGTTCATGGATGAGGTACTGCAAGCCCGAGATTTTGCATAAGTTTACATCGACGACATGCTGGTGGCATCATCAACAGAAAAGGAACACTTGGAACACCTTCGCCTAGTTTTTGAACGTTAAAAAGCCTACGGTGTTCTCATCAACCCTGCAAAGTGCAGTTTCGGTGCAACTCAGGTAAATTTTGTTGGTTTCAGCATTTCAGGTGAAGGACTTGAGCCCCTACCTGAAAGAGTTCAAGCAATTCGAAATTATTCAAAGCTAGAAACTGCAAAAGATTTACGACGTTTCATTGGAGCCTTTTTCTGCATTGCAAGCTTCTGACGCATGCAGAGATGCCCTAGCTCAGGCGGCCCTACTCGCATATCCTGCACCTGGAGTATATCTTGCCATTTCCTGCGACGCATCAGACTTTGCCGTTGAAACCGTTTTGGAACAAAAGGTGGACAACGTTTGGCAGCTGTTAGGTTTCTTCTCTAAAAAGTTGAGCACCGCTGAAAATAAGTACAGTACCTCCGATCAGGAACTTCTAGCTATTTACCAAGCAGTGAAACACTTTACACACATGTTCGAGGGTCGATCATTTATTATTTTTACGGACCACAAACCCATCACGTTTGCGTTTCGTCAGAAAGCTGACAAGTGCTCTCCGCGACAGATCTTTTATTTACACTTTATCAGACAATATTCAATCGATATTCGATATGTTAGCGTGAAAGACAAGGTGATAGCTGACGCTCTTTCCAGAATCGATGAACTTTCGACCGCAATCAGCTTCGAGGCTCTTGCTCAAGCTCAAAACAACGATGAAGAACTTCAGGAATGTATCCAACCAGATTCTGCCTTGGACCTTCAAAAAGTTAAAATTCCTGGAACCAACGTGGCTCTCTATTGTGATACCTCAACAACAACAGCTCGACCTTTCGTTACTGCAGCATTTCGCCGCGCAGCTTGCAATTCCTTACATCAGCTGCCTCACCCTGGAATTAATGCTACGGTCAAACTCGTAACTCAACGTTATGTATGGCAATCGGTAAAATCTGATTGCGGGAAATGGGCTCGTCCTTGTCTCCACTGTCAACGATCAAAAATCTCAAGACATGTATGATTGCCAGTAGGTACGTTTGTTTTTCCATCTTCCGTGTTCGAGCATCTTGACATCGACCTGGTTGGACCACTACCAACGTCACAAGATTTCAGGCATTGCCTAGCCTGCGTCGACAGATTCTCACTCTGGCCGGAAGCAATCCCAGTGGATTCAAGCAAGTGAATTTGAGTCTCACCCTTTCAAGGAATTAAAAACTTTGCTTGGAACTCAACACTTCAGGACAACCGCCTACCATACTTCAGCCAACCGTCTTGTAGAGCGATTTCATCGTCAACTGGAGGAAGCGGTCAGATGTCGCAGAACATAATGTTGGATTGAAATTTAACCCATTATATTGCTTGGTGTTAGAGCAGCTTGGCGCGACGACCTCCAGGCTATAACTGCTGAACTTATTTACGGAGAGTCCCTTCATCTTACAGGGTAATTTCTCGTTCCTCGTGCAGAGTCTGGACATGAAGAATCTGCATGAAACTTCGTCCAGGAACTCCGTTGATTTGTCCAGCAGTTGCGATCAATTGGTGGAAGCAGACACGAGCAGAAATGTTTATCTTTAAAGATATAGCTACGGCCACATATGTCTGGATGCTCCTCGGCGAGGAGCATCTACCCTCGTTAAAAGCATCATTGAGAAAGTCCGTATCCAGTTGTCAAACGAAGGAAGAAGATGTTCGTCCTTGCTATCGAAGGAAAAAATGTCACTGTCTCAATTGACCGCTTTAAGCCAGCCTACATTCTAGCAGGGGATACAACCAGCGACGATAAGCAGCAGCCACGCAACTTTGCTAATGAGGAGCCATCGCTAACGGAACCAGAGGAGGTGACGACGACGAAACCAGTGACTCGTTCTGGTAGACGCGTCAGATTTCCAGATCGTCTACAAGCCGGGTTTCAGTGAACTGAATTTTTTTTTGTTTGAAACCAAAAGGCAATTTGTTCTTATTTTTATTGTTATTTATTTTTTCTCTGAACCACAGTGTAACCAAAGTGTGCTAAGTGCTACCCCCTCCCCTCCGAAGAATTTAGATTGACTTTTCTTCACCTAATTATTAAAAAAGTGTTCTTCCTTTCTCTGACGTGTTTTATCTCTGTATGCACCAAGAAATTTCATTTTTTTTTAAACCCATCGAAGAAAATTTTTCAATAGGAACTCTAAGGTTTTTTTCTGAGTATTGGTTTCTATCTGTATCGTAATTTCCCTGTACAGTCAAACACTAGCAGCGGGTCTCTATGGCGACCATATATTCGCCTCATAACCAGACCACGAAATAGTATACTTTTCTGTAACTCTCATGTCGATTGCAATGTACTCTAAAATTCTCTATGACATATCATCCACAACTCGGCGAAGTGTAAGCAATGATGATAGAGTTCTGTGTTCGAAGCTTGTATTCCTGTGAGCTTAAACACGTCGAAAAATCGAGCTTAGTCTATCTCACAGGCATTCGATATTCGTTACCAAAAGGCAGTTCCTTACTGATCTTTGACCGGTGAAGACGCTCAATTTAATGAAACCCTTCTCAGTTGCCTTCGACTAACGCAACCAAAAAAATTTCAAATTAAGAACAGTCACCCCTGGCAACTTCCTAAAGTTCTGGTACACTTCCCCATCCCTACAATTATGTGAGACACCGCCAAAAAACCACCCTAGTACATTTAACGAACCCCGTCTCCGTTGCCTTCGACTTAAGCCGCCAAGAAAATTTCCAATTTCAAATTCAAAAATAGTCAACCCAGACACCTTCCCAAGATTCTAGCAGATATCGTTGTTCCTAAAATAATAGTGGAAGGCTCCAAAAACCACTTCTTGTACATTTAACGAACCTGGTCTCTGTTGTCTTCGACTAAAGCTGCTAAGAAAATTTAAAATTTAAATATAGTCACCCCAGACACCTTCCCAAGACTCAAGCAGATATCTTCGTTACGCCAAAAAATTTTGAATTAAAAATAGTCACCCCAGGCAACTTCCTCAAACTCTAGTAGACATCCATCCCTACGATAATACTAGACACCCCCAAAAAAATACCCCCACTACATTTAAGAAACCCCGTTTCAGTTGCCTTCGACTAAAGCAGCCAAACAAATTTTAGTATAAAAATAGTCACTGCAGATACTTTCTTAAGACTGTAGTAGATATAATTTTCGCTACAATAATATTAGAAAGCCTGAAAAATCCACCCCTAGTATATTTAACGAACCTCATCTTATTTTCCTTCGACTGAAGCAACTAGAAGAATATCAAATTGAAAATAGTCACCTCAGATACTTTCCCAAGACTCTAGTAGATATCATTATCCCTACAATAAAACCTCAGACACCTTCTTTACACTCTTGTAGATATCGGTATTCCTAAAATAATATTAGAGCGCTCAGAAAACAACCCCTAGTACATTTATCAAACCCCGTCTCAGTTGCCTTGGACTAAAGCAGCCGAACAAATTTTACATTAAAAATATTCACCGAAGGCACCTTCCTAAGACTGTAGTAGACATTCCTATCCCTACAATTATATATGACACCTCCAAAAAACTACCCCCAGTATATTTAACGAACCTTGTCTCAGTGGCCTTTAACTAAAGCAGACAAAAAATTAAAAATTTTAAATAGAAATCCCAGACTCCTCCCCAAGGTTCAAGCGTACTACGGTTCAAATAGATATCTTCGTTTCTAAAATAATATTTGACACTTCTAAAAAATCACCGCTAGTACATTAAACGAACCCCTTCTTAGGTGGTGTCGACTGAAGCAACAAAAAAAAATCAAATTTTAATTAATTACCCCAAAACCCTTCTCCATACTTTAAGAAATATTTTAATTTCTAAAATAATATCAGACAGCCCCAAAAATCCACCCGTAGTACATTTAACGAACCCCTTCTCAATTGTCTTCGACTGAATCAATCAAAATAATTTCAAATTAAAAACAGTCATCCCTGGCAACTTCCTAAGACTCTGGTAGACATCCTCGTCCCTACAATAATGTAAGACACCACCAAAAAACCACCGCTAGTAAATTTAACGAACCCCACCTCAGTTTCCTTCCACTTAAGCAGCCAAGAAAATTTCAAATTTAAAGAGAGTTACACCAGACACCTTCCCAAGACTCAAGCAGATATCGTTATTTCTAAAATAATATTGGACCGCCCCAAAAAACTGCACCTAGTACATATAACGAACCCGATCACAGTTGCCTTCGACTCAATCAACCAAAAAATTTCAAATAAAAAATTGTACCCCCACGCACCTTCCCAACATTCTAGTAGACATCTTCATCCCTATAATAATATTCAACAACAGAAAAAACCACGGCTAGTACATTTAGCGAACCCTGTCTCAGCTTCCTTCAACTAAAGCAACCAAAAAAATTAAAATTAAAAATAATCACCCCAGGCACCTTTTCAAATCTTTACTGGATATCTCTATCCCTACAATTGTATTAGAACCCCCAAAAACCCTTCCTAGTACATTTAACGAACTCTGTCTCAGCTGCCCTTAACTAGAGCAGCCAAAAAATTTGAGAATAAAAATATTCACCCCAGACACCTTCCCAAAACTTTAGTAGATATCATTATTTCCACAATAATATAAGAAAACCTTAGAAAACCACCCCTAATAAATTTAACGTTCCCCATCACAGCTGCCTTCGACTGAAGCAGCCAAAGGAATTTCAAATTAAAAATAGTCACGCCAGACAGCTTTCCAAGTTTCTAATAGATATCCTCATCTCTAAAATAATATTAGACAGGTACAAGAAACCACCCTTGTACATTTAACTAACCCCAACTCAGCTGCCTTCGGATAAAGCAGCCAAAAAAGTTTCAAAATAATAATAATTTCCCCAGACACCTTCTCAAGGCTTTGGTAGATATCATTATCTCCAAAATAATATAAGATAGCCTTAAAAAACCAACCCTAGTACATTTAATAAACCCCATCTCAGCAACCTTCGACTGAAGCAACCAAAAAACTTCAAATTCGGTGCATGGAAAGAATGGAAATGTAGGGTAGGTTCTCCGAAATTTGGTAAGCGTAGCACAAATAATTTCAGTAAGCCCAGATAATTCGTACATTACTGCAAATTATCTTTTAAATTCTTCTGTAATCTTTAGTATTCACGTTGAATTATTGTAAACTCCTTCAAGTCCTTTGAATTCTGCAGAATTCTCTCGATATCTTAGAATTCATTTGCATTCTTTTGAATTCATTTTAATATTTTTAAGAATTCTCTTGAAACATTTAGGATATAACTTGCTTTATTTTTTAATTTCTGAATTCTTCTGAAAAAATAAAGTTCTTTTTAACTATTTCCAAATTCATGAACTTTCATTGACAGGTGAGCTACTACTTGATCAGGATGCAGACGTTTTTTTCAATTCTGCAGAATTCTGTATAAATATTTGAAATCACTTGGAATAATTTGAATTCTATTGAAGCTTTTTTTATTTTCCTGAAATATTTAAAATAGACGGTCAATTACTTTAAATTCCTTTAAGTCTCTTGAATTCTGCAGGATTCTCTCGATTTTTTAGAATTCATTTGTAATCTTTTAAATTCTTTCAAAAGTTTTCTAATTCTCTTGATCAATTCAGGATATAACTTCATTTATTTATAATTTTCTGAATTCTTCTCAAAACATTAAATTCTTTTTAACTATTTGCAAATTCAGAAACTTTGGCCGACGAGCAAGCTGCTACGGAATAAGGATGCCCACGTTTTTTTTAATTTTGCAGAATTCTGTATAAATCTTTGAATCGACTGAAAATTGTTTGAATTCTCTTAAAGGTTTTCGAATTTTCCTGAAATATATAGAATATTCATCAAATCATTTTGAATTTCTTAGAGTCTTTTGAATTGTGCAGAAATCTCTACATTTCTTCAAATCCATTTGTAATCTTTTGAATTTAAAAAAAATTTGAATTCTCTTGAAAAATGTAGGATATAAATTGATTTTTTTCAATTTTCTGAATTCTTTTGAAAACATGGAATTCTTTTCAACTATTTCCAAATTCAAAAAAGTTTGAAAAAAATCTAAAGATTTCAATTTAATTCAATGACTTCTACAGAATTCTGCAAAATAGAAAAACGAGTGCATCTTGATTCAGTAGTAGTTCACCATCGACCAAAGTTGATGAATTTGGAAATGGTTGAAAAGAAGTTCATGTTTTTAGAAAAATTCAGAAAATTAAAAATAAATCATATTATATCCTGAATTATTCAAGAGAATTTAAAAATCTTTAAAAGAATTAGAAATATTACAAATGAATTCTAAGAAGTCGAGAGAATCCTACAGAATTCAAAAGACTTGAAGGAATCTACATTAATTCAACCTGAATTTTGAAGATTTTGAAAGAATCAAAAAAAGGGTTAAAAATTCGAAAGATTTCCAATGAAATTAAAGTCTTCTACAGAATTCTGGTAAATTAAAAGAAACGTGTGTATCATAATCCAGTAGCAGTTCAGACGTCGGTCAGTGTTATTGAATTTAAAAATAGTTAAAAAGAATTTCATGTTTTGAGAAGAATTCAGAAAATTAAAAATAAATCAAGTTATATCCGTAATTATACAAGAGAATTTAAAAATCTGTAACAGAATTTAAAAGATTGCAAATGAATTCGTAAAAATCGAGAGAATTCTGCAGAATTCAAAAGACTTGAAGGAACTTACAATGAGTCAACGTGAATTCTAAAGAATTAGGAAGAATTAAAAAGATTTTAATGAAATTCAAAGACTTCTGCAGAATGAAAATAAAAAAAATGCATTTTCATTAAGAAGTAGTTCACCGCCGACTAAATTTGATGAATTTGGAAATAGTTGAAAAGAATGCCATGCTTTCAGAAGAATTCAAAGAATTCAACACATTTGATTGAATTCTACATAAACGGGGGATAGTCACTGGTTATTTGCAATAATGCATGAACTATTCAGGGTCACTGAAATTATTTGTGCTCCGCTCACCAAATTTCAGAGAACATACCCTACTTTTCCATTTTTGCCATGCACCGAATTTCGGTGAGGCAATATTTTATCTTGAGCACATTTAAAAAAAGAATTTATTTTTTGCAGTTTTTTTACAGTTCGATAAAATTTGAAGCCATCCGATCTAAACAGACAAACACATTCGTAATTGCATTTGTTTTTTTTTTAATGCTCGATGCAAGGTGAAATTACAGCGGTAAGAGAAATTGCTTTTGTGGGACATACGCAATCTTACAACTAGCTGTTCACCTACTACGAATTTTTGTTTCTATCCGCCATTACAAGGAACGAAAATACCCCTGGGACACTGGGAGCAACTGCGTATGAAAATGATACCGGCTCCCAGTAGAACCACGGTAAATCGCACCTATGGCCACGTCTCACAACCGCCAGATCGGTGGCCACAGGGCAGGACGAAATCACAACGACAGGCCGACGAAACCCTCGTGTGTCTTGAGGACACGAAGCGACCCATGGATGACAGCCTTCTGCATCCATCTCGCAATTTCCTTGGCATGTTTTTGACACGCGGGTTTGGCTTCAAGGTTACGAACCAGTGATAGTTTCGCACCTCCGAGAACACTGATCACAAGGACAATTACGTTTAACGGAATAATTTGCGTACAGTCATTGTAGCTTCCCTTTATGGTCTTGATATCTCTCCTCATTTTCCTCCTCCTTGGCAGTGATGCTGTAGTTGGCCGGAGACAAGAATGCGATCACGAATATAGTTCGTTTCTCAAAGTCTTGGAGAACGATGTCAGGCCTCGAGTGTGCAATGTACACTGCTGTATGAAAATCTTAGTTCCAAAATATTTGGCACTTCTAGTTTTGTACAATTCAATCTATTTCCCTTTAATCGTTCGGCAAGGCAGGATTGCGGTCAACACCGTAAGAGCAATAAAAGATGGTAATAAAGCACTCTCACGGTCGCATTATGTATGTGGAGATACGCCGCGCTACCTCGCTTCTGCGCGAGTGTGACACCCGGATATTATGTGTTCTAGGTACTCAGCATGTGCAGAACATGCTCTGCACCTATCGGAAGAGTCAGGATGGGTCAGAGAAATATGCAGCAGCTTTGACTTGTTGTGTGTATGATGACGGATATGCAGTTCACGCGAGAACTGCTAGACTCTGGCAGTGAAATTCCTGCCAGGTGATATGTAATCAATCACACACTGAATGCGAGACGCGTACTGTCTTACCCGGTCTATATTTGTGCTGAGTTGATGCACGCGTCTTTTGGTCTTATGGTCAGCCGTTAGATTCGTTTTACGGTTAGCATCCGCCAAAGTTTTTGCTGCATCATACACACTACAATTGATGGTCCAGAGGTGGTTCAGTCAGATCTTTGAGCTTGAGAGAAATCTGGATGTTGATGTTTCTCTTGGTCCTAATGCATCGCTCATCCTCTATTGAATGCATGCCAATGGTTGTTCTCAGAGTCGCCTCTCTTTCTCTGTTGCCGGCTTGTTCCGGCTCCGGTAGAGTAGGCGTTCTGCCTATATGACCCCTTTTCCGAAGGTCATCGGTCATCATCGGTCAAGGTCATCATTTCGCAAAAGTTTATGCGAAAAGTGCGAGAGCTCTGGGTGTTTCTCGTACCACAGAGTATGCAGATGCACGACATAACCTTCTCGTTTAGGGGCCATACTCTTATCGTAGCACTCAATCAGGTCGTCCCTCAGTCGATCCGTTCACCCAAAAGTATTGAGATTTTGCCGCTCCATCGTATTGACTCTGTCTCGAATAGCTCCCCCAACTATAGGTAGTTTGGTGTTCTCATTGTTGCCCCCATAAGCAGCTAGGGAAAAGAGTTCGTCCAATCTTGTAAATACCCTAGAACTGACGGTTTATTAGTTTCACAAATGGCCACTGAACAGCGCACAATGTTAGAGAATACATTGTGCGTTGTTCAGTAGCGATTTGTGGAACTAATAAACCGTCAGTGAGGCGGCGTTTCGAACTAATAAACTGTGATTAGCCAAAACTGTTCGTACAAGGTTGGGCGAACCCTCTTCCCTAGCTGCTCATGGGAACGATACTCATAACACCAAACTACCTAGAATTGGGGCAGTCAATCAAGACAGAGTCAGTACGATGGAGCGGCAAAATTTCAATCCTTTTGGGTGGACGGATCGACTGTGGGACGACCTGCTGGAGTGCTACGCTACCAGTATGGCCCCTAAACGAGAAGGTTACATGGTGCATCTGCATACTCTGTGGTGCGAGAAACACCCAGAGCTCTCGCACTTTTCGCGTCAACTTTCGCGAATCTGTGTTGATGACACTTGATGCCGATGCCATTGATGATATATATATATATATATATACGTTGGGCGCCATTCGGTTCGGTTTTGATTCCTCAGGAATCGAGCCGAAGGGCCTATGACAAAGCCACCGAACGCGTCCTCGGGTTCTTTTAGCGAAAGATAGTAAGTATGTACTCGTAATACGTAAATTTAGTTTCGATTCGTAATATTCGTATGGAGATAGGAAAACGGTATAGGACTAATGAAATCGCCTTAGATATTGACATAGGTATCGAAAAACGGTATAGGACTTTTCGATATAAATCTTTGGCGAGTAACAGAACTCTCACCAGAACTCCTGGAACTTGTAATGAAAAATTTCCTATATGATTTTACCATTTTCAAAACGCTGCAGCCAAGCTCAATACAGAGCTCACCAATGAATTTTTCGTTGAAATTTACTTCAGGAATTACACTGACCTCTTGCAAAACGTTGTTAATTTCAAATATCCTTCAACTGAACTGGAACGTTACAAATGACCTAAGACCTGGGTACGTAGCTGAACGTAGAATATTTCGCTCTATCCACTGAAGATTTAAGAAAAGGGGGTTTCCACTCGAAAAAACAAAGTTGACCTTAAAAAAGCCATGAAGGTCACTTCAAGGTCAAAATGAAGGTCACCATTGAATTCATCGTTGAAATTTACTTCAGGAATGTCCTTCCCTTTTTCGAAAAATATTTTACCTCAGGAAATATCCAACCGTCCCGTGACTTTTTAAACACCCTGAGAACTTTACATTTGTTACATGTTGTTAATGAGACTATTTGCAACATCTATACAAAAACCGTCATTATTGAGATTTTTTTTGAACCAATAACAATAACTTTTGGGATTCGCAGCTGACCGAGTGTACTATGAAATATACTGATAAACTCAACAGAATTGTTATTTTTCCAATTATATACAAGTCTGGCGACTTTAGATTTTTTACATGTTGTTGATGAGACAACTTGCAATATCTATACAGAAATTGACATTATTGAGATTGTTTTCTGAACCAATAACAATAACTTTTGGGAATAGTAGCTGACCGTGTCTACTATGAAATACGCTGACGAAGTCAACATAATTGTTATTTTTCAAGTTATATATAAGTCTGAAAACTTTAGATTTTTTACATGTTGTTAATGAGACTATTTGCAATACCTATACAAAAATGGATATAATTGTGATTTCGTTCTGAAGCAAGAACAGTAACTTTTGTGACACGGAGCTGACCGAGTCCACTATGAAGTACACTGACGAACTCAACAGAATTGTTATTTCTCCAGTTATATATAAGTCTGAGCAATTTAGATTTTTTAAATGTTGTTAATCAGACTATTTGCAACATATATACAAAAACCGTCATTATTGGGATTTTTTCTGAACCAAGAACAATAACTTTTGGGATTCGGAGCTGACCAAGTCGACTATGAAATACGCTGAAGAACTCAAGAGGATTGTTATTTTTCCAGTTATATATAAGTCTGAGCAATTTAGATTTCTTACATGGTGTTAATGAGACTATTTGGAACATCTATACAAAAGCCGTCATTATTGAGATTTTTTCTGCACCAAGAACAATAACTTTTGGGATTCGGAGCTGACCGATTCTGCTATTAAATACGCCGATGAACTCAACAGAATTGTTATTTCTCCAGTTAAATATAAGTCTGAGCAATTTAGATATTTTATATATTGTTGATGAAACTATTTGCAACATCTATACAATAACCGTCATTATTGCGATTTTTTCTGAACCAAGAACAATAACTTTTGGGATTCGGAGCTGACCGAGTCGACTATGAAATACGCTGAAGAACTCAACATAATTGTTATTTCTGCAGTTATATATAAGCCTGACAACTTTAGATTTTCTACATGTTGTTGATGAGACTACTTGCAATATCTATACAAACATCGACATTATTGAGATTTTTTTCTGAAACAACAATAACTTTTGGGATTCGTAGCTGACCGAGTCTACTATGAAATACACTGCCGAACTCACCATAATTGTTATTTTTACAGTTATATATAAGCCTGAAAACTTTAAATTTTCTACATGTTGTTGATGAGACTACTTGCAATATCTATACAAAAATCGACATTATTGACATTTTTTTCTGAACCAAGAACAATAACTTTTGGGATTCGTAGCTGACCGAGTCGACTATGAAATACGCCGATGAACTCAACATAATTGTTATTTTTCCAGTTATATATAAGTCTGACAACTTTAGATTTTTTACATGTAGTTAATGAGACTATTTGCAATATCTATACAGAAATTGACATTATTGAGATTGTTTTCTGAACCAAGAACAATAACTTTTGGGATTAGTTGCTGACCGAGTCGACTATGAAATACGCTGACGAAATCAACAGAATTTTTATTTTTCCAGTTATATATAAGTCTGAAAACATTAGATTTTTTACATGTTGTTAATGAGCCTATTTGCAATACCTATACAAAAATCGACATTATTGACAATTTTTTCTAAATCAAGAACAAAAACTTTTGGGATTCTGAGCTGATCGAGTCAATTATGAAATACGCCGATGAACTCAACAGAATTGTTATTTCTCCAGTTATATACAAGTCTTAAAACTTTAGATTTTTTAAATGTTGTTGATGAGACTGCTTGCAATATCTATACAAAAATCGACATTATTGAGATTTTTTTCTGAACCAAGAACAATAACTTTTGGGATTAGTAGCTGAACGAGTGTACTATGAAATACGCTGCAGAACTCAACATAATTGTCATTTTTACAGTTATATATAAGTTTGAAAACTTTAGATTTTCCACATCTTCTTGATGAGACCACTTGCAATATCTATACAAAAATCGATGTTATTGAGATTTATTTCTGAACCAAGAACAATAACTTTTGGGATTCTGAGCTGACCGAGTCTACCATGAAATACGCTGACGAACTCAACGTAATTGTTACTTTTCCAGTTATATATAAGTCTGACAACTTTAGATTTTTTACATGTAGTTAATGAGACTATTTGCAAAATCTATAAAAACGTTGACATTATTGAGATTTTTTTCTGAAAAAAGAACAAAAACTTTTGGGATTCTGAACTGATCGAGTCCACTATGAAACACGCTGATGAACTCAACAGAATGGTTATTTTTCCAGTTATATATAAGTCTGACAACTTTAGATTTTGTACATGTTCTTAATGAAACTATTTGCAATATCTATACAAAAATCGACATTATTGAGATTTGTTTCCGAACCAAGAACAATAACTTTTGGGATTAGTAGCTGGCCGAGTGGACTATGAAATACGCTGACGAACTCAACATAATTGTTATTGTTCCAGTTATATATAAGTCTCAAAACTTTAGATTTTTTACATGTTGTTAATGAGACTATTTGCAAAATCTATAAAAAAGTAGACATTATTGAGATTTTCTTCTGATAAAAGAACAAAAACTTATGGGATTCTGAGCAGATCGTGTCGACTATGAAATACGCTGACGAACTCAACATATTTCTTATTTTTCCAGTTATATATAAGTCTGACAACTTTAGATTTTGTACACGTTGTTAATGAGACTATTTGTAATATCTATACAATAATCGACATTATTGAGATTTTTTTCTAAATCAAGAACAAAAACTTTTTGGATTCTGAGCTGATCGAGTCAATTATGAAATACGCCGATGAACTCAACAGAATTGTTAATTCTCCAGTTACATATAAGTCTGAGCAATTTAGATTTTTGACATGTTGTTAATGAGACTATTCGCAAAATCTATACAAAAACCGTCATTATTGAGATTTTTTCTGAACCAAGAACAATAACTTTTAGGATTCGGAGCTGACCAAGTCGACTATGAATTACGCTGAAGAACTCAAAAGAATTGTTATTTTTCCAGTTATATATAAGTCTGAGCAGTTCAGATTTTTTACATGTTGTTGATGAGACTGCTTGCAATATCTATACAAAAATCGACATTATTGAGATTTTTTCCTGAAACAAGAACAATAACTTTTGGGATTAGTAGCTGACCGAGTCGACTATGAAATACGCAACGAACTCAACATAATTGTTATTTTTCCAGTTATATATAGGTCTGACAACTTTAGATTTTTTACATGTTGTTAATGAGACTATTTGCAAAATCCATAAAAAATTTGACATTATTGAGATTTTTGTCTGAAAAAAGAACAAAAACTTTTGGGATTCTGAGCTGAACGATTCTACTATGAAATACGCTGAAGAACTCAACAGAATTATTATTTATCCAGTTATCTATAAGTCTGAAAACTTTATTCTTTCACATGTTGTTAATGAGACTATTTACAACATCTATACAAAAATCGACATTATCGAGATTTTTTTCTGAGCCAAGAACAATAACTTTTGGGATTAGTAGCTGACCGAGTCGACTATGAAATACGCTGACGAACTCAACATAATTGTTATTTTTCCAGTTATATACAAGTCTGGCGACTTTAGATTTTTTACATGTTGTTGATGAGACCACTTGCAATATCTATACAGAAATTGAAATTATTGAAATTGTTTCCTGAACCAATAACAATAACTTTTGGGAATAGTAGCTGACCGAGTCTACTATAAAATATGCTGAATGACTCAACATAATTGTTATTTTCACAGTTATATATAATTCTGACAACATCAGATTCTTAACATGCTGTTAATTAGAATATTTGCAATATCTATACAAAAATCGACATTATTAAGATTTTTTGCTGAAAAAACAACAATAACTTTCGGGATTCGTAGCTGACCGAGTCTACCATGAAATACGCTGACGAACTCAACGTAATTGTTACTTTTCCAGTTATATATAAGTCTGAAAACTTTAGATTTTTTACATGTAGTTAATGAGACTATTTGCAAAATCTATAAAAAAGTTGACATTATTGAGATTTTTTTCTGAGAAAAGAACAAAAACTTTTGGGATTCTGAGCTGATCGAGTCCACTATGAAGCACGCTGATGAACTCAACAGAATGGTTATTTTTCCAGTTATATATAAGTCTGACAACTTTAGATTTTGTACATGTTGCTGATGAGACTGCTTGCAATATCTATACAAAAATCGACATTATTGAGATTTTTTTCTGAACCAAGAACAATAACTTTTGGGATTAGTAGCTGAACGAGTGTACTATGAAATACGCTGCAGAACTCAACATAATTGTCATTTTTACAGTTATATATAAGTTTGAAAACTTTAGATTTTCCACATCTTCTTGATGAGACCACTTGCAATATCTATACAAAAATCGATGTTATTGAGATTTATTTCTGAACCAAGAACAATAACTTTTGGGATTCTGAGCTGACCGAGTCTACCATGAAATACGCTGACGAACTCAACGTAATTGTTACTTTTCCAGTTATATATAAGTCTGACAACTTTAGATTTTTTACATGTTGTTAATGAGACAATTTGCAAAATCTATAAAAAAGTTGATATTATTGAGATTTTTACCAAACCAAGAACAGTAACTTTTTGGATTAGTAGCTGACTGAGTCGACTATGATATACGCTGAAGAACTGAAAGGAACGGTTATTTTGCCAGTTATATATAAGACTGAGAACTTTAGATTTTTTGCAGGTGCTTCATGAGGCTATTTTCAATATCTATACAAAAATGGATACTATTGTGATTTTGTTCTGAAACAAGAAAACTAACTTTTGTGACACGGAGCTGACTGAGTCTACTATGAAGTACACTGACGAACTCAACAGAATTGTTATTTCTCCAGTTATATATAAGTCTGAGAAATTTAGATTTTTTACATATTGTTAATGAGACTATTGGCAACATCTATACAAAAACCGGCATTATTCAGATTTTTTCTGAACCAAGAACAATAACTTTTGGGATTCAGAGCTGTCCGAGTCGACTATGAAATACGCTGTCGAACTTAACAGAATGGTTATTTTTCCAGTTACATATAAGTTTGAAAAGTTTAGAATTTTTACATGTCGCTAATGAGACTATTTGCAATATCTATACAAAAATCGATATTATTGAAATTTTTTTCCGAACCAAGAACAATAACTTTTGGGATTAGTAGCTGACTGAGCCGACTATGAAATACGCTGACGAACTCAACATAATTGTTATTTTTACAGTTATATATAAGTCTGACAACTTTAGATGTTCTACATGTTGTTGATGAGACGGCTTACAATATCTATACAAAAATCGACATTATTAAGATTTTTTGCTGAAACAACAACAATAACTTTCGGGATTCGTAGCTGACCGAGTCTACTATGAAATACGCTGCAGAACTCAACATAATTGTCATTTTTACAGTTATATATACGTTTGAAAACTTTAGATTTTCTACATCTTCTTTATGAGACTACTTGCAATATCTATACAAAAATCGATGTTATTGAGATTTATTTATGAACCAAGAACAATAACTTTTGGGATTAGTAGCTGGCCGAGTCGACTATGAAATACGCTGACGAACTCAACATAATTGTTATTTTTCCAGTTATATATAAGTCTGACAACTTTAGATTTTGTACATGTTGTTAATGAGACTATTTGTGATATCAATACAAAAATCGACATTATTGAGATTTTTTTCTGAAGCAAGAACAAAAACTTTTGGGATTCTGAGCTGACCGAGTCGACTATGAAATACGCCGATGAACTCAACAGAATTGTTATTTCTCCAGTTATATATAAGTCTGAAAACTTCATTCTTTCACATGTTGTTAATGAGACTATTTACAACATCTATACAAAAACCTTCATTATTGAGATTTTTTCTCAAACACGAACAATAACTTTTGGGATTCGGAGCTGACCGAATCGACTATGAAATACGCTGACAGACTCAACATAATTGTTATTTTTACTGATATATATGTCTGACAACTTTAGATTTACTACATGTTGTTGATGAGACTATTTGCGACATCTATACAAAAGCCGGCATTATTTAGATTTTTTCTGAACCAAAAACAATAACTTTTGGAATTCGGAGCTGACCGAGTCGACTATGAAATACGCTGACCAACTCAACAGAATGGTTTTTTTTTCAGTTATATATAAGTCTGAGAAATTTAGATTTTTTACATGTTGTTAATGAGTCTATTTGCAATACCTATACAAAAATCGACATTATTGAGATTTTTTTCTGAGCCAAGAACATAAACTTTTGGGATACGGAGCTGACAAAATGTTCAAAAATGTTCAAATGTTCAAAAATGAACATTATTGAGATTTTTTGTGAACCAAAAAAAGAAATTTAGGATGCCGAGCTGACCACGTCTAATATGAAATACACTGCCGAACTTAACACAATTGTTATTTTCACAATTATATATAAGCCTGAAAACTTTATATTTTTCACATGTTATTAATGAGACTATTTGCATCATCTATACAAAATCCGTCATTATTTAGATTTTTTCTGAACCAAGAACAATAACTTTTGGGATTAGTAGCTGACCGAGTCGACTATGGAATACGCTGACGATCTCAACATAATTGTTATTGTTCCAGTTACATATAAGTCTGACAAATTTGGATTTTTTACATGTTGTTAATGAGACTATTTGCAATATCTGTACAAAAATCGACATTATTGATATTTTTTTCTGAACCGAAAACAAAAACTTGTGTGATTCGGAGCTGACCGATCTACTATGAAATACGCCGATGAACTCAACAGAATCGTTATTTCTCCAGTTATAAATAAGGCTGAGCAATTTAGATTTTTTACATGTTGCTAATGAGACTATTTGCAATATATATACAAAAACCGTCATTATTGAGATTTTTTCTGAACCAAGAACAATAACTTTTGGGATTCGGAGCTGACCGATTCGACTATGAAATACGCCGAAGAACTCAACAGAATTGTTATTTTTCCAGTTATCTATCAGTCTGACAACTTTATATTTTTAGCATGTTGTTAGTTAGACTATTTGCAACATCTATACAAGAACCGTCATTATTTTGATTCTTTCTGAACCAAGAACAATAACTTTTGGGATTCAGAGCTGACCGATTCGACTGTGAAATACGCTGAAGAACTCAACAGAATTTTTATTTTTCCAGTTTTCTATAAGTCTGAGCAATTGAGATTTTTGACATGTTGTTAATGAGACTATTTGCAATATCTATACACAAATCGACATCATTTAGATTTCTTTCTGAAACTAGAACAAAAACTTTTGGTATTCTGAGCTGACCGAGTCGACTATGAAATACGCCGATGAACTCAACAGAATTGTTATTTCTCTAGTTATATATAAGTCTGACAACTTTAGATTTTCTACATGATTTTAATGAGACTACTTGCAATATCCATACAAAAACCAACATTATTGAGACTTTTTTCTGAACGAAGAACAATAACATTTGGGATTCGGAGCAGACCGCGTCTACTATGAAATGCGCTGACCACGCAAAATCTGTACAAAAACGGACATTATTGAGATTTTTTCCAGAACCAAGAACAATAACATTCGGGATTCGGAGTTGACCGATTCGACTATGAAATACGTTGAAGAACTCAACATAATTGTTATTTCTCCAGTTATATATAAGTCTGAGCAACTTAGATTTTTTGCATGTTGTTAATGAGAGTATTTGCAATATCTATACAAAAATCAATATTATTGAGATTTTTTTCTCAACCAAGAAGTATAACTTTAGGGATTCGGAGCTGACCGAGTCCACTATGAAAGGTGCTGATGAACCCAACAGAATTGTTATTTTTCTAGTTATATATAAGTCTGACAACTTGAGATTTTCTACATGTTGTTAATAAGACTACTTGCAACATCTATACAAAAATAGACATTATTGAGAATTTTTTCTGAACCAAGAACAATAACATTTGGGATTCGGAGCAGACCGATTCTACTATGAAACATGCTGACGAACTCAACAGAATTGTTATATTTCCAGTTATATATAAGTCTGACAAATTTAGATTTTTTACATGTTGTTAATGAGAGTATTTGCAATATCTATACAAAAATCGATATTATTGAGATTTTCTTCTGAACCAAGAAAAGTAACTTTTGGGAATCGGTGCTGACCGAGCCTACTATGAAATACGCTGATAAACGCAACAGAATTGTTATTTTTCCAGTTATATATGAGTCTGACAACTTTATATTTTTCACATGTTGTTATTGAGACTATTTGCAACATCTATACAAAAACCGTCATTATTGAGATTTTTTCTGAACCAAGAACAATAACTTTTGGGATTCGCATCTGAGCGAGTCGACTATGAAATACGCTGAAGAACTCAACAGAATCGTTATTCTTCCAGTTATCCATAAGTCTGAGCAATTTAGATTTTTTACATTTTGTTAATTAGACTATTTGCAATATCTATACACAAATCGAGATTTTTCAGATTTTTTTCTGAACCAATAACAATAACTTTCGTTATTAGTAGCTGACAGAGTCTACTATGAAATACGCTGCAGAACTCAACATAATTGTTATTTTTACAGTTATATATAAGTCTGACAACTTTAGATTTTCTACATGTTGTTGATGAGACTACTTGCAATATCTATACAAAAATCAATATTATTGAGATTTTTTTCTGAAACAACAACAATAACTTTTGGGATTCGTACCTGACCGATTCTACTATGAAATACGCTACAGAACTCAATATAATTGTTATTTTTGCAGTTATATATATGTGTGACAACTTTAGATTTTCTACACGTTGTTGATGAGACTTCTTGCAATATCTGTACACAAATCCACATTATTCAGATTTTTTTGTGACCCAAGAACAAAAACTTTTGAGATTCTGAGCTGATCGAGTCGACTATGAAATAAGCTGACGAACTCAACAGAATTGTTATTTTTCCAGTTATCTATAAGTCTAGCTACTTTATATTTTTAACATGTTGTTAATGAGACTATTTGCAATAAATATACAAAAATCGACATAATTGAGATTTTTTTCTGAAACAACAACAATAACTTTTGGGATTCGTAGCCGACCGAGTCTACTATGAAATACGCTGCAGAACTCAACATAATTGTTATTTTTAAAGTTATATATAAGTCTGACAACTTTGGATTTTCTACATGTTGTGATGAGACTACTTGCAATGTCTATACACAAATCGACATCATTGAGATTTTTTTCTAAACCAAGAAAAATAACTTTTGGGATTCGGAGCTGACCGAGTCTACTATGAAATGCGCTGACGACACAAAATCTGTACAAAAACCGGCATTGTTGAGACTTTTTCCTGAACCAAGAACAATAACATTTGGGATTCGAAGCTGACCGAGTCGACTATGACATACGCTGACGAACTCAACAGAATTCTTAATTTTTCAGTTATATATAAGTTTGACAACTTTAGATTTTTTACATGTTGTTAATGAGGGTATTAGCAATCCCTATATAAAAATCGACATCATTGAGATTTTTATCTGAACCAAGAACTATAACTTTTGGGATTCGGAGCTGGCCGAGTCTGCAATGAAATGCGCTGACGACGAAAAATCTGTACAAAAACCGACATTGTTGAGATTTTTTTCTGAACCAAGAACAATAACTTTTGGTATTCGAAGCTGAGCGCGTCTACTATGAAATATGCTGATGAACTCAGCAGAATTGTTATTTTTCCATTTATATATAAGTCTGACGACTTGAGATTTTTTACAGGTTGTTAATGTGACTACCTGCAATATCTATACAAAAATCGACATTATTGATATCTTTTCTGAACCCGGAACATTAACTTTTGGGATTCGGAGCTGACCGAGTCTATTATGAAATGCGCTGACGAAACAAAATCATTTCAAAAATCGACATTGTTGAGATTTTTTCCTGAACCAAACACAATAACTTTTGATATTCGGAGCTGACCCAGTCGACTATGAAATACGCTGACGAACTCAACAGAATTTTTATTTTTCCGGTTATATATAGGTCTGACGACTTTAGATTTTGTACAGGTTGTTAATGTGACTACTTGCAATATCTATACAAAAATCGACATTATTGAGATTTTTTTCTGAACCCGGAACAATAACTTTTGGGATTTGGAGCTGACCGAGTCTATTATGAAATGCGCTGACGACGAAAAATCTGTACAAAAATCGACATTGTTGAGATTTTTTTCTGAACCAAAAACAATAACGTTTGGGATTCGGAGGTGACCGAGTCGAGTATGAAATACGCTGACGAACTCAAGAGAATTGTTAATTTTTCAGTAATATATAAATCTGACAACTTTAGATTTTTTACATGTTGTTGATGAGACTATTTGCAATATCTATACAAATATTGACATTATTGAGATTTTTTTCTGAACCCAAAACAATAACTTTAGGGATTCGGAGCGAACCGAGTCCACTATGAAATATGCTGATGAACTCAACATAATTGTTATTTTTCCAGTTATATATAAGTCTGATAACTTTAGATTTTTAACATGGTGTTAATGAGACTATTTGAAATATCTATACAAAAATCGACATTATAGAGATTTCTTTCTGAATCAAGAACTATCACTTTTGGGATTCGGAGCTGACCGAGTCTATTATGAAAGTCGCTGACTATGCAAAATCTGAACAAAAATCGACATTGTTGAGATTTTTTCCTGAACCAAAAACAATAACTTTTGGGATTCGGAGCTGACCCAGTCGACTATGAAATATGCTGACGAACTCAACAGAATTGTTATTTTTCCAGTTGTATATAAGTCTGACGAATTTAGATTTTTTACAGGTTGTTAATGAGACTACTTGCAATATCTATACAAAAATCTACATTATTGATCTTTTTTTTTCTGAACAAAAAACCATAACTTTGGGATTCTGAGCTGGCCGAGTCGACTATGAAATATGCTGACGGACTCAACAGAATTGTTATTTTTCCAGTTGTATATAAGTCTGACGACTTTAGGTTTTTTACAGGTTGTTAATAGGACTTTTTGCAACATTTAGACAAATACCGACATTATTGCGACTTTTTTCTAAACCAAGAACAATAACTTTTTGGGATTCGGAGCTGACCGAGTCCACTATGAAATATGCTGATGAACTTAACAAAATTTTTATTTCTCTAGTTATATATAAGTCTGAAAACTTTAGAATTTTTACATGTTGTTAGTAAGACTATTTGCAACATCTATACAAATACCGACATCATTGCGATTTTTTATGAGTTAAGAACAATAACTTTTTGGGATTCGGAGCTGACCGAGTCTACTATGAAATATGGTGATGAACCCAACAGAATGGTTATTTTTTCAGTTATATATAAGTCTGACAACTTTATATTTTTTACATGTTGTTAATCAGATTATTTGCAATATCTATACAATAATCGACATTATTGAGATTTTTTTCTGAACCAAGAACAATAACTTTTGGAATTCGTAGCTGACCGAGTCGACTATGAAAAACGCTGACGAACTCAACAGAATTGTTATTTTTCCAGTTATACATATGTCTGACGACTTTAGATTTTTTACAAGTTGTTAATGAGACTACTTGCAATATCTATACAAAAGTCGACATTATTTAGATTTTTTTCTGAACCCGGAACAATAACTTTTGGGATTCGAGGCTGTCCGAGTCTATTATGAAAATCGCTGATGACGCAGAATCTGTACAAAAATCGACATTGTTGAGATTTTTTTCGGAACCAAGAAAAATAACCTTTGGTATTCGGAGCTGACCGAATCGACTATGAAATACGCTGACGAACCCAACGGAATTGTTATTTCTCCAGTTATATATAGGTCTGACAACTTTATATTTTTCACATGTTGTTAATGAGACTATTTGCATCGTCTATACAAAAACCGTTATTATTCGGATTTTTTTCTGAACCAAGAACAAAAACTTTTGGGATTCTGAGCTGACCGTGTCGACTATGAAATACGCCGATGAACTCAAGAGAATTGTTATTTTTCCAGTTATATATAAATATGTCTGAAGACTTTAGATTTTTTATAGGTGGTTAATGAGACTACTTGCAATATCTATACAAAAATCTACATTATTGATCTTTTTTTTTCTGAACCAAAAACAATAACTTTGGGATTCTGACCTGACCGAGTCTACTATGAAATATGCTGACGAACTCAACAGAATTGTTATTTTTTCAGTTATATATAAGTCTGACAACTTTATATTTTTTACATGTTGTTAATCAGATTATTTGCAATATCTCCATAATTAACACACATACAATAAAACATTGCATCTTAACCTACTGACTGCTACACTAAGAGGTTAGGTTAATGCACGGGAAGAGGTGGCTCATACCGCCCCAGTACAGTTGCTCATTAGGCCCCATATGACACTTGCCAGTAAAATCAAAATTTCACCTATTTGTGTTTTACAATTATGTAAGAATCTGTTGAAAACTCAAGGTTTAATAAATAAGCTATCTAAATAACCACTGGAAAAACATCTAATATGTAATTTTATGTGATTCTTGGACTTTCTCAACAAATGCAAAATAGTAGAATACAGGTCTTAACATTTTTATTTTCGTTTTTTTCTTCAAATTAATTCAACATTAAGCGAAAATGTTTTTAAAAGGATTATGATAAAGTGCTTCCTGATATTAGTGCAAAGAACAGTTACAAAATAAATGATAGATTGCGAGAAAATTAAGTGACTCATCTTACCCCCTATGCTCATCTCGCCCCACCCTACCCTACTATTTCTTTTAAAATTTAATTATTTGGTTGAAAATTCAACTATATTTTCGTAAAAAGTGATTTTATCTGGTTAAAAATTAATGCTTTTTATTTGAAAAGTCTTATATACTGATTTGAGAATTATTCTCTTTTGGTTAAAAGGTCTACTATTTGGTGAAAAAATTCATTCTTTTGTTGACGATTCAGCTATATTTGTTAAAAAGTGATCCATTTATGTCGAAAATTCGACTTTTTGGTTGAAAATTCATCTCTTAGTATAGAAAATTGATACTCTTGTCTTAGAAATTCAACTATTTGCTTGAAAATCAGGGTTTCTAGCGGATCGGGAAATTATGAAAAACACGGGCATTTTATTTAGGCTCGGGAATTAATTTTGTTGAGAAGGTGATAAATTTTGTAACGAAAATAAGCGTAAAGTTTGGCACGTGTAAATAAATCACTATTTTCTTTACAATATAAATTTTGTAAGTGTTATGTTATGCTATATTATGTTTTGTAATATTATGTTAAAATTACCATTTCTATCTTTACGCTCACTTTTAAAAATTACAAAAAGACATCTTGAATTTTCTCGAAAATTTTATATGGCTTGAACGCTAGACACCCTGAAAATGCAAGTGTTTTTGGTTGAAGTTTAATCTTTTTTGTTTAAAAGTTCAATCATTTGGTTGAAGATCCGTCTTCGCAGGTTGAAAATTCAACAATTTGGTTTAAAATTCAAATTTTTTTTCGGAAATTCATCTTTTTTATTTGAAATATCAATTTTTTCATTTTAAATGCAACTGCTTGGTTAATTTTTTTTTTTTTTTTTTTGAAAATTGAAGTATTTAGTAGAAAGTTCATGCTTCTTGGTTGAAAATTTTATATTCTCGGGTTTGAAAGTCAAATATTTTTTTAAACATTCGGCTTTTTAGCCAGAAAACTCAACCCTTGTATTGAAAGTTTATATTTTTTTATTGAAAACCACACTATTTTTTTGAAAATGCAATATATATCGGCTTGATATGTTAGTAATATTGTATCTCCATTAATGTTATTAGAAATGATTTATTTTCCTATTATTCCCCTATTTTCTTCAAAAATCATCCTATTGAATAACTTTTATTATAAACGCCAACTCGAAGAAATAATGTAAACAAACTGAAAATGTAAAATGGAACACTGGGTTATTTTGCGCTTTTGTCTTGTGCGTAATTTGTTGAAAAAATTTTTCCGAAGTATCTAGAAAAAAATAAATAAATGCACTAAGTGGATTTTCAAACTATTTTTGAAGATTATCAGAAAGAAGTTCCGAAGTCTTTCAAATAACAATTTCTAAAGCTGTAGCTATAAAAGAACATATATTAAAGCCCATAAAAATGACTATTTGTAAAACATGTTTCTTTCCGTTTTTGATTCCTTGGACTTTTCATTTTCTTTTGAGGTATTTTGATTAGTAGAAAACCCTCAGATATCCATAATATTTTTTAAGCTCAGCTTCACAAGTATATATTTTCTTATGCACACAAACGTCTCTGATTTATTTGAAAAACGTCCTGCTTTTATATTTTTTATTATTTAGGTATATCAAATTTGGTTGTAGCGAATTTTCATCAGAAAAAATTCCTGAAATATATCATAAAACTCTTTTGTCATTTATATGGTACTGAGTATAAAAATGAGTCTTTGGATTGTTCTCGGCTCCCGAAACAAAGCAACAAATAAGTGACCATAAAAATTCAGAAAATAATCGTTTTCTCCGACGCATTTTGATAACTTGCAAAACATAATATTTATTTATCTGCCTCTTGGTCAACTATTTTGTTAAAAAGTAATGTTTTTCGCCGAAAATTCTACTTTTTTGTTGACTTTTTTTTTAGATAGCAAATCCGTCCTTTTGGCTTGAAAATTCATATTTTGGTCAAAAAGTTGTTTTTGTGGTTAAACATTTATCTTCTATGATTGAAAGTTCATTTTTTTAAATTGGAAACCGCAATCATATCTTTGGTCTAGAATTCATTTCTTTTTGTTAAAGATTCTACGATTTCTTTTGAAATTTAATTATTTTGTTGCAAATACAAATACATTTTCGTAACAAGTGATTTTCTCTGGTTAAAAGTTAATTAATTTTATTTGAAAAGTCTTATATTTTATATTGATTTGAGAATTATTCTCTTTTGTTTAAAAGGTCTACTATTTGGTGAACAATTTTATTCTTTTTTTGAAAATTCATCTATATTTGTTAAAAAGTGATCCATTTATGTCGAAAATTCGACTTTTTGGTTGAACATTCATCTCTTCGTATAGAAAATTGATACTTTTGGCTTGAAAATGCAGCTATTCGGTTGAACATCAGGGTGTCTAGCGATTCGTTAAATCAGGAAAAACCCGGGAATTTTATTTAGGCTCGGGAATTTATTTTATTGAGAAAGCGATAAATTTTGTAACGAAAATTAACGTCAAGTTTGGCAACTGTAAATAAATCATTATTTTCCTTACAATATAAATTTTGCAAATTTTATGTTATGCTATATTATGTTTTGTAATGTTATGTTAAAATCACCATTTCTATCTTTATGCTCACTTTTAAAAATTACAAAAAACATCTTTAATTTGATGGGGGAAAAAATTGACTGAGGAAATCTCGAGAATTTTAAATGGCTTGTTCGCCAGACGCCCTGAAAATGCAAGTCTTTTGGTTCAAATTTAATCTTTTTTGTTTGAAAATTCGATCATTTGGTTCAAGATTCGTTTCCGCGGGTTGAAAATTCAATAATTTGATTCAAAATTCATATTTTTTGTTGGAAATTCTTTTTTTTTTTTTTGAAATTTCAATTTTTTCGTTTTAAATGCAAGTGCTTGGTTAAATTTTTTGACTCGAAAATTGAAGTATTTGGTAGAAAATTCATGCTTGTTAGTTGAAAATGTTATCTCCTCGGTTTTGAAGTCAAATATTTTTTAAAACATTCGGCTTCTTAGTCAGAAAACTCAACTCTTGTTTTGAAAATTTATATTTTTTGATTGAAAATTACACTATTTTGTTGAAAATACAATATATTTCGGCTTGATAGCTTAGTAGTATCGTACCTACATTATTGTTATTGGAAAGGATTTATTTTTCTATTATTTCCCTATTTTCTTGAAAAATCATTCTATTTTTCCTGTTTTGAGAGCATTTTGAAGCCTTGAAGTCCGAAACCACTTTTACATTAATTGTCGTTATATATTTTACCTTGGATTTGTAAATTTTTTAATTCTTTTCAAAATGTATACAATTAAACAATTGGTATTGAATAACTTTTATTATAAACTTTTGCACGGAAAAAAAGTAACATTGATTCAGGAAAATATTGGCACGAATACGGTGGATACAATATTTTCAAGATCCAAGAAAATTTCTCTTGTCTCCAGAAAACGTACATAATGAAAGAAAATCAAGTTTCTTCAATCTAGTTGATTTTCTTGCAACAAGAAATGTTTCCCTCGATCAAGTAAATATTGCATCGTACGTATTCATAACGATATTTTTTTGATTTAATATTAATTCTTTTTCCACCTAGTTAAAAATTCTACTATTTGGTGAAAAATTTAATTGTTTTTTTGAAAATTCGAACATTTTGTTAAAAAGTTATATTTTTTGGTCGAAAAATCAATCGTATGGTTGAAAAATTAGGTTTTTGGATAGAAAATGCGTCCTTTTGGTTTGAAAATTCATATTTTGGTAAAAAAAATCATCTTTTTTGTGTTGAAAATTTATCTTCTATTGCTTAAAGTTAATTATTTTGGATTGAAAAAACTACTATTATATTTCTGGCCCAGAAATTATATCTTTTCGCAAAGAAATCTACTATTTTGTTGAAAATTTAATTATATTGTGTAAAATGTAACTTTTTTCTTACAAGTCATCTTTTTGGTAGAATATTCAACTGTTCTGTTAAATTTTTATCTTTTTTTTTTTAATGAAAATTGATCTTTTTTGTTTGAATATTCGATCATTTGGTTAATGATTCGTCTTTGCGAGTTAAATAATTCACTATTTGGTATAAAATTCAACTTTTTTGTTCCAGATTCGTCTGTTCTTTTGTAAATTTCAATTTTTCGGTTGCAAATGTAACTGTCTGTTTCAAAATTAATTTTTTTGTTCAAAAACTGTAATATTTGGTTGAAAATTCATCTTGGTTGCAAATTTTACCTTTTCGGGTTTCAAGGTCAAATATTTTCTGAAACATTCGACTTTTTATGTAGAAAACTCAACGCTTGTTGAAAATTCATCGTTTTTGGTTGAAAGTACAAGTATTTTGTTGAAAATGCAATATTTTTCGACTTGAAATGGTAAGTGGTATCATACCTGCATTAATGCGAGTGAAAAGAATTTATTCTCCTATTATTCCCCTATTTTCATGAAAAATTATCCAATTTTCCCTGTTTTGAGAGCATTCTGGGGCTGTGAAATCTGAAATCACTTTTACATTAATTATCATTATATATTTCGCCTTGGAGGTGTAAAATTTTTAATTGCTTTCAAAATTGATATGATGAAACAGTTAGTATTAAATAATTATTATTATAAGCACTTAAAAATAAACCGGGGAAAAATGTACCTTTTTATCGGTAAAACTGGGAAATAGTCTAAAATTATTTTTTAAGTTTGACTGGCTACAAACTTGTTGCAGCTGATTTTTTATGTTCTCGAAATGATATTTTCTTTCTAAATGAGAATACTTCAAGTGTGAAACTGCAACATGAACATAGCTGCATTCGTATTATCCGGTGTTTCATTTTTCTTACAACTCAAAAGAACATCGAATCGGCGTACTTTTGAGGATCGGGGTTTTCTGTGCACCCTGATTTATTTGACATCGATATCTACGCAATTCAAGTTTTAGATTTTAGGTAAGGAACGTCGAACACGTTTTGGAACTTTTTCTTCGATTTTGGGTACTTGGCGGATGAAAACGGCTACTTTCCCCGGCAGGTAGGGAGATGAAAGTTTTTTTGGAATTATTTAGCACCAAAATCAAAAAAATTCATGCTTTAGATGCTGGTGAAGGAATTTTTTATTTATTGTTTCACATAAATTTGCAAACAACAGTTTCGTAAAAAGATCATAAAACGAAAAATGGTGACATTGTACTTGGGGGCTTTTCAAAAAATACGAAGCATCTATATTTTATCTACATATCCCTACCTCGCCGCCATCTGGCTGTGAGGTTGCTATAAAAGGCGAAGCGAAGCACTGGAAATATTAATCTGGATTTAAAATATATACTGCAAATTTGAAGAAGAACGCGAATTCAGGATGAATTCTATTATTCCGACGACGTTACACCATTTTTGGACTTATGCTCTTATGGCCCTTGTAATCTTCCAACTTGCTGAATTTGCTTACAGCCAGCCTTTTGCAACTCAACCAGTCACTCGTTACTGCTGTACCGATCTTGTCAACGCTGTTGAGACGACGTGCAACGAAGCTGGCCATGATAAGGTAGACCTGTATTCTAAGGCGGCAATGGCTTGCTGCAAAGACGGTTGCGCGATTTTGGGACTTTCAGTGTGGTGCAAGTAAGTAGCATCCCATTTAACCCTTCTTCAACATTTTGGTGCAAAGATTTTCAAAAATGTTAACTTTTTTAAGTTTTCCTATCCAAAAATTACATTTAAAGGAAATTTACCAATTTTTTTGTTTTTGAAAAAGTGACACTATTGGTTTTTCATCACACATTTTTAATACACACACCAATTATCGAATTTTTGTAACAGCATTTGTAAATATTATTTTTTCACTGTTACAGAGGTAAACCCGCGGAATAAGACCTCAGCAGCGACTCTCTTCTGAGGATTACACTCATGGCTGGACAAGGCAAGACCTCGGAATTGAAATTTATACCCAGTGAACACAGATGGTGGATTTTTCGTTAAAGAAACTAATATATGTTCCTGAATAATATAAAGTACATCACACATGTATAATTTGCGTATTGAACTGTACCAAAAATAAAAATAATTCAAATATATGGATGTATTTCCTTGAATTTTAATATAATTAGGTCAGCTTTTTCAGTAATAAGCACTTTGATTCATTTACTATTAATTTTCTGGAGAAATCAAATAATGAATGCTTATATTTTAAAGAAAATTCATTTTAGATTTAAAAGGACTATTTCTTGAAAAATTTAAGTGTTTAGTTGAAGATTGATCGTTGTGGTGTGAGGATTCGGTGGTTTGGTTTGGGGTTCAACTATTTCGCTGAAGTTTTAATTGTTATCTTGAAAATTGGACTATTTTGTTTGTTTGCTGATTGGGGGGCGAGGTCGTACTTTTTTTGGGGATTCTAATCTATACTTTCATGAAAATCGAATCTTTCACTCAAGATGAATAAAATATAAATTTCCTATTTACTCCGTCTATTTTTGCGCGACCGTTTTTAAATTATTGTTCAGTACACGAACAAATTAATTTATTTCCATAAGAAAGGATTAGCTGTTTCAAAGATTTCGTTGAAAATTATTGTATTTCGTTGAAAAATCGTCTTTTTTGGTAGAAAATTAATCATCTTGTTTGAAAATTTATCTTTTTGATTGAAAATTCAAGTATTCCAATCAAATATTCATAATTTATTTGTAAATTTATCTTTTTGGTTGATAATTCAACTAATATAGTTACAGAATCATCAATTCAGTTGAAAATGTCTAAATTCAACTATATATATGGTTAAAAATTTGTCTTTTTCAGTTGAAAATTCAACTATTTCGTAGAAAATTTATGTATTTTGTTGGAAAATCGTCTCTTTTGGTAGAAAACTAATCTTCTCAAAAAAAAGTAATCACTCATGTTGAATTCTCTCGAAAAATTTCAAAGTTGATCGATCATAGTTTCACTTCTGCCGTGTGGTCTCACTGCTACATCTGGTTTTACAAGGTGCATTCCAAAGTAAATAGGACCTTGAGAATAGTGAATTTTCTGGTGACAACATCTATATGTGACTTAGTGCATTAGAAAGGTACATCCTTTCCCGACTTCCAGTCCAAATTTTGTGAAGTTAGGTTCATTATAAGCGGAGTAATGGCGTCGGAAGTGACAGTATGTTTGTGTCATCGGTACAAAAATGAGCATCGAAAGGTTTTAAACTTGGTAAAACTTTTACCGAAATCCGTGACCACCGCAGATTCCATCAAAACTGAGCGCGAATTCATTAAAAATCAGCCAAACTCTTCATTGAAATTCATGGAATGGCAATTGAGCATCTCCAAAACATCAATTTATCGCATTTTTACTGAACATTTGGGCTACCGAAAGATGTGTGTGCGGGTTGTTCTGCACTAGTTAACTGACGACCCAAAATTGATCCTATACAACATTGTGGCTGGTGGTGAAACGTGGTGTTTCCAATATGAACCAGAAACCCAACAAATCTCGTTTCTAAAAGGCTTCTACCGAAATTCTGAAACATCCCGACTGAAGAACTAAAACACTCATTAGACGTGCTTTTAGACCATGCAAATCGCTGTATTGATTCCGAAGGGGACTATATCGAATAAGATAAATCGTTTTTTCGAACAAAATAGTTGTTATTCTTTTTAAAAAGTCCTGTTTTCATTGGAACGCACCTTATATAAATCTAGTTTAAAATAATTGATTTAGAAATGGATTTTCTTTAAACAAAGTGTTAATTGCATGTATCAAATCTTCGAAATCAATGACACGCCATTTGATATATTTACCTTATAGGACTACAGTCATCAATTTGGTGTTTTTCATATAAGTATATTCATTTTATTTATTCTAAATAAGATTTTTTATCCTTTAGTTAAAACATGTGAATGTTACGGATGACCAGATATTATCAATGCACGTGCCAGGGTAAAGATAATTTTTTTCTGAAGCTTCAAAAATAAAATTTTTTTTTGCCAAGGTAAGTAAATTTTCGAGGAACTGTAACGGCAAAATTTTCAATGGAGAACTTAAAAAAGAAACTGCTTATGAGTAATTTGTTTGTCCAGTACATGAAATGTTATGAGTTTTCTAAAAAAATCATAGACTTGATAATTCAGCCAAAATAAGTATAGGTATAATAAAAATTCAGAGTACAACTCGTTTTCTCGGTCTTTTCTTGGGAATTTAAATGATTTCCTCAAATCGTTGAAAATCTCGATTTTAATTCAGTTTCAGTATTAGAATGAGCCATGGCCATATAACGGATTTTTCAAGGGTTTCACCACTCGGTTTTTTAATGTACACCAGATTACAAAACATTACTAAAGAATTTAAAAGGTTTCAAAATATACAACAATCTCGCAAAGCTTTTAAAACTTTCAAAAGATTCAAAGGATTTCAAAGATTTGAAAAAGGGTATAGTAACCGTAAATTTCAAAGATTGTAAACAGATTTTACAACAGATTTTACACAGATTAAAAATATTTCAGTTATTTCAAATGAATACAAAAGATTTGAAAAAGATTTCACAAAAATTTCATAAAGATTTTCAAAGAATACGAAAATTCCAAAGATTTAAAACAGGGTACAGTACAACAGATTTCAGACATTTCAAAACATTCCAAAGATTTTAAACGATTTCAAATCTTTCAATGATTTCAAACGAACACGAAAGATTTCACAAAGATTAAAAAAAGCTTTCACAAATATTACAAAGACTTCATAAAACTTTCAAAATATTTCACAAATATTTCAGATTTGAAGCATTTTAAATATTTCAAATATTTTACAAAAATGTAAAAAGATTCCTAAAGATTCGACCAAAAATTTCAAGATTCCGCAAAGATTTTAAGTAGTTCAAGAGATTTCAACGAATTCACCAAGATTTCAAAAGATTTAAAAGATTTCAAGTATTTCAAAGACTACTTATGTTCGCAAAAAATTAAGCATTTGTTTATTTATGGTTCTGCATTCTTTAAAAATTGTTGGCCAATAAAAACTTTTCCTGTTGTCCAAAATATTTTTCTAATCTCAGCTGCACAAATAGATATTTTCTTACGCAAGCACACGTCTCAGAGTTATTTAAAAAATATTCTGCATTTGAGGCATATCAAGTTTTTTTGCGCGAATTTTGATCAATAAAAAGTCCTCAAGTATATCATGAAACCCTCTTATCATTTACGTGGTAAGAGGAATCGTTTTCGAAGGTCCTGTGTATAAAAATAAATCTTTGGGGAAATTTTTCTAGGCTTCCGAAACAAAATAAAAAAATAAGTGACCATAAAATTCGGAAAATAATCATTTTCTCAGACGCATTTTGATAACTTGCGAGACATAATATTTATTATTATTTAGTTATTTATTTGCCGATTGTTCATCTATTTTCAACTATTTTGTTGAAAAGTAAAGTTTTTGGCAGAAAATTCTACTGTTTGGTTGGACATTCGAAGTTTCAGATAGGAAATCCGTTCTTGTGGATCGAAAATTCATATTTTAGTTGAAAAAAGTTGTGTTTTTTTATTGAAAATTCTTCTTCTATGGTTGAAAGTTAATGTTTTTAAATTGAAAACTACTATCCTGTCTTTAGTCTGGAATTCATATATTTTGATTAACAATTCTACTATTTCGTTGGAAAGTTGATTATTTTGTTAAAAATTCAACTACATTTTCGTAAAAAGTGATGTTTTCTGGTTGAAAGCTAATTCCTATTATTTGAAAGGTCTTCTATTATTCAGGGTGTCCCACCACCTATACAACCCCTTGTACTATTTCATAGCGACAAAAAAATCAACAAAAAAGTTCTCAGCATTTCTGTTATATAACATGTAACAAAACTAAGAAAAAATCTCAATCCTCCCGAAACCCAGAAAACTTTCTTTCTTGAAAATTTTGTTACCGATATTTAATAAACAAAAGATATTTTCAAACGAACATAAGTCAACCTTTTCGATTCCTATCAGAATTACACTACTTTCGGTTGCACTTTCGGTTGAAAAATAATCGATTTTAGTTGAAAATTCATGTATTTGGTTGAAAATTCGTTCTTTTTTATGGAATTTAATTTATTTTGATTGGAATATAAACTACTACATTTTTCGATCAGAATTCAGCTTTTTTGAAATAAAGATTTAATTACTTGGTTGAAAGTTATCCTTTTGTTAAAAATTAATTTTTTTTTTTGAAGATTCATCGTTTTAATTAAAAATTCATCCCCTTGGTTGAAAAATAAGCTTTTTTTTTGGAAATACGGTTTGTCTTTGGCTGAAAATTAATTTTTTTAAATGAAAATTTAACTATCCTAGTTGCAACTTTAACTATTGTATTGAAAATTTGTTTTTTTTTCCTCCTTGAAAATTAGTTTTTTTTTTACTGAAAATGTAACTATTCAATTTTTTGTTGAAAAATGTCCTATTTTAGTTGAAAATTCAACTTTTTTTGGTATACATTGATCTTCTGGTTTGAAAATTAATCTTTATGTTGAAAATTCAATGATTCTAGGTAAAGACTCATCATTTTAGTTATTAATTCATGTTTTTAGTTTCAAATGAAAATATTCCAGTTGAAGATTCATCATTTTAGTTGAAAATTCATCACTCTGTTTCAAAATGTAACTATTTTTTTGAAAATTGGTTTTGTTCTTGTTGAAAATCATTTTTATTTTACCGGACAGTGTAAGTATTGCAATTTAAAATTACCTAATTGTAGTTGAAAAATCATCTCTTGGGTTAAACATTACATTTTTAACTAAAAATTTAACTATTCAATTGTTGGTCTTTTCAGTTCAAAATTCAGCTATTTGTTTGAAAATTCAACTATTTGCTTAAAAATTTATCTATTATTTTGAAAATCCAAATTTTTACTTGAAAAGTTAGGAATTTTAAGCGGTGTACATTGAATTTTGTATAGTACCAATATTAATTTTAATTAAATATGCACTGAATTTTAAGTATAAGAAGATCACATAAAAATTTGTTTAAATTATTACTCAAATTCATTGACTTTAGAGACAAATTCAAGAAATGATGATTATGTTATTAATATTGTTTCATGATTTAATTAATCGATCGTGCTAATATATTTAAGAATATCTTGTAATATAATTTTTCAAAGCTTTATAAATTAATTGAATCCCTAGAAACTAAAAAAAAACTTAATTTATAATAAACTCGTAAAACTATATATATATTTCGAGTCGATTGTTTTAAAAAATGCGAAATATTTAAATTGCTCTATACTATGAAAAGTTATACCAGGAGAAAACTTGAGATACCTGGAAAAAAACCTGGAATTGTCAGGGCATTTTTTTCCATGATTTGAGTAGACACCCTGATAAAAATCTTTAAAATCAATGGCAGCTCATTTAAAATATTTGCCTCATAGTGTTATATTCATATTTTTTGTGTTTTTCATATAAATATATTTATTTTATTTATTCTAAATAATATTTTCTTATGCTTTAGTGAAAACATGCGAATGTTACGGATCGCCACATATTATCAAAGCACGTGCCACAGTAAAGATGATTTTTATTTCTAAAGTTTCCAAAATAAAAAAATTTCTTTGCCGAAGTACATAAGTTACCTTGAAATTTTAACGGAAAAATGACCAATGTAGAACATAAAAAAGAAGCTTCTTATGCTAGCTAGCTTTAAAAATTGTTTCAGTATAGATAAAACATATAACACATACAAAAGCCCCTAAAATGGCTATTTATAAAACGTGTTTCTTTCCTTTTTTGATTCCTTGGGCTGTTGATTTTCTTTTGAGGCATTTTGATCAGTAGATAACCCTCAGATGTCCAAAATATTTTTTTAAGCTCAGCTGCACAAATATTTATTTGTTTATGCACACAAACGTCTCTGATTTATTTTTAAAATTTTGCTGCATTTGCATTTTTCATTCTTTAGGTACAACAAATTTTTTTGTAGAGAATTTTGATCAGTAAAAAGTCCTGAAATATATCATAAAACCATCAACCTCAACTGTTGTTTTGTGGTTGAAAATTAGGGTGGTCATTATTTACTCTTGGTGTTTTTTTTCGATTCTTCTAGGTCTCACCCCCTCCCTCTATTTTGTTTCAATGACCAAAAAAATGATCTCCATCAAATTTTAGCGAAATCGGTTAATATTAACACGTGCCTCAAAGCACTCAAAGTTTCTTATGCAATTAACGTGGGGGAAAGTAGCGTCCAACTTCAAATGCTTTTTTTTTATATTTCACCGGAATCCTTTGGCTCTGTGCAATTGTGATCTTTAGTCTTTGTTAAAAAAAACACATCTAAACGAAAATTTTTTTTCTTCAAAATTTACAAAATGTCGGACCCCGAACCGTAATTGCAATTTCCACAATTTATAACAAAATCTCGTCAAATTTATACAAAATTCATTTATTAGTGACATTAAGTGACACTCTAAACGACCTCTGTGATATTACACATGCCAATGCGTTGGAAATTATAAAAATAGAAGACAAACAGTTTTTGCTTCTCCAGAGACAAAAAGGGCGAGCTGGATATATGACTAATATTGACCATGATCTGGAAGAGAGAGAAAATCGATATCAAGAAGGAAAAGAAATAGAAGAATCCCGGGCGGAACGCACCATTGTCGAAAAAAATAAGATATGTAAGTTTCAAAAAATATTAATTTTCATTTATAAAATTATTAAAGTACCGTAAGGAGCCGATGTCATTTTTTAGATGACAGTTGCTCCCAGTGGGACCCTGCGGTGGTTGTTAACCTTCAGTTTTTAATTTTATATATATATATATATTATTTTCTGTAAGAACTAGAATCATTTTTTTTTAGTTTTAAAGATAATTTAATCTGCTTCAATTTATCTTGATACAACCTTCAGGCAGAATGGACAGTGGACAAGATATTATTCGACAAAAAAATGATTTCACGTTTTTTTTTTGCCACAAAATCTCTTCAAGATGTCAAAACTTCAGAACTATTTGTGCTAGAACATTCTTTTTTTTAATTGTTCCGAAATTTGCGATTTTTAGAAGTTTTACGTAAAATGCACCAGAAAAGTAGATCTTAAAAAAACTGATGACTTTCACACATTTTAAAAATTCTAAGAGGGAGCGGTAAATCAATCAATACTAATCACTTGGGAACTTCGTTTAGACGCATAATTAAAGGCTTTTAGCAGGGGAAACTTTACTTATTACTTGTACTAACTTTAGCCTGCTTTTTTAAGTGAAACTTGGCTTGGAGAAGGTGTGTAGGCTCCGAATCGTTTTTTTTTTAATTGTGACAACACAATTGACAACAATTTAGCTTTTCGCATTTCCAATTGTTTCCAATCGGCTATTTGGAATTCGGCACGTGATGGCAGCACTTTGGTCCGGCGGGAATTATTTAAGGCCAGTTATTTACTTTCCTTGGAATAATATAAATTTTAAACAGTATATATTACGAAAGAAAGTAAATAATCATTTTGTAAATAATTCTTACAAGATGAAAGTGTGCTACGATAAGAATGCGCCAATAGTATTTTATGTTGAAAATATAAAATCAGATACAACATAAAAATAAAAATGTTGATTTTATATTAGTGAAAAAACAAAATTGTTATTTTTTACCATGCGTTTTTGGATGTTTTATTATAGTGAAAATTCTATAAATGGTTATAAGTTTTAAAATCTATTGAAATTAAAAGAAAAGAAAAGGAATATTTTAAAAACGTGAAACTTCAGTAAGGCGACTGAAGTATTATTTTACAATATATAAAATGCCAGGCTGTTACTAATTAAATAAAGTTAATCAATTAGGTAGTACTATTAGAGATAACAGATTTTTTGTACCAGAAAGAGGTCTCAATGTTTCATTCTTCGCCATTATTAACACATAAATTCACCTTCTAACAAAAAAACGTTTTTATTAATTCAACTTAGTAATCATTTTAACATCAAGATTTATATTGATTAAAATTTAGAAACTCGGACGGTAAAATCTTTAAATGGTAATAACATCTTTCAAATATTAATTAGATTAAACCTACGTTGATCAAAAATGGTACATTTGTCGCAATTGAGAAATACGTATAGTACTTTCCTGCAAAAAGGTATCTATGGAAAACAAGAAAATATCTGCTGCAGCCTCGGTGGCGGTATTGGTCAACGCTCTACTCATGGATAGTGGCGTTCCCGGTTCAAATCCGGGCTGAGCCTTCTGAGCTGAGCTTCTGCCTGCAACTTTTTTTTACCCTTTTTTTACTACACCTTTTTTTCTACACTTCTTTCTACTACTGTGGCACGTGCCTTGTCTCATTAAACTCAAGACTATTCTAAACGACTTTTATCACTGAAATATAATTTGTATTCACTTTCATAGACAATACTGGAATCAGTGGACATTACCCTACAGTTCAAGCCATTAAACGGCGCGATAGCTCTGTCCAATTCCTAAATAAAAATCTTTAACATATTATTAGCTGTGGGGTCATGTCAAAGTACAGGTCTTTGAGCAGTGGGTCTATTTACAGCATTTTCACTTGTATTTTGTTTAACGGCTCTGAAGGAAAATTTTGTACGACAATTTTGGAAGCACCATTTTATTCAGAAAACTCAGCAGATTCGTGTAATCGTTATTACAATCTACTGTCATTTTTACCTGCGGAGATATTGCGTTTCAAAGTCGACGGCCGCCGATTTTTCGCGGCTACATTAGTAGACAGACATATGATCTAATCCTCCGAACATACATAATCATTGCTGACCCAAGTGTTTATAATCTCCTTCGACCCTCAAAATCTAATATCGTAAACCTAAGACCCTCCCGTGTTATAAAACCTTCGAGAGGCCCTGATACATTCGTTAATCGTGGTCTTGCAAAGACCATCTGGTCCAGAAATGCTGTCGAGGTCTCCCCAATATAAGGCCCGAGACCGATTTGTCGATCGAACCCCTCGACCAAGTCCCTTCGGCTCAGGAACGCCGTAGAGGGTGGCCCCAAAAATGAACCCAGTTCGAAGACCCTCCTGTTCGGAAACACTTCCGTGAGTCGGTTGCCCTGAAAGTGGCTCAAGTAAAAAGGCCATCCGGTCCAGAAACACCGTCGAGGGTGGCTTATGATGAGGTCCCTGATTGCTAACGTAAGTTATTATTTTGACTGACTTTAAGCAGGCCCCCAAGCCTCCATGCATTAGACGCGGCAAAGTGTTTGACTAAAAAGTACCTTCACAATCCCTACCGCGGCGCCACATTCACCTTCACACAGGCAAATTCCTCGTCACTGATGAGACACACTCACACACATAGTAAATGTAAACAGCGCGAGTTTTACAGTTGTTAAATTTATTATGAATGAGATGAAACTTTCTTCAAAAAGTTATTAGAATCAGGGTAAAAGTTACGGCGGCAGCTTGGTATAAATCAAGGAATAATTTTGGATAAATCGGAGATATTTTGAAGGGCTAGAGTCTTTAGTATAACATTATACGTGGGCGGCTGAAAAATAATTCACCCTCCTTTATAACTTGCGAACAAAAAAAGATATTCGAATAATTAAAAAAAAGGCATAAAAGTACGTTTTATTCGCTATAAGAATATACATTTACTTTTAAAAATAGTCTCCATTTTTCACTTCACCATCTGTTGTGAAGTAGATGCCCTTAAGGTCCCTTTTTAAGTTCGAGAAGAAGTGGAAATCGCAGGGCGTCAAATCTGGCGAGTATGGAAGGTGTGAAATGGGATAGAATATCCACCTAAAGAGAAGTTTTTTTGCAGAGAGCTGCATTCTGGGTTTCTTGGATCGCGGCGAACTGAAATGCTGGTGTATTTGATTCTCCACTTTGCTGATTTTTTTTCATATATTGCCTCTGTGTTTTTTCTTCTGGGCTTCATACTGATGCATCCAGCTTGCAGCTCCCGTCACAAAATTAAGAAAGGAACTCATCTCCTTCTTCACTATAACGCTTTAGAAGTTGTTCACAATATTCTTTTCGCAGTTGCATGTGCTTTTGTGTAAGTTTACGTGGCACCCTCTGTGCACACATTTTACGGTAACCCAATTACGTGATAATGTGGCCTACTTGTTCTTTCGATGAGCCTACCTCGATGGCAACGAATTGTTGCGTAATGTGACGATCTCTTTGAATAAATTCGTCCACCTGCTTTCGGCGATTTTCATCAGTCACAGAAACTGGTCGATCACTGCGAGGTTCATCCTCAATGAACGCCTTACCAGCTTTTCATGCAGGAAATTTTATTGTCAACCTGTTCACAGTATTTCGATCAATAGTTTCATCACCACACACTGCTTGTAAGGCGATAAATATCACTCGGATTCACTTTTTGGGCTGTTTAAAATTCTATCACTGGACGTTGTTTTAAACGCGTTGGCATACGCTGCACATTCGACTTCATGGAAACGACTCCTAATAAAGAAAGAGTAAACGTAATTCAACAAAACTTGGCACGCTTGTAGTGTGAGAATGTATGTACAACCTGACAACCGCACTGCTCTGTATGATATTTTGGTCCCGCGTTACATGCGACTGTGCATTACCTTTCAGCCGCCCCACGTAAAATAGAGAATTAGTGTTTTTTCACTAACCTCCTTTTTCCTAAACTCCCTTTTTTTATGAATAAAATAAAATAAAATTAAGACTTCGATTGGCAAATGTCAATTTGCCATATTAGATAAATGTAGAGGTTAGGTAAGAATATTTATTATTTTGAGATCATAATTATTGTAATTGGAGGCCCAAATTAATTTGAATATGTTATTTTGTGAGATTTCCCTGTGTCGTTCATTGATATTAATATCTATGTAAGAATTAGTCAACGACACCCCAGTGTCGTTTAGTGGTTCAAACCAAAACCAAAAGAATATTTGTGGAATCAATTTACCAATTTATATCGTTATTCTGGACTGGCATCGAAGCCTTTCATCTATAATAATAAAAGGAGTTTTTTCGGGTTTCAATCGTGTGCAAAACTACGAATCTTGCCGACGTTTCATGAACATTGCAGCTCACTTCTTCATGTTCACGAAACGTCGGCAAGATTCGTCGTTTTGCACACGATTGAAACCCGAAACAGCTTCTTTTATTATAATGAATTATCGTGAAAGCATTAAATGCATTTCATCTATGATATTTTCTATAACATAATTTCATTTATTTCACTAAATATAAAAGTATATTCTACATAAAATTGAATATTACACACTATATTGGAATATTTCTTAGAAGTTTTTTTACTATAACATATTCTAGAATATTAGTTAATAGAGAATAAAAACAATATATTTCATTTTGAAACATCTAAGGAGGAAGTAGGTAGATAGGACGAACGAATAGGTTTTGGGAAAGAACATTTAATTATACGTTTAGTTATTGCAATGTTATTTTTCCCAAAAACAATTCCGATTCGTTGATGCAATACATTAATTAATGTTAATGATTTTGTTGTACTATATTAGGCGTAGTTAATAAAATGCCGAAATATGCAGCTGGTAAAATATATGTCAATGGTTATTCAGAAACAGACGTATGAGCAGCCCTTGAAGCTACTAAAAATTGAATGTGAAAAAAGAAAGCTTCTCCTACATTCAAAATTCCACGAGCTAAGCGGATACCCTTGCCTTAAACCACTATCCATCCAGAAACCCTCTCCTCCATCGCCGCCCACAAAGACCCCCTATCCACGGAAGGAAACGCGCCTTTGAAATTCACAAAAACTGCGTACACTGTCGCCCCCTTCTTCGCTAACTCACTATACACCACGTACTGCAGAACGTAAATATGGTCGATAGTGCTCCTACCCGCCTTAAATCTCGCCTGCGTCTCCGGCAACATTCCTTTCCCCAAAACATCTTTCCGCAGCCTCCCCACCAACACCATCGTGTAACTTGATAGGCCGTATTCATTAGTGTAATCCCTTTATAATTTTCCTGCCTATCCCTCTCTTCTTTCTTATACATTGGCACTAATAACCCCTCTGTCCACCTTCCTGAGAATCTCTCCCCCTCCGTACTCTCTCCACTACCTCCTTCAGCCTCTCTCCAACCTCTTGTGTACTAAACAGCCACGTTTTGTTCTCTACTCCGTCCAGCCCTGCTGCCTTTGATCTTCTTGACTTCCTTATCTGTTTCTGTATCTCCTCGTCATTCAACTCCTCCCCCTCTACCCCCTCGTTCTTGTACTCCCAACATCTCTCTTCCGTAAATCTGAGCCCTGAAACTTTTCTTTAAAAAAAATCCCTCTATTCCTCACTCCCTCTCTTAAAGCTTATCCCCACTTTACGCTTCCTAAAACTATTTATTATCTTTCACACGTCCCCCTCTGTCATTAAACATTCCAACTCCTCTTCAACATCTTTCTCCTTTTCCTATTCTTTCTTCTTACACATTAATCTAAACCCCTTCCTCATTTCTACGTACTCCTCCCTTTTCGCAGTTCCCTCTTTCCACTACTTGTACTTCCTCTTCACTTTCCTTTTCATCTTTGTACACTCTCTATCCCACCACGGCTTCACCATTCCTTTATTCTCCTTTCTAACTCCTGCGAATCTCTCCGACTCCTCTCACCCTTATATATTCATGACTACATAGTCTTCACCGATACCCCTACCTTACTTATATATGTGTATTCAGCCTCTTCGTCCCCTGTTACCATACCATTTGCATTTGCCCAGCCTCTGTCCTCCATCCAGTCCCTTAAAATCTTCCGCTCCTTATTTATTGTCTTACCCTTCGATTCCCTTCCATAGCTCCTTCTTCCCTGTGCAGGCTCCCTTCCCTCCCAATCCTTGCAATTAAGCCCCCCCCCCACAGATACCACCATACCCTCCTCTCTTTCGCCTAGCAATTTTTCCACCCTTTCTTTTATCCTGCCTACCCTATCCTTATTGTTCACTGTCACAAATTTACACGTTACCCCTCCCATCTTTACTGCCCTCATTTGCCTGCTCTGCCCCTCTCCCTCTCTATGAATTTCTTCCTATAATCCATCCCTAATCCCCGCTATAATTCCACCACTAGCCCTTCCTTTCTTCCTCACTCTGACCGCCTTCTGGAGCCTCCGCCTATACCTCCTTGGTAGCTTTGGCTCTATTCCATCTCATTATTTTCTCTCTACCCACGTCTCTACCAGTCGCACAAGATCAAATTCCTGTATATACCGCCAGAAATCTTTATATTTCTTCTTTACCCCTGCTACATTTAGTACAGCCCCTTCACTACTCCTCCACCCTGCCTTACGCCCACCCCCAACTTCTTACGAAAAAAATTCCCCTGCACTTCCTTGAACACCTTTTTCTCCTCGTCCCACACCCACATTTTCTCATCTGTTTTTATTTTACGATACTCTACCTTCGCCGCTCTTCCTTTACTCCTCTCCCTCCTAGCTCTGTCACTCAGCCTTCTCTGCACCTCTTTTTCCTTCCTCGTCAAATCGTGATCGATGAAAACCCCCTTATCCTTTACCTTATTTTTTTTCTCATTACCCCCAACTTCTCTTTCCAGCTCTCAATTTCCACAACCGTCATTTCCTCCTCCTTTCTCCCCTCCAGCCTAACTTTCCCTAACTTTCCCTCACTTGTGCTAGACGGCCTCTCCCTCGCCTTCTCGCTTCCTTCGTGCCCGCAGTTCCGCTTTTTCCCTTTCCTCGTCGTGGCGTGTGGAAAGTTTCCTTCCCGTCTACTTCACTACCAGCACTGCCAGCACTCTCGCTGACTACCTCCCGCTCTCCCACGTCCCGCTTTTCTGTCGCTAACTGGGACCTCTCCATGCAGTACCTTTTACCACCGACAGATGTTTCTCAAGACTGTTGCCGCCTACAGCTTCAAATTTTTCCTTTATCCCTCTTTATTCGACCCTTCACAGTCCCTGTCTCACTGGAAGGGCCAAACTCCTGATCACGAAACTCACTCGACCCCTTGCCAACCTAACCTCACTTTCTCTTTTTCTATAAATTCCACCTCACAATTATGGTAAAAAACCATCAAAGTAATTCATACAAATAGAAACTCCACTTAATAAGTAAAATTAGTACAGAATATGTGCAGCAATAAATGTTTTGACTGATGAAGGCTGACATAGCAGCCGAAACGTATCGACAAATTTGAAATTATACTTTGATGAATTTTTATTGATTTTGACCTGTTATTGGAGACTATTTCAACACGTCCCAAGTAAATATATCACAAAACAATTTGGAACTAAATAGTTGCATACCAACAAATATTGTTCCTATGCATAAGTCCTGCGATGTGTCGCAGCTACAAAACCTCTTAAAACAAAGTGGTTTTGTGGTAAAAGAAATTATGCATGCTTTATTAAAATTTAATCTGAAAATTAATTAAATTCATTGTTCCTTAAGAGATTCTCTATAATTCTGGTGGGCAACTTTTTTTAAAATTTGTTGTTTAGCAATCCTATGATATATTTACAGCGAAAGTATATTTTAGGATATTCCCATATATCTTGGTAAAATTCTATAGATGTTTGGGATATATCCCTAGGATATATTGGGATACCTGATAATATCATTTTATTGTGTTCAATATTCATCTAGCAAACAAAAAATGCGAAAAAAAGAATAGCCCTATTTTCCTGGATTTCATTTGACGACTGTAACATGCGCACTATTTAAATTTACTATGTGTTTGAGTGCGTCTCATCAGTTACGAGGGATTTGCCTGTGCTAAGTCGAATGTGGCGCCGCGGTAAGGATTGACAAGGTACTTTTTAGGCGCATCCGCCTCCCACTATTTTATCGTTGACTCGAGCCCTGTTGCGAAGCAAAGTCCGTAAAAGGATTTCACGTCAGAGACGTGAAGGCTAAGACCATTGAGGTCACCTGTCGACTACATCCGATTATAAACAGAAACTCAAGTTTAAAGCCAGAATACTGGATTTTAACTTACAAAATGTTTATTGGACCCAATATTACATATGCATGCACAATATGGAGAGAAACCTCCAAATCTAATATCAATCAGATCCAAATAATTCAAAATAAATTCCTTAGACGCATTACAAAATCCCCCAGATACACTAAAAATTCTCTTCACAAAGAATTTAATTTACCAACCATTTCGGAATACCTTCATGAAACTGCCAAAAAATTTTACGGGAGAACAGCCAAATTCAAGCATGCACATATCTCGTCCTTAGGAGACTATCCTTACGATCCTTTGCGGAAGCACACAAAACCCAAAAACTTTCCCATGAAAGAAGCTTAGTTTCGTAGCTTCTTGAAGTTTAGATTAAGCGGTTTTTTCCCGCTTGCGGGATTTTTTCTCACATACCAATGCCATTTTCTGTTCTAGCCGTCATGCAGCTACCTATTCGCTCGTGTAAAAATGCCCAAATGTCTAAGCCACTTCTCCATGGTTTCTTCGCTCAAACCCTTGCCTAAGCGAAGAACCCCACTCGCAACATAACGTTGCAGGTCTACTTTTAAATTACATTGTTCTTTCACTGCTTATTATTATCATGTCTAAACAAGTCATCTTCTTCTGGATGAGACCGACCTCAAGAATCGAGGCTCGGCCGAGGGCCACTTAATTTTCAGTTTTATTTACCATTTCAGATTATATAAAATCGCATTCCAATAGGCAAGTCAATAGGAGAAAAACATTCATTTTGGCAAATTCTTTTGGGTTTTCATTTTTCGTTGGTATTCACCGAGGTTCAAAGTCTGCGAGAAAGCGGAAGCTGGAGCGAAGAGAAGAAGGTGAGGAAGCAAAGTCGAACAGAGCCGTGCAGGGACAGGCGAAAACGAGGGTTATATCCGCATAACACAATTCCTGCATCTGAAACGATTTGAATTATTGTGGCATGCATATCGATGGGTGCAAATAATACGATGCCATCATTTCGAGATAAACAAAGAATAGACGTAGAACACAAAACCTTGATAGAGGATATACAAAAAAATTAGTAAGAAATGGCCGAGCTTAGAAAAGTGATGAGAAAACGGGAAGAAGTTAGGGAAAATCTGTAAAAAAGGATGCAGACTTTAGAACAAATATTAGAAAAGCAAGAATAGCCTGATCAAAGGGTAGCGCAGTTGGAAAGTAGGATAATAAATATAGACAACTCAAACCGGGAGTATAGTGGTGGGGAGAGTGGGAATAAGGAGAGGGAAAGGCTAATGGAAATAGAAAGGAATGAGAGAGATAACAAAAATGGCATCATAAGAGGGGAGTAATGACAAAGAAGAGGGCTTCATGTGAAAGCTCGAAGAGATTAGAGGTTGATTTAACATGGATGGAAAGGAATAGGCAGTATAAGAAAAGGAAAATAGCGGAAGAGGAAAGAAGTAAGGGAAAAAGAACGTGGGTTATGGCAGAATACAGATAGAAGGTGTGTGGTAGGATTGGAACCAGAAAAGGGAAGAGTTAGAAAAAAGATGAGGTGTCGGGAAACTAGGAGAGAAAGGAACGGGAGATAGGAAAATAAGAAATAGTAAGAAAAAAAGAGACAAGAAACGAAAGAAGGGAAGAATGGAGGATATGTTACTGTAATATAGCAGGCTTGGAAAGAAAGGATAGAGAGTTCATGACAAATTTAGCACATTGAGATGTAGTAGTTATGATGGAAACGTGGCTAGATAAAAAGGGACGAGAAAGAGTAAGGGGAAGGTTACCAAGAGGTTACAAATGGCAGGTTCAAAATGCAAAGAGGAAGAATAAAAAGGCAGAGCAATGGGAGAAATGGTGATGGATGTAAGAAACGAATATATAACAGGGAAGGATAAGAAAGAAATGAATGGACAAAAACAAGGATTAATAGTAGAAGAGGTAAAGATGAGAGGAGGGAGGTTGGAAATAGTTGGAGTGTGTGTGAACGGTGATATTTAGTAGAAGCAGGTCAGAAAGAAATGTTGAAAAAGGAGAAAAGGAAAAATTAGTGGAGAAGAATAGATGAGAAAAAAGAAGGAGTTTACTGAGTTGTGTGATCAAAAGAAAGAGGAGGAAAATAAAAAGTTTGAAGAAGAGGCGGAGAAGACTAGGACGAAAGAAGAGGTTTCGAAGGTAGTAAATAGAGAGAGAAAAAGAGTAAACCAGGAGATTGAGATGGTAGAATGGAAAAAATATTGTATGTATTTTCTAGGATGGGTAGAGAGGAAAGATAGGATAGGAGAATATGGTAGCGAAAGAGATGAAGAAGAGGAGATAACAAGGAAAGAAATCGCCAATGTGTTAGGAATAATAAAAGACGGAAAGGCGCTTGGTATAGATGAGATTCCAAATGAATTCTGGATATATGGGGGCACAGAACTAAAGGAATGGGCAAATACATATGATGAAATAAATGTGAAGAAAGGCAGAGGGGTGAAGTTTAAAGATTATAGGGGAATGAAGCTGATGCCAACATTGCGTTATCTCACAGCCACCGGTTATAATCATTGTGACGGTAGTTAATTTTTCCTAGTTCTTTTATCCTTTGTATGGCTTCACGGAACTTATAATGCCAAGATTGTGGGTAAATTTAGAGATGTAAACGCATACCCTTTTATCTCGAAATTCAGAATGATTTTAATTGGATTTTAAAATTTAAACTAAGGAAAAGATTTTGTGTGGGACCTTAGTGAACATCGACATAAACTACTGTCAGAGTTATAAAATAAATTAAGTGAATTCTCGAACTTTGCCCTAACCTAACTTTTAACTTGATTAACTTAACTTTTTTTAATACAGGGGCCAAATTCAATTAGGCCGGATTTTACCCAATAAAAGATTTGTAAGTAATGGTTTTGTAATAGTATAAGTAGGTTAAGATGCGGATGCGCTGTCACTCGCTTGCTCTCTCACTCGTTTGACAATAAAATTGCACTATCTTCAATATAGAAATAAGGATCTAGATTATATTTTAGACTAGTTTATATACGTTTACTAACAAAATATGGTGGTTATGAATAATAACACTATAAGGTAACACCTTTAATTTCTTTTAAAAATAAACGTCAATTATAATCACTCTACTCACTTTTTATGAATTAATTCCCTGCCCCTTAATTTTTCTCTACGAGTCAGTCTTAGCCCACAGGCTGACCACAAGACAAACAATGCAAAGGTATACTGATGCGAGTCCGAATCTTCGACAAAGTACATCGAATATGGACCATTAAATAACAATTTTTTTACCATTGAGCATTTTTTCGACATGTTAATATTTATATTGTAACGTTACATGGGGCCCAATGAAGTTAAATGTAAATTGATTACTATTATTAAAGAATAATTAAAGTGCCGAATAACTGCGTTATTTTTTATTTTGCTATAATTAAATCATTCTCTTTACAGTATGGATGGATATGCGCACAACTAATATTGTAGATGACATACTAAAGGGAGTTCGTAACAATAAAAACTACCTTAAATCTTTATGTGGCCTTCCAATTAGCCCATACTTTAGTGCAGTCAAGCTTAAATGGTTACTGGAAAATGAAATACGTGTGCAAGAAGCCATTAAGAAGAAACGATGCATGTTTGGTACAGTTGATTCCTGGCTTATTTGGGTTCGTATCATTAAAATTTAAACCTCTTGCACTACTAAATGTCTGCACCCCTCTTTTACTGTCTGAACTTTATAAAAATAATTCTTCCAAAGAGCATCATTATTCCTGAAAACAGTGTGCTGATTGTGCTTTTTAAATCAGAGATGTCGACACTTAAAAGTCATTGATTTCTATCGGATTTCGCATTTTGTGGGAATGTTGGTCAGATTTCTTCCTATTCTTCTGTACTCGATTCACCTATCGATGTAAGCGGAGTTTTGTGCAAAAGTTATTAATGTGTATTTTTAGGTTAAGAACAGAGCTGTCAACTGCGTACTTGCGGGGTTTGCGCAATAGTTATTTATGTTTTTTTGTTGAGAGATGGTGATAGCTTTTAAAGTAGCGTGGCAAACCGCTCTGTTCTGAGATCTGATCGATCATGATAGCTAACATGAGTGAGAGGGAAAGAATACTCGCGAATCGAAAATATCTCGCGCAGTATGCAGACAGTCCATGCGTATGTGTATATGCAAATGATCAAGTAAACGAATTCTTCTTTATCGGCGTGATTTGTTTTGAGTCAAAAAAACGCGTTGATAGATCTGGATTAATCTGGATCAATTATTATGTAGTAGTAGTGTTTTATTTGTTTAAGAATCATCCGATTCATACAAATAGTTTACAGTCCAATTCTAAAACTAACTGTTATTCTAATAAATAAAAACAAAAACTAAAATTAAAGGTCGACCGTAAACATTACCGCAGAGGAAATAAACCGTACTTACAACAAAAGCAACTCAAAAAACCTTGAACTATGTAATTAATTATAATGCTCATTCGTGAAACTTACTAACAAACATAATAATTTTTTTAATAGAATTTTTATCAGAGTTATCTAGAATATTCAGCCAGGCATTCCTTATCTCACACATATCCCTACTTTCGCTTATACATAAAAACCTTACAGTTTTAAAAAATTGACATTTTATTAAAAGGTGGTACACAGGTTCTGTATTTAAACTATTCTCATGACAGTAGATACAATAACTACCAACATTCAAACTGTAGGTTTTATTCTTGATTATAAGTCTAGGTATGAACTCATTTATTAACCTTAATTGCGCTATAATTCTGATAAAACCGAGTGGTGTTCGTGACAAAGTTAAATATTTCTGAGGTCCATCTCGCAAGGTTAATTGAGGATAAAGTATTAGAGCAGAGGACGATTGGGCTCTCTGTAAATCTTCTAGATATAATATTTTATCATAAGCTCTTATCCATGCCGATTTATTCTTTTGTAGAGAAAGATTTTCACAGCGCTATATATACCAAACAGTATCCGGTTACTCAACCTTATGATAAGACGAAAACCTTCCAAAGTATTAGAATTGAGAATGTGGCAGTAATGCTAGGCGCGGTGGATGCAAAGAAATATCTTCAAAGTCAGAACAAACAGTTTAAACTACAAACTTTTCACAGATCTTGCAATCTGTTTTTTTTTTCCTCATAAGATAAAAGAGCCACCGGAAAAAATGTTGTCCAAGTATGGAGTTGGGTAATAATTAGTGGTAGGGGTGGGGCGAACTAGAAACTCATTCTCCTCGAAAATCTCACACCACGCATGGTAGTAACTACGGCTCAATTCTCAATATTTATTTTTCTCTTCATTGAAGGAGGACTTTTTTTCATTTTTATTTTAATTTTTGAAGATGTTGGGTTTTCTTCTAAATTGGATAAGGGAGCTTCTTCCACCTAAAACATTTTGATTATTATTTTATTCTGTTCAAGGGGGGCAAATTCTTTACTTTCAATATTTTTCTTATTATGAAAGGGAATAATTTTTTACTTTCAACTGTTTTATTAAATTGGACGGGAGAAAATGTTGGTATTCAATCATAGAAAAAGGATAGTGTTAAATTTCTTGCAAGTTCAATGTCAATAGTCTGAAAATGAGAATTTTCATTCTCATATTTGCACCCTGGAACATGGGTAAACATCTGAGAAAAATTTATCATTTTGATACTTAAGTTTCGGACCGAACATGCAACTGCGTCTTTTGGTCTAAGCGAATAGAAATGAGCAAAATAATTACGATAATATTTCCTCAAGTTTCCAAGTTTTTAATTTCGAATACAATAGTTAAATTTTATACCAACAAAGATTGTCTACCAAAAGAGTAAGATGTTCAAATCAAAAAGACGAATTTTCAACCAAATATTTTAATTTTCAGCAGGAAAAAAAATAACTTTTTACAAGTGTCATTAACAGAAGAAACGAATGTTCAACAACACAGTTGGACTCTTAACCAAACAGTAAAATTTTCAACCCGACAAGAAGATTTTTGCCAAAGACAATAGCATTTGAAGACAAAGATTTGTCTACCATAAAACATGAATTTTCAATCCAAAAGGATGAATATTTAATAAAAAAGTTGAGTTTTCTACCAAGGAAATGACTTCATCAAACAGTTGAATTTTCAACAAAATAATTAAAGTCCGTAACAGGATAAGCATGGTCTGGGTGTCACCGCTCGGGTGTGATCCATATCAACTAAACAATTTTTTTTACAAAAGTTAGAAACAAAAACAAAAAAAAATTTTCTCCAAAATGGCTAGACCGATCTTGGTGGTTAAAATATATGTTATAGTGGGTACTGAAGAGGATCTGCAAAAAATTCAAGAAACAATTCTGTTCATTTTAAGAGGATGATAAAAATTATTTGAATTTTTAAATAATTTTTTTTATGAGAAGTACTTTTGGTACACCAACCATTTTCCCCCTATATCGTGTCACATTCAAGGTTGCAATATATATTTTTCATGAGATTCTCAGAGCATTAGTTCATAGTTGAAAAAAATAAAAACTACTACTTGTCCCAACCGATGTATGCAATTTCACGATAATGAGGGGCCCACTTTATTTTCAGCTTATGACGCAATAAGTTATGCGCAATAGTGCCATACAAACAAAATGCAACATAATTATTCCATTAAAAACTTATTTTCTTGTGAATCATCCAGTCGCAGTGTCAATTGCTTCTAGGTAGATAGAAAAATACTTCTCTTCGCTTACTGCTGACATTCGGCAAACTAATTTCATGTTTGCCCAGGATAGTATCCCTTACTCTATGTACACAATATACAACTATATACATCCTATAATAATAACATAAAAAAACATATATACACTATATACCTACACGATACCCAACAATTTACATCTATAAACCTCATACGCACAAAACTCTTCACCCGCCTAAAAGTGGCAACTGATTTTCAAGTGTTCGGATTTATTCTCAACAAGTGTACGCATATGTGCATTTGTGATTTAATTTTATTTTCAATTGTGGAATGATCTCTGTTCATTGTCATTCGATATTTGGTCTATATGTCCATGGTGCCATATTTTCAGTTGCTTCTATTCATATCTCATATGTATACTGCCGTGAAGTTATCACGAAACGATTTCTTTTTGTTCTTGCTTAGTGTTTAGTACGAATATAAGCAACTGAAAACATGGTACCCTGGACAAAATATCGCTGAATAAGGAACTGAGATCATTCCTCAATCAAAAGAAAATGTGAATCACAAATGCACATATGCACATATGCGTACACTTATTGAGAATAAATCAGAACACTTAAAAATCAGTTGCCACTTTTAGGCGGGGCAAGAGTTTTGTGCATATGTAAATAGTTGGGTATCGTGTAGGTGTATAGTGTATATATGTTTTGTGATGTTATTAATATAGGATGTGTATAGTTGTATATAGTGTACATGAAATAAGGGATACTATTCTGGGCAAATATGAAATTAGTTTGGCGAATGTCAGTAGTAAGCGAAGAGAAGTATTTCTCTATCAGCCTAGAAGCAATTGACACTGTGACTGGATAATTCACGAGAAAATGTTTTTTTAATGAAATAATTAAGTTGCATTTGGTTTGTATCACGCTATTGCTTATAACTTATTGAGTCATAAGCTAAAAATAAAGTTTTCCCCTTATTACCATGGAATTGCATACAACTGAGGGGCCAACAAGTAGTTTCTATTATTTTTAACTATGAACTAATGCTCAGATCATCTCCGCAAAAATGTAAGTTTCAACCTCGAGTGCGAGCATAATATAGGAGAAAAATGTTTGGTATCCCAAAAGCACTTCCTATGAAAAAAATTATCTCAAAATTTCAATAATTTTTTTTTTCCCCCTTAAAATAAACAGAATTGGTTCTTGAATTTTTTGCAGAACTTCTTCAGTATCCACTACAACATATATTTTAAGTACCAAGTTTGGTCAAGCCGTTTACGAGAAAATTTAAAGTTTTCTAATTTGTATATAACTTTTGTGGACAATTTTTTTCCAGTTGATACTTTGGGTAAATTTATTTCATAGAGGTATCCACTTACTTCTGCAGCGTGCAACTCGCAAAGATTTATTTTCAACTAAACGGTGGATTCTAAAAAAAGCACTCAAATTCAACTGTCAATAACTAAACCAATTCAAATAATACAAGGAATAAATGAAATTCATGGACTTGAAGTAATTAATAGACTTGACGGAATTTGCTGAATTTCGGGAATTCAAGGAATTCATGGAATTTACGGAATTCGTGATAATATTAAAGTCCGGATAAAAATGAATGCCCACTTTTTAGTGTGAATATTCATGCACTGAATAAAGGTTACTTGTACCAAGTTATTTTTTCTTGGCTGAAGTAAGTGTAAGTCCTGATTATTTGTAAAACCTTGAATTGAAAAAAGGATTTATTTTCATGAAAGCAATTTTAATAGAATTGAATTCACAATGAATATTTCTTTGAAATCAGCAAATGCAAATTGATCGGCAGTAATTCATTTTAAAGTCAAGCAAACACCTAATAAACTCAGAAAGCTATTTTCCTGCATCAAATTCTTGTATTTTCGATGCAAAAAATATTCGAACGATTCAAATAAATATTTCTTTGGCCTAAACTATGAGCTGGGATAAGTAGTGAAAGATTTTTCAGAAGTTTGGCTAGGGTAGAGTACCCAATCGTTGGCAGGTCAAGGCGAACTTCTGGCTTTGAGAAAGAAATTAATGTCAAAAATTGTAGATGTGATGAATGTAATAATAATTCATACAAAGAAATCTTCATTATAATCAGAGAATTACAGAAAATTTGCAATGAAGTTATGAATTAAGAAGCATTTTGAATAATTTTTTTCTGAAAAAAATTTTGTTGAAATTTCATTTTTTGTCTGATAATTAGTTGTTTTATTGATGATTAATTCTTTTCACTGAAAATTTTACCATTCAACTTTTTGTCGACATTTTTTGACAGACATTTCACATTTTCAATTGAAAATTCATCTTTTTGGTTTAAAATTCAATAATGCTATTTTTTGTTTGGAAAGTTGTCTTTTTTGTTAGAAAATTCATCTTCTGGTTTGAAAATTTATCTTATTGGTTATAAATTTATTCTCTTGATTTAAAATGCATCATTTTAGTAAAACATTTATTTCGTTGTTTAAAAATTTCATCAATTGTTTCCATCATAATATTAAATGATTATATTTTGAATAAGTAAATTGATTGGAAAACCATTTTTTTAATTATTCAAATTAAAAAATTTTATAATTTCAAGAATTCGACATTCTTCTAGCAGCGTAAATTGGCCAGCATATTGGTTGCCTGAATCTTAATCTTTCCAGATAATTCGGTAGCCCAAAATTTTTGGGGGGATTTGAAATATGGCTTTTTCTGAAAGGCCGTTTTTAACACATGCACATTTTGGGTTTCCGCTCGAGGTACTCCAAGATATGCATATGTTTCTCCATTACTAAGTCGTTAAATGTTATTTCCACCTATGATTTGAACATTCTGATCGTGACGAGATGATGTTAGTTTCTAGCCTTTCTTGGCGTAGGTGGCGCAGGCACACTTCTCCAGCCCAAAGTTCATTCCAATCGCTTCAGAGAACCTATTTACCATCGCCAGAAGGATTTTAAGGTTCTGTTTTGAAGAAGCAAAGAGTTTAAGGTCATCCATGTATAGAAGGTGGTTGACCTTATATTTGCTTCTGTTCGGCGGGCCACATCGGTATCCAAATCTTTTGCTTTGGAATACAATATATAGAGGCAAGAAAGAGATGCAGAGACGTATCGGACTTAGAGAGTCTCCTTGAAAGACTCTTATTTGTGATATAGCTTGTAGTCACTTGTCTATGGTCAGATGTTATGACAAATCTTGTATGCCATAAGAGCATAAGCTCTTTTATGCATCTCACTATTATTTGATGCACCTCGAGGCACTTAAGGACCTTAATAAGTAGCTCACGGTTCGTCTTATAGAATGCCTTACAGTAGTTAAATCAAGCCATGGACAGATTGCGTCGATACATGATCGAGTCCTGGGTAATACAGCTGTCTATTAGGAAGTTCTCCCTGCAACCTGCCAGCCCTATTTCCAGACCTGCTAACTATTGTACTCCATACCGACACGATAGATCTTCATATCCTCTCTTTGAGGATGCCAGTGAATAGCTTGTAGGTGATATTCAAGCAAGCTATGAGGGATCATTACCGAGCTTTCTGCCACTAGGCACTGCGGGATAGGTTGTTCTCCGTTCAAGAAAGTCGTGAATATACGATTTATATGTTGGTGCATAGAACTAAGCTTCTTCCACCAAAAGTTGTTGATTTCATTTCGCACTAGCGTTAAAAAGTTCTTCGTTCTAGCAATAACTTTCTTCACTACTTCAGCAGTTATTAGTTGACGTTCTTCCTATGGACGTTGTAGCATTTGCTTTTGGCAAAACTCACAAAAGAATGATACATCTGAAGCGAGTTCCTTTAGCTGATCAGTATCTTCATATACTTTCTCTCAGACGACTCTAATCTCTTCTTGACTAGGCGTATTTCCAACGGCACATGATGTTTTATTGAACAGACGGGAAGGATGAGTAGAAACGTGGAATTTTCCTGAATCCACTTTACTTGACGCTCAAGGCGCTCTTTCGCTGTTGAAAGAGCTCTAATTTTTTGCGTGAAGTGCTGCCTGATCGTCAACACCTTACACTTGTTCAGCATGCGATTTGATTTCCTTAAGTTTCGAGCATGTGCCATAACTTTTGGAGTGTATTTTTTATTTGATGTAATGTAGCTAATCACGCAATGAACATTTGATGCATGACGTCGCCCCGTTTCAATTTTCAACTGAAGTTGTGCAATACCCTCGCGAGTCTTACTCGGGCGTATTGAAGAATCATTACTTTTATTTTCGCCAAGCAAGCATACCGCCTTCTCGTAAAGTACACAGTTCAGATTCCAGAGATTGACAGCTTCGGGGAGCAAACCGGGAAAAGCATTATTAGCTTCAGCTAATTTGACCATTGTAAGGAAGACTTTTTGGTAGATATTTCATCTCCTAGTTCTCATCTTGTCGTTATTGGCTATCTGCAAAGGTGGCCTTGCTGGAACAGGTAGTATACTCGCTGGAAGATGCTGCTCTTTTTCTTGCTGATAAAGACCTTGATATCCCTTTTTGCGTTAAAAGGATACCTGTTTTCTTAAATACTGGGGCATTATGTGAGCATATTCTGGGTGCATATTGACCCGACGTTCATGCAAACTCTGCATAAATCAACTATTTATTACGGCAGAATTAATTTCGACTATATGAATTTAATTCAAATTCACTATTAGATTCTATTAATCATGTTTTCTGGACATATTTGTTACGTAAATATATCAAATAATGTTATTTCTATATCAACTGCATTTCAAAGGTTATAATGTAACGTTTTACTTAATTAAAACAGACGCATACATCTCGACCTGGTTCGGGTTTCTGATTCATCTTAATGATGAAATATATTGAGAACATGCCATTTCATGTTTTATGTAGGCTTTTGCATGAATCAAGCTATAAAGTCCAAATTTGATCACCTTATTTTGATAAATAAATACTAGAGAGAAATAGTTTTTAGATACAAGGAGGTACTCCTTTTGCAAATAGAGGCGTTTATAAAGAGGGAAGAGCTGTTTAATTCAGTAATTTTTGCGTTGAATTAAATTTTTAAATAATGAATACAACTAAGCTGAACATTTGAAAACTTAATTTCGCATGAAAATTACTGAAGTAAAAAGTTTAATTCTTCGTATAAATACTTTAATTTAAAAAAATAGTACCACTTTGTATTAAAAACATATTTATTCCAGGCATTCACTGAATATTCAATGAACCTATTGAATTATAAATTCAGAGCTGGAGTCCAACCTAATCAATGAGAATTTTTTCTGGGCACTTTGATGCCGCCATTCTTCTTGTTGAAAATTTTAATTTTCGATTTGAATTCAAATGCCTGAACAATCCCTGATCGCAATAAGTTTCATTTTGATCGGATCATTTTTCCAAAATCTTGCGCCCTAAACTGTAGCTGCCATCTTGTTTTTAAAAATTGGGATTTCGAATTTGAAATCAGCTGTCCGAAAAACTCCTTACAGTATATTTCATGCAGAATGAATCATTTTGTTAGTTTTTGACATTTTATCGGATATATATATATAAAATTTGAAAATGAAGAAACAAAAAATGCTTGACACAAAAAATAATTTATAACTGCGTTTATAATAACCTTGAAAAAGTAAGATGCATTAGAAATGTGAAAAACAGATAATTTTAATAAAACGAAGAGATGGTGTAACATTTTTATCAATATTAAAACAAGAAAGCCATACCGTGACATTGATAATGCTACTTTTCAACAGAGTTCTGTTTTCGATTTTCAAATTTTTCGTATATAATCTTATATATTTTTGTGTATATTTTTCTTATTTTTATGAAAAATTGCAATTATTTAGCAAACTATGTGGAAATGATTTGCCTTGAATAAGGATCGGCTTGAATGAGTATGAAATTCAGTGCCCTTTTTCCTAATGCAAAAGATACGTTGAGGTCTCTCTAAATCAATATAGGTAAAATTAAGTATTGACGAGCTAAATTTTACAAATAAGATGAGCGAAAACTGAGCCAACAAAGATTAGTAGAAAATAATTTATTCAATTATCCTAAATATTTCCCAATTCAATAGTGGAAAGCAAGTAATTGCTCATTACAAATGAATAAACCTACTAAGGACTGTATATAATAATTAAAAAGGTTATTGAAATGTAAAACGTGAAAAATACAAAATTATAACAAGACGCGATATTGAAACATTCTTAACTCTATTTACACAATAAGAAGGTCATATCATGAAACTGTAAAGCTGATGTATCCTGTCTCCAATTTAAAAATCTTGTCTTCTCATTGTTTAAACAAAGTTAAGAAGAATATAAAAATGTTTTAAGCTAAACAGCGCAATATATTAAAGATGTCAAGATGAGGAAAACGGTGCTTCTTGTGAGCTATATCATAAGCCTTCAATGCAAATTTTTGAATCTCCTTGAAAAATCGAAAATTAACTTTTTCACCACCCAAAGAATAATGACAAATCAAAAATTCCATTTCGCTGTCAAACTATGTAATATGTGAAGCACGAGGGTATTACAAAAATTGTGCACTCAGAAAAGATCTACAAATCGGTTTTGCATCACCTTTTTATTGGACGCGTGGTTTTTGTTTTATTCGTGTAAAATCACATTTAACATTAAAAAAATTTAGAGAAACGATACAAGCCACGAAAAAATAAAATTACAAAAGTTGTTCACCCGAAAAAGGGCTATAAATTTTTCTTGATTCATTTATTGATGAAATGCGTAGTTTTTGTTTCAATCGTAGAAAGAAAGTAAAATTTAGAGAAAATTTTTTTTTGAAAATAGGCACAAAATGCGAAAAAAAATCATAAACAAATCTTATTTACCAAAGAAGACCTACAGACTGTTTATAAATAAGTTTTTGATAAGAAGCGCAGTTCTTTTTCGATCGTAAAAAAACAAGATGAAAAATAAAAAACAAATTTTTGGAAAAGCGACAGAAGCTACGCAAAAAAACGAAAAGGCAAAGTTGTTCAGCCAAAAAAGATCTACAAATTATAAGCTCTTGTTATAAAAATACATGAAAATGAACGAATTCTATCATTAATTTAGTTTTCATATAGAAAGTTCTTATCCTTTTTGCCAAAATTACCTGAGAAACACATTGATTAGATGATTTTTGATTTTATTAAAAATTTCACAAAATTAATTAAGAAAATCAGGAAATAAGAACTTTTGCCTATTAATTTGATGAAATTGTTATTTTCACATTCTCATCTCAACGAGAAGGTTTTGGTTTCATATCAAAATTGAGTTTTTCGGATTTCATAAAATCTCGACGTTTTTGGACTTACAGAGTGAGAAGCAATTGATTTTGTTTCAGTGCCTGTCGTTGTAGTCTAAACACGGTAACGTTCGAAGAAATCACCCGATTATAGCGCACTTTGGCCGATTGTTTTGAAGGGCTGGAAAAAAAACGAGTCCGGTAGCCAACCATTTTTTACCATCGGTTCTGGTTTTACCCATAGAAAATCCTTCTGAAAAAATCAAAAATTCCTTTTCCAGTAGAACCACACGAGATATGAAAAAATTGTCAAGACGAAAAATTGTACAAATCAAAAATAGTGAAAAAAAATTGTCGCATCACAATTTTTTTGATAAGGCGCATATTTTTCTCTTTCATCGTGAAAAATGTTATGAAAAAGTGAAAATTCCATTTGACTGTCAAATTATGAAAGATGCGAATGAAAAAGTAATTGTTCGCCTGAAAAATATCTACAAATTTGTTTTAGATAATTTTTCGATGGGACGCGTTTTTTTGATTTTGAAAACCAGACCATAAAAATAGGTATGCTTTAATATCAATGCACATAATTATTTGTAATAATATACAATAATGCAAATAACAGACTCTCCAAGGCAGCTGCAAATCAGGAAAAACGCCAAATGAGGAAAAAGTATTAGAGTTATCATAAGAAATAAAATTTGTACTTTACATTGCAATCAAAATTAGTAGTTCCAGGCAGAGGTGTAAAAATTCATATATTATACATGTGATATAATAGCAGATTATTTCTATTCATATTATTAACAATTAGTGTGAGAACGATGATACGCGAGTAATAGTAAATATTCAAAGTTAAAAACACTTGAATTGATTCTTTAGGTTTGTTCAAATCATATTTCATTTTCTATCAAGATTTGAGGCATTTATACTAATGAAGCATTTTATTAAATGAATAAAATATTGTATTCACAATAAAATGTGATTTCTTAAATAGATGAAATGTTCCATTCGAATAGAAAAATTGAATTATTCCTAAGCAATAAACACTTATTTTGACGAAATAATTATTTTTTTAAATTGAACATTGATTTTTTTCGTTGAAAGAAATTTTTCATCCAATGTAGACTACGAAGGAGACTATTCCAAAAAAGTATTTCTTCTTATCAAAGAACTATTTGAACGAGATAAATTCATATCGACTCTATTGAAACGAATACGCATTTTCTTAATAGATGTCAGCATTATTATTTAAAATTGAATATTTGTTTTGATTCAATAAATATGTTGTTAAATTCAATATATGTGTTCATTATTTTAGTCCAGTTGCTACTAGTACTTCTGTATGCACTTAGAGGTGCGCGAAATACCTTTTGTTTAAGATGTAAAAAAAAGTGGACTTCATGGAAAGTTGAACCGCTTTGTTGGAAATTCATTTTTTTGTTGCTGAAGATTCACAATTTGAGTAAACTTTTCCTTTCTTTGTTAAAAAACTTACCTATTTTGTAGAAAATTCATTATTTTGTTAGTGTTTGAGAATAAAAGGTAAGAAAGTCAGTTTCCGTCTGAAAATTAAAAAAAAAATCATTATTTATAAAAAAATGGTTTACGAATACATTCCTATGGTATCTCCGAACAGGGATGAAACTTTTCTTTCTGTTGCAGTTTTTTTGTCGTATGAACCGTTTGCAATTCACAACTTTACAAACTAATGATTTTTTTTAACAAAATGGACATATTTGCAAAGCTATGCCGCAGAATTAATTGCTCACAAAATTTGAACTTTTACATTATCTATATCGAGGTTAGGTTCCTTAAAAGCAAAAAAATCTTTCAACCAAATAAAAAAATGTTCGTAAATTGTTGATAAAAAATTGTTATTGTCAAGAGAAAAAAGGCTCCAGAAATTTCAGCTGTTGATAGAAATTCATCCAGGCCCATCACTGCCATAACTTTTCCTAAAGTTGTTGCGAACCCGATTTGTACAATTAATAATGTGATTCATGCTTTAATAACTTCCCTGCTCCATTGTTTATAACAATTTTCATACTAAGCAAATTCTGAATGACCAGAATTGATTTTAAGCAATATTTTATTATTTTATTAATCTTTGATACTAGATAAGAATTTTTTAATTTTGTTATATTTTTCCGTACGACGAGTCATTATTTATTCACAACTTTTCAGGCAATATATTTTTTATAAATCCACGCTTCCTAGAATAATTCTAATTTTCTATCGAAAACAAGAAAAAATTAGAACTGTAAAAAATTTTGAAAATCAAAAACAGAGCTCTATTAAGAAGTAGCGCATGGGGAGCTTCAATATTTTCAGTTAATTTATAGCGCATTGATTTATTGTACATAAAAACATTCTCATTTTTCTTAACTTTGCGCACACAATCAGAAGGCGATAATTTGGTGACGGAATCACATTAGGTGATGTTAACAATTTCTCAATATGGCCTTCTTGCAGCAATAGGTTTAAAAATGCTACACAATCGCTTCATGTTATTAAAATTACCTATTCTTCAAGTTTTCTATGCTTATAACTTTTTTCAATTTATTATATATAGTCTTAAATAATTTTATGCATTTCTACGAAGCAATTCATTTTTTTCAACTATTAAATTAGGAAATTTCTCGACTAATCGAATTAGTAATTTTTCAATAATCTTCAGTGGCACATGTTTCGCAAATTATGACTGTGAAATTTCACTGGCAATTAGTTAAGTTTCACCAATTTTGGTTTAAAGAGACAATGAGGAACATTATAAAAATGTGCAATCGAAACAAATTTTGAAAATGTAAAACAGAAGTCTGCTGAAAAGTAGCGCTTGAAGACCCAGAATGTGTATAATCAATTTGCAGCTTATTGACTTTTTATTACTTCAACATTATGAAAAATTCGTTTTTTTTCTCAACGTTGTTCAAACAATCAGGAAGCAACGATTTCATAAAAGTAACAGGCTACATGACGTTTATAATTTCACAATATGACCTTCTGATTGTTAACTAGAGTCAATAATATCACACCATCAGGTCGTTTTATTCAACTTTTCTATTTTTAACGTTTTTCACGTTAATAAACTCTTGTCAATCATTGTATATGGTCCTAAGTGAATTAATTAATTTTTGTATCGAACAATTAGTTGCTTTTCACTATTAAATCAGAAAATGTCTCGACTAATCGAACTAGTAATTTTCTAATAATCTTTGGTGACTCTCTTTCTGTTAATCGAATCTGCGAAATTTTACTAGTCATTACTTGAATTCTTCCGAAATTGGTTTAGAGAGACTTCAAAGTATCCTTTGCATAAGCATTATTCAAGGCAAATTATTCTCCAAAAGTTTTCTTAATAATTCCAAGCATAATGATCCATTATAATTTTAAGAGTGTGAAGAATTCTTATTTATCGTAACTTTCTTCAAACAATCGAAAAGTAATGTTTCCAAATTGGAGACAGTTTACGTATAGATACAGAATTTCTCGAATTTCTTAGAAATTTCTAGCAATTTTTCAAATCTTTTCAAAGTACCTCGGAATCTATCAAAAAGCCCACAAATATATAGAATTGTCTTTTTTTTCAAGATCAACATGAAATCTACTTACATATGAATAATTTCATGCAAACAAAACATCAAATAGTTTGAAAATTAAAAGTAGATTTCCAAACTACCTCAATTCAAAATCAATTCAAAAATTAATAGGATCTCTCAAAATACCCTAGAATATTTAAAATCCTGCAAAATATTTTGGAATCCATTGCATTTTTTTGAAGCTGTTTAAAATCCCCTAAAATTTTCAACAATGCTCCAAAATATTTCCAATCCTTTGAAATTCTTTCAAATTATTCAGATAAAAAATCTGTCGAATCTTTAGAAATCAGTTGAAACTTTCTAAAGCTTCCAAAAATGTCTTGGCATCATTTAAAATGTCCTTAAAGTTCTCAAATCATTCATAAATTTTTAAAATTCTTTAAAACTTTTTGAATCTCTTGAAAATGTCTTAGAATCTTTCAAAATATTCTTAAATATTTGAAATCCTCTGGAGTCAATTATTAAAATTAATTAGAAATTCCTTGTATTCTCGAAAAACTTTTAATACCTTCAAAATCAAATACAAATTTTAGAAACAGCCTAAAATGTTTTAATTCAGTGGGACCCTGCGGTGGTTGTTAACCTTTAGTTTTATATATATATATATATATATATGATAAATTAAATAAATTCGATTATCGACAAAAATGTTTTTCGTGGAAAAAAATACTTTGTTTTTTCTGATTATAATAAACATTTTTTTTAAATTCTTCAGCATTTTGAAGTTTGCATAGTACTTAACGTATATCTACTGACACGTTTTAATTGGTCATGCTTGAAATCGAGGCATAAATTGATTTATTATTTTTAAATCAATTTTGAATTTTTGATTGCTCCGTTTTCAAAAACAAAGAAAAAGAGTTACGACACTTTTAAAATACTATCAAGAGATACGGCACTGTGGTATTGATGCTGCGAGTTGCGATACTTTCCCAACATAACAACGAGATACGTCAGTTTTAACGCATTCGCTGGAGATACGTCAAAGTGGCTCGGGACCGTCGATGTATTATTTTTTGTGAACATTTGACTTACACATTAAATCATTTTTAATAAACACGCCAACGGTAACTAATCAGGTTGGCCCTCCGCGATGGGTGATTTTCTCTTTCGTGGATGGTCGAAAATGAGTGAAAACAAGATGATCGTATTGACCACCCCGAAAGGATACCTTGCTTATCCGTGTTAGTGAGTCTGACCTTCTTATAACAGTATGATTGGTCATAAAATGAGAGCCTCTCCGGCTATGTCAAAAAAATTCTGGATGGTTCTTTAGACCATCTAGATTATCTAGAAGAACGGACTGTCCCTATAAATTTTGACCCTCTAACTTTTACCATCCATTTTTCTCCGTGTTGTACGAATACTAGTCTTCAATATAGTAAATAACAAAATTTAATTAGTGACACTAATTTATACATAATCTGTGTCAAATATTGGGCTGATATTGGCAGCATTAGCTTTCAATATTGGGCCAATTATACATTTCCTGCACCGGAAAGAGACGAAAAGTCATTGAAGAAGTTGTGAAAGGTACAGGATTTGTCATTTCTCGCACTACATGTATTTTTAAATATTTTAAATTAAATTAAATATATAACCCCTTAGCTTTGCTGTAGTTCGTATTGCCGTATTCAATTAACGAGGTGACTGGTTTAGCTTCACTTTTGATTCCAGTCTATTTGCTAGAATATTGCCGCAAACCACGGAAATCTAGGTTTCTGGAATTGTTGTATACGCAAAGAGACTGGACTGGAGAATTGGACTTTTAAATTCAATTTTGCAAAGCATTAGCCTCTATTCGGCCGAGTTTATTTTATAAAATGAAGAGAAATTATAAGTTTTTCAGGGTAGCAATGAATATAATTATGAAAAATAAAGTTGCCCAAATACCTCCGTGCGGTTTGGGCGAGCGATATTAATTATTTAACTGAACGGAGTGATAGTAACCAAACTTTGTCTCCAATTCGGCAGTACACATGATTTGATAGACTTAATTCTGCAAGGTGCAGGGCGATGAACGCGGTGGGTTACCAACTGTCGGCAATGAATTTACCAGAAACCCACTTTATTTTTCATAATTATACTCATTGGTACCTTGAAAAACTGATCATTTCCGTTCATTTCACAAAATAAACTCGGCCAAATAGAGCCCGATGCATTGCAGAATTGAATTTAAAAGTCCAATTCGATAATAGCAGAAAATCGAATACACCAAACCTTACCTGAATTCGTTTTCGCGCTATCTATTCAACTTTTTTTACTGGGTAATGGGGCTTTTTATAGAAATAAATATAAAATTATAAATAGACTTGAAATAGATTTGAAATTGGAATCTTCAAAGTATAGTCATACTATAGCGTAGGTATCCAGTTTGAGCGCGCATAGGGCACGCGTCTTTTGGTTCTCGCGCTTCGCGCTCGATAATATATTTACCTCGCGCTACGCGCTCGACCTTCGTACCTTCCCACTATTTGTGCACAGACTTTTCAAAAGTAAAGGTAAAAGCATAGACAACTGTAATTTGGTGATTGTGAATTCTCTTTTGTTAAAGTTCCTTCGGCTTTAACGAACACATTTTCATCACGTATCTCCTGCTGCACTCAGAAAATGAATTGGTTAAATCAAGAAATTTTTTATTGTTTCGACCATAGAATATGGTTATTATATGCACAACAAAATATTTGGTTGACCCAACTAAATTTTTTTGATGTTTCAACCAAGTCATTGGGTAGATGGAGTGTTTAGTTGATTCAATAAGAAAATTTTGTTGGACCAAACAAAGATTTTGTTGAATCAATAATAATTTGTTTGATTCAACCCAATTTTAATGTATGTATATCCAAGAAAACAGCTTATTTATAAAAATGATTTATAAACAGGATAGTATGTTTTTTGTGAATTATGATTATTATTATATACGTAAAAGCAGGAACACGTATTCAATTCTAATTACTATAATTATGGGTTATTTATAATTGTTCTTCTAATTTCTGAATTAAAAAATCATAAATTAGAATAATTAGAAATGAACCAGTGCTAGACATTTATATAGTTAAAAGTTTGTCATAAGGATAACCGCCGGATTTCGCCGGGAGCGGGTGGCATTCTATAAAATTGCACCCTCTCCCGCCGAAATCGCGGTAAAATATCAGCTGTAACCATGTATCACGAACGTGAGATAGGTGGTTACAGTCTGCGATAGGCGATGATCCGGTAAAAGTCTCGTGCACCCTGTGGACACGGAATGACCCAAGGACGAGCCCCTTCTGCATCTTCCCCGCAAGTGCACTGATGTTCAGGACGACCAGCTCAACAGAATATTTTGGGTATAACCATCGCAACTCCCTTATAAGGTCTTCATACCTCTCTTTCTTTTCATTATCCTTGGCTGTGATGTTTTTGTCGTCTCGTGTCGAAAATTCGATAACGAACATGGTTCGTTTCTCAAAGTCAAGAAGAATTATGTCAGTCCTCAAGTGCGCGCCAGAAACAGTTGTGGTGAATATGAATTTCCAGTATATGCGTGTCTTCTCCTCTTCGAGAATTGACTCTATTCCCCTAGGAGCGTTTGGCGGAACGATATCAGGGATAATGCCGTAAGCGTGGCAGAGATGGTAATAAAGCACTCTTAATGCCGCATTGTGTTTTTGGATTTACGTCGTTCCCGCATGAGTTGGACAACTAGATATTATGTGTCCTAGATGCTCGGGGTGTGCATGACACACTCTGCAGCTATCATCGGGAATGTCTTGGCTCAAAATGTGGCGACGGTAAGCTAGGGTGGAATTGACACCGTCTTGATGTGCCCGACTTCAATCAATCCGGGTGATTTGAGGAAATCAAACGTTACCTTATACGACATCGACTGATCCTCCATATTTATGTGGAAGATGCCGTGCATCCTCTTATCGAGGAGCTGTTGAGGACGCGTCCGGTGGTTTTGTCATAGGCCCTTCGGTTCGATTCCAGAGGAACCGTAACCGGAACCCAATATATGTCAGTGTTCCTGTTTTCAAGTATACAGCGATAATTACAATTGATAAAAAACATTATCGATTTCATAAATCATCTTTATAAAGAAAGGGGGTTAGAAAAAATACGAACCCGCAAAATCTTTAATTATATCAATTGTAAAGCGCCAACATTCAAGTAGTTCCGATTAAGTCCATAGTTCCATTGAGTCCATTTTCCAACTAATTTTGACTTTTCCAGTAAACCATAAAACTGTTGTAGAATCACACTATCCGTAAAAAGGATCAACGCTATCAAAGCAATCAAAGTAACAATCAATTTAGATTTTAGGTTAGTGTCATCTCGCGGCATTTTGCAGCACTTTTTTGCATTGTATTTTTTGTTTGAATCAAATAAATATTTTTATGATTTCAAATAAATAGATTTAAAAAAAATTCATTGTTTGATAAGAGTCAAGTTTTTTGTTTAAATCAAACAAATTGTACTAAGTTTTATACAATTGCCGTTGTTGAAATTTCAACTACTTTGAAATGAAAAATTAGCCACACATGAAATTGAAATTTCATCCAAGCAGTTGAAATCTCAACTACATTTAATTTAAATTTCAGAAACGCGAAAAAAATGTACACGGAACAGTTAGTGGATTTCAAATTAAGTATAATTTTTCAGGAAATTAATTGAATAGGTTTTACTCAACATTTTTAAATGATTCTAATTCTAATAAGGAATCAAAGAGTGATTTCGTACGGTTGTGTCGTGAGATCCATTAAATTAATAAAGTTCATAAGTAATATTTAGGAAAATAAAAAGCTTTAAAGAAGAACGAAAAAGGTTCGTTCGAATTATATTATCATAAGAGTTTCTCGCACGTTTAGCCAAACCTTTCCATACTCTTTTTTTGTAAACATAACCTACAAAAGCATACAGCTGATAGTACCGATAGTGTGAATTGAAATTTCTCGTTATGGTATATAATTCCAACGTACCTTATGTTTTTCTTCTTTAAAGATGCTAATCTTCCTAAATATTATATGTTCTTTACTAATCTTATGGATCTCACGCCACAAACGTAAGAAAGAACTCCTTTAAAATGCGAGACTGCACGTTAGGGTCTGGCCAGTGGGAAGTATGATGGCGCATGGATGTATGCGCAATGCGCATACGTTTTTTGTTCCCAAATAGTACTACATTTGATTGAATTTTATTTCAATTCCGTGGATGAACGAGATTTTAACCACAAAAGTGTTTGAAAAGTGTTTGAATTTTGAAGATATTTTTAACAGTGAAGGTAAATATTATCCATTTCTTAAAATTAAACAAACCTTTTTCAATTAAAGCAAAAAATGGTTTCTTCTAATGATATGAATCAAACACATTTTTTTGTTTGATTCGAACATTTTTCTGAGTATGTAGAAATGACCGCCGTTTATGTAAACATGTCAACATAGACGGCAATACGGTACAAGTCAGATTATTGTCTTACTTAATAATAAGGGCAGTCTATAATTGGGCCTTATTTAGACCTGATCAGAGCCGTTATAAATATTTTTTAAATCAGGTAACCTGATCAGACCCTGCTACGGGCCTTTTTTTAAATTGCATTTTCCGCAGTGGGAATTAAGCAAATCATCTGTCTGTGTATATCCTATGCATAAATGTAGTAAATTTACGTATATTGGCTTGATGTGTATGATAAAAAGTATATTAAACATAAAAACTAATTTGCACTGCTCTTCCATCGCGTTTCAGGCGAGAGTCAATATTTTAACTCGATGTGAGTTTTGCACTTCCCGGACATTTAATGTCATTTTTTCCACGCTCTAGCTTTAGAAATTTCCTGGTAACTTTACAATTTGTTTATGACATAGTTGTGCATAAAATTAGCTGATTCAATTTATTTTTATGAAATAATCGCCATAAGTTAAGAGTTTTTTTGTCGGAAAAACGAAAATTCACGTTTTTTGTGAAAATTACACAAGATGCGGAAAAAGTCAAATAAATAAAATTGTTTCTTTTAAAATGTTTTAGAAATTAATTTTTTCTCAACAATACAATTCTATGATGAGATAAAGACCAAAATAACTTAATTTGACAGTTAAGAGCAACGTGTTGTTGAAAGAATAATAAACTAAGTAAGAAAAAATGGAGCGTATCGATTATTTCAAAAATGCCAACTTCAAACGAAAAAGTTTGATGTAAAATTTGTTCATACTGTTAAATTATGTTCGTTGTTTTTTATGACACTATAAATGTGTATTGTTTTGAAAAAATAAACTTCAAAGAATTTTATACATATTTTCGCAAATATCTTGAAAATAACGCGAGATAGAGGAAAGTTTCAATATATGTTTTTCTCTAACTTGTATAGCGAAACAATTTTGTTCGTGTGACTTCTTTCGCGTCTTGTGTCGTTTTGGCAAAAAATGTAAATTTTCCTTTATTGTGGAATATACTTTACATTAGGACGAATATGGAAAAAATCATCACAAAAAAGGTAGAGTTTTGGAATAAATTTACTTTAAATATTTTCAGAAAAATCGCCGCAATTTTGTCAATGTTGAACTATTTGGAAATTTTGAACGGATATCGAAAAGGACATAAAAATTCTATCAGAATCTGAAAGAAAAAGAGAAATATCAGTATTAGATAAAAAAAATATCACACTTTTAACAAAAGTGTCGACCATTTTTTGATAATCCGCGTTTTCAATTTAAAAAATTCAAATACTCATAACTTTGGCAAAAAAAAATTCGGACAATCAATAAGATACGTATTGTCTTATTTACTTCGAAAAACAACATATTTAAGTCGCAAAGAATTCTGTGACTTTACTGTAAAAAACAATGAAATGTTGTGTTCATTAGGAAAGGTTATGTACTATCAGTCCTCTTTCTGAAAAAATCAGCAGATTGCTAAACATTCACAAAATTTGTAAACAATACGAAAAAGTGAAATCTGTCTCAAAATGACCCTCGAAAAGTCGAGGGTAAAAAACGCCGCCAAGTATTATGTTGCAATAGTATTAAACAAACAAAAAATACTTCTATATAATTATGGATAGCAAAAAACATTCAAATGCGAATGCTTTGAAATCAATAGGCATCGACAAATAGTATTCATGTATATAGACATTTAAAATTCTTCAAATTTTGTATAAAACAATATTTACGGTAAACACATAAATTACACATTTAAAACAATAAATATATTTTTTAATAATAATATTAATATATGATAATATTTTTAATACTGAAATTCTAAAGGTAGTAAATGTGTCATTAAAACATTTATTCAAAATGTATATTTCAAAATTATACTGCAATTCATTATCTATATTATCTTCTAATCCCCCTGCTTCTTCTTAAAACATTCAATTGTATACACTGGGACCCTGATTTACCGGGGGTTTCGGACTCGGCATCAATGGCCTTTACGGTAAATCGTGGTTCTCCGAACCGTTCTTCTTCTTCTTCTTCTTGCGTGTGTCTTCTTAAAGTGCCGAACCGTATAATGCACAACTCCGCTGAAGGGATGGCCAAGCCGAATCCGATTCCTTCGAAGAATCGATTCTTGGCTTCGATTCTTCGGAATCGATTGTTCGTCGTAATCGACATCGATTCCGATCACCATTTACGTTCTAAGTTTAACAAAAAACTAATGAAAGTTTATAAGTTTTATTAAAAAAAAAAAAACATTAAAACCTGAATTGAAATTTATATTTATTGCATTGTTTATGCATCAAATATGCATATATTTGCATCCTTTCAAATTTTTAATTCACGTGGGCTTTTTTGAGGGGTGAGAGGGGAATATTGGAATAGTAACCGAAGAATCAATTCCTACCTTCGATTCTTCGATTCCTCGGAATCGACGCATCTAGCGGAATCTATTAATCGAAGAATCGATTGTCACCGAGCGTTCCCCATTCCTACTCCGCTGAGACATGAACACACTTGCTATTTCTTGGAATTTAATATTAAAAATATTATCATATAGTAATATTAATATTAAAAAATATATTTATTGTCTTAAATGCGTAATTTAATTGTTTACTACAAATATTGATTTATACAAAAGTTGAAGAATTTTAAATGTCTTTATATTTATAAATACTATTCGGCGATGCCTATTGATTTCAAAGACTTCGCATGTCAAACTGTTTTTTTGTATCCAGAATTATATTGAAGTATTTTTTTATAGTGTTTCCACGCATTTTTTATATACTGGGTGTTTTTTTTAACTTGAGACATCGAAATACCTCAAAAAATACGCATCCTATGAAAAATTATTTGTAATAAAAGCTTTTTATTTTCGAGGGGGAAAAGCGAGTTTGAACAAATTTACCCCACCCTATCCCCTAGGAAGCAGGATAGGGTGGGGTAACTTTGTAATTTAAAATAAGAAAAGCGACTTTGAAAAAATTTATTCGACCCCACCCCCAGGGGCATGGGGGGGGGGTAACTTTGTAATTTAAAATGGGAACTCCAATTTTTTATCACAGATTCGGATACGTAAGTTTTATTCGAAATATTTTTTCGATTCGCGAAAAAAAACCACCACCCCTGCCTCCGGGGAGGGGGGGGGATTTGTTCGATGTCGCTTTTACCCTTCGAAAATATAAAGCTTTTATTACGGATATTTTTTCATAGGATGCGCATTTTAGGAGATATTTCGATATCTCAAGTAAAAAAAAACCCAGTATATCAAGGTGATGAGACGTGGCCATATGTGTGATTTACCGCGGTTCTACTGGGTATCAGTACCATTTTGATAGATGGCAGTTGCTCCCAGGGGGATCCTGCGGTGCTATATATTTCTCATTTCAATTTGAATCCTACCGCATATACTTTTACAGATGTTTGGCAACCGGGGTATTTCGAGGTGTATATCTTGCGTATAGATAAGCACCTAACCACCTGGAAAAGATAGACCACGAGATCGTGCAGCCGACCGTTGAGGTAAAATTCTTCCCTTATTAGTCACCATTCTCAAATGTATAGCTTTGCAACGTATGCCAGTGTTCCTCGGTCAACCGTCAACGGTGACTAAGGCACGTTGGGATTATAACACACATCGTCATCATTATCTGTACCTGAGAATCTTGAGAGTTTACAGAAATGAAAGCAGGTTAACGGTTTAATGTATATTACCTTAATTTTATAGAAATTTGAATATTTAAAAATAGTTTTCTCAATTCCCGATTATATTGGAATAGACTTGGGCAAAGTTGTTAATGCAAATAGTCTCATTATTTAATATTGTACAGTTTTCTCTAAATGTTGATGAAAACGAGGCTATAGGACAAGTACTGAAAAATAACTGTTTTATGACGAAAAAGAGAACAGCCATTTGGGGAAAGTTTGTCAATAATAATTATTATTATACTATTAAGCCATTTCCCTTTCAGGGTAGCCGTGACTTGCTTGATGAGGAAGGGTGTAATTTGGGGTAGGGGGTATAGATTTTTTAGATTGATCTAGAATTTTCGTGTTACTGATTTGAATGACACGTTTCTTCCGCAACAGTGCTCCGACCCAGCTTGACCAATCTCTCTAGCGATCACCCCAAGTGAAGAGCCTCACGAAATTGTTATGTGTGGTTCCCCACTTGGGCCCATTAGTATCCAGGGTCTTTGTTTCAGGAGTCATTCACTCTATTGTCACTCTGTTTACAAACTATTTGTCGCCACACTTTTCTGTCCTGGCATACTACTCTAGCTTCCTTCACGTCCATGCATTTTTTCATGCAATTTCTCGTGTTTCTGTGGCTTCTTATATCTCTTCGGATTAATGTCGGATTCACAGATTCTATTCATTCATTCGGCGGTCTACTTCTGGGCATTCTGCCATTTATTTTACCTTTGTACACCTGTTTGGTCAGTCATTCTTCTTTCATTTTTTCAACAAGTCCGAACCACCTTAACTGATTTCTTTCCCATATATACTTTCAATTTGCATTCTCGAAGATAAAACCTTTTAATATGTATTCTCCGAGATAGAACCTTGTCATTTGAATAAATCGATTCTTTCTTAATTTTTTACAAGAAATTCTCGACTAAGGGTTATACATCTAATGGAGAATCAATTACTACATATTGTGTGCGAAAACTAAATAAAAAATTGAGCGGAAGTCGAGATTTATATTAATGCGCACAAAATTTGAAGAGGATTTCCCATTTGACATGCTAAAGAGGACTTACCCTTTATCCTTCCCTCCTAGAGACTTCCGGCTTGTGCGACAAGATGAGATCCTTGCACGAGAACGTTTTGTGTGCAATTAACTAGTCTGCTGGCGACACAACTACAGGTTTGCATTGTTGGAATTATTATTTGAAATATAAAGCCTTATTCAACGTCCATAATTATTTTAGGACGTAAATAAACACGCTCAAAGCGTTTGTTCACCTCCCTGGATGTTTATTTCCTATTACTAAATACATAAACAATTTAATAGTCCATAACAACAAATTTTTTGATTTCAATAGTTTAACAAATGGTTGAAATAAGTTAATTAATTGAATAAATTGAAGGGTGGAATTACAGAACTAGCTAATCAGCAAAATGGGACTTTTTCAGGAGAACGAAAAAACATTCTGTAAAATCGAAATCAAAATTTTCATTTTCCATCACAATTTTGTTAGAAACAGTCATCCATTTTGAGGCAATCGTTTTGTCAGCTGACAATCTCAAAGTGACACTGACCAGAAATTGGAATTGGCTAGCTTGCGGATTGCAATAAAAAATGTAATCTTCAGTGCAAATAAAAAATAAAAACTCTTCCAAGATATTGGGTTTCTGAATAAGGAAATAAAGTTTTCCATCTAAAAAAATTAAATAACTCCGGATAAGTCGTTGAGGAATTTCGAGGTTAAAATTTGACAGATTTTGAAAATCGGTTTTCGGTAGCAACTGAAAATTGAATATTCAATTTTTCACAATAATAAAAACTTGCTCCCAAGATATAAAGAAGCTAAATAAAAATATCAACTATTTGATTCAAACAAACCAATCTTTTTTAAGAAAATCAAAATTTAGTGTGACGGTATCGCATTGTCGTAGACGATTATTTGCTGAAAGAAATGTAAAGAGAATTTTTTCCATAAACGATAATAAGTTCAAAAAATATCGAAAAGGGAAGAAAAAAAGTATAACCACGCTCAAATTCTACGCTAAAATTTGAACTCAAATGTAAAATTAGATTGTTTTATTACCGTACTAAAAATAAGAATTTGAACAAATTTTTTCATCACAACCCGTATTTGATTTTTCAAGAATATTTTATGCAATTAACATAAATAATATCTACGTTTATTAACTTTTTTTTAAGATAAACATGAATTTGACTTATTGTGTGTAACTTGCAGACGTTATGTAGAACTTTAACACCTTTAAAAAATAAAAAAATGTGAAGACAGATAGTGTAAGTTTTATCTTATTACTCTAAAAATAAATTTACTAAAAAAAGGGCACTTTTTAGAAAAATATTTTTCTCTCAGCTTTAACCTTCAAGTCAATTTGCAATCAACTTGAACTGCAACCTAAGCAAACAAAAAAGAAAAATGATTTGTTATTTGTACAATTTTATTATTATAAACAAATTTTAAGAACATGTAACACATTTTCATACCTTTTTAGCGAAAAAAATGCTCAGCTATCTAATATGTATCAAAGTAGCTTTTCAAACTTCCTAAACTACAGAAAATGGTTGAATCCTAACAGTCAGCTTTACCATAAGTAATCTAATTCAATCAAACAAAAATTTTCTTCCTTTTTTCGTAGAAAATTGTTTTTCTCATTTTATATGTATCAAAATGGCTTTTTTGTTTGTCTAAATTGCAGAATATTGTCAAATCTTAACATTTGTATTTTTCTAAAATAATTTAAATAAACAAATAGACAATTTTCATCCTTTTTTGCGAAAAAGATTTGTTACATTCTAATATGTATACAATTATCTTCTCACACGTAATAAACTGTAGAAAACCAAATGATGCATTTTCATCCCTTTCTCTCAGAAAAAAAATTATTTTCCATTTTATGTATCAAAGAAAATAATGAATTTTAGTAAGTCTAATAAGCTATTTGCAAGGCTATATACCAATGTTCTATTTTTTTGCTTGAATTATTTTCATTAAAAGTACATGTTAAAGTTAAACAATTTTCTAGAAGTCAGTGAGTTTGTAAAGCTATTTTGATACATAAAAGATATAGAAAAAAATGTTGTAGCAAAAAATAGCAGAAGATTTTCTATTTGTTAACTAAAATTATTTAAAACAATGCTAAACTTTACGTGTTAACAATATTTTATATTTCAGTTATTTATTTAAGCTACTTTGATACATATTAGAGACCACAGAATTTTTTCCCACGAAAAAATGATTGAAATTGTCTATTTGTTCACTTTAGTGAATTATAACGAAGAAAAATGTTGAGTACACAACATTTTTTGGAGCAAAATAAGTCTAATATGCTATTGCATTGCATATAACATGTAAAAGATTTTTTTCCGGAGAAAAATGGTAAAAATTTTCTATTTGTTAACCTAAATTATTTATAACAAAGATAAATGTTAAGTGTAAATAATTTTCTGGACTAAAGTAAGTCTGAGAAGCTGCTTTGTTACATAATAGACTGCAAAGACGTTTTTGCGTAAGGAAAGAATGAAAATTATTTATTTATTTTGAATTTTGCATTCAAAACTGTATTTTTACATTGAAGTTATAACATTTTCAAATATAATGCAATTTATTATTATATGTCTATCATATCATGATGTATGAAGTAGCATCAAATCGTTGAAAATTAAAAAATTATGAACCTTTAAAAGTTAATTAATAACGTTGAAAATGATATGATTTTTAATTGGAAACAACCTCATGCTGAGAATAATGTTATAAAATGTCAAACTGACATTTAATAATGAACTGTCATATTGTCATGATAGAAAACGTCGTGAGGCAAAAAACACTCGATAAGCTAGCGGAAACATATAAGCTTGAAATTTTTAATTTGCATTAAAAGAACACAATATATTAATTTTAAAAATACATTTTGACTGAAAGCCTGAATAATATTTTGCTGAAATACACTGCTAATTACCTAAATTATTACAATTGAACACATCTGCCTCAATATTTACTTCTTCATCTCCAGAGCAGAGTACTAAAATCACTCATGGTACACATTATCGCTGAATACGGAATTTTTCATTATTAATTGAATAGAGTGCCAGACCATGTTCCCCATTTTGATTTCGTGTATTTCATCGAAAGCCTCTCTGAAATTAAATCAGTGAAGTTGAATGACAGAAATATGAATAACAACACTTTATTGCAGTCGGAGAGAACCATAATGGCTTACTGTGGATAGTTTATTTGTGTAATCATATTTCTGCTGCAAATAATAGAAAATATATCACATTATTGTGTAGTCTTTTATACTTTATTGAAATACTAACAGTAAATTTACGCGCGCAAAGTGCGTGTTCACGTCCCTGTATTTTTAATTCCTACTATTAAAAACATAAATAGTCAAAAATGCATAATACAATTTTGTTCAATATAAGAAGTTTCAAAATGCTTCAAACGCATTTAATAATTAACTTAATTATTATGTCTAACACACACACACACACAAACACACACACACATATATATATATATATATATATTTATGTGCTCGCGGCGTTGCTAGAGAGAATAAAACACTCGTAGGTTATTAACACTTTGTTCAATTGAAGTGAAACTTAATAGAAAAATCCTAAATATTCTAATGAACATTTCATCCGCTGGAAGCTTTTGATAGCTTGAACTTGCCTCGATAGACTTTGCGATTGAAAATATTGGAATAATTTTCGTATACTTACCTAGAAAAACATCATTAACAATTTTTCATACAAAAAAAAAAAAAAATACAAAAAAAAATTTAACTACTCTTACGTTTAAAGTATACTTTGAAATATAATTCCTCCAAATTTTAGGTAAAAATCTGTAATATTCTGTGAATTAGAGCGAGTTTAAGTGAGAATAGACGGAATTTTTTCAATTTTCAAAATTCGTGTTTTTTGCAATTATTTCAAAAATGAACAGAGCTACAACTTTTTTTAAGAGGAAAAAAATATGCGCATTTGAATTTCGAATAAGAATATATGTTTGAAAAATTAAAATTTGTAAATGTTTTTAAAAAATGCCAAGGGGCCCTCCCGCCACCAGCTATCAGACTTTATATGCCTTTATACGATCCGGCGGTTCAATTAAGAATCATTCACTTGCGCCTTTTGATATGAAAGGTGGAGGACAAGTAATATCACTGTTTGAATAATTCGGAATTGTCTTTCACAAAAAATATCACTTTCAGCATTCATTACCTTCGACATTAATTTAAAAAAAAGAACTTTACGCGAATGATGGAAAAACTATTTGAATAAATGAAAATTATTGCAACAATGGTCAAACATCCTAAACAAAAAATATTACTTTTTACATTCGTCAATTTTGTCATTAACTGCAAAACAAAACTTTGTACGATTTACAAGAGAAAAATTGTTTATAAACATAAAAATTGTTCATGTAATTATCAAATATGCTGGGTAAAAAATATCAGCCCTGAAATTCATCAAGTGTATAATTTATCACGAAAAAGAATAACTTTTGGACAATTTACACCCGAAAAAAAGTTTTAAACCAGTAAAATTGTTGGAACGATTGAAAATTAGTTTTGAGAAACTTGGAATCTTTTGAGTTATCGAATATCAATAAGTGCTTGAGTAAAAATTAAAAAGTATCGTATTTAACATGAATTTGGCAAAACTGAAATCAAATGAAAAGTTATTGGATGGAAGCTATACCTTGAAAATTCCTAAAGAGGTGACCAAACTTTAATTTACAAACAGTTAATAAAAAGTACTTCTTTTTTTGCTTTCTTTCGAAAACCGAGATTATCCCATTTGAACCCCTATGGCCTATGTCATGGAAACTCTGACCTATACTCTGCAGAGAACCGCACAGAAGCAGACACCTTTTTTTCTTCAAGTCTTCACTGTTGGGGGCGGCTTAGCAATGGACACCCGTCATCCTTTTTTGTGTACTACTATACCCTCACGAGACTTTAGCATAGCTCATTAAGGTCCGAATTATGCGAACTCAATTTATATTATATCTCCATTCAATCCGGAGATAATTTTTGCTTGCATTAACAATTCTGGTGACCACAATTTTTAATATTTTTTAATTTTCAAAGTTGGGCTTCATTCACAAATAGGCACCCTTCTACCAAAAATGATTGGATCCGATTGCGAACGATTGAAAAAAAATTTTAATTGTTCCGAATTGTGTTTCTTAATCGGGTCGCACCGATTCGGAACGATTGAGGCCGTCTACCATTGCCTATCGTTTTCAATCGGGACTCGAGATGAAGTAAATCTGCCATTATGCTGGTGGCTGCACATTGATCTCGCGGGAATTATTTGAAAACAATTATTCACTTTTTAAAAAAAATTACATCTCTGTAAAAGATAAAAACTTTTGAAAGGATGTTAAATTGTTGAATAATTCTCTTGTGATCAAGGAGCAATCACCAACATATCTTCCAATAACTTATTTTTTAGTCATTTTCATGAGTTTTGCATATTATTTGTCAATTTTCATTACATTTAAATTTGTTTAATTCGGTTACGTCCTATATTTTTAAATGTTGATACCTAATTATAATAATTGAACAGGGTTTTAAATTTTATTTCTCAAATAAATTTACTATATCGGGGTATCCACCACCCTTTTTGTCAATTTTTTTATTCGCAAGAGGAGAATTAACGTGCAAGGCATTAAGGATCCATTGTAGCTGCTTATCAAATAGTTTCGTAGCACAGAACATCCCAAGTTATACTTCCCACTCCGTAATAATATTCAAAAACCCCTAAGACCACCCCTACCACTTTTACCTAAACAAATCCGAAGACTCTCCACGCAAAACACTCAAAAAAATTTGAAATAGTCATCCAAGTCACCTTCATAAAACCTCAACTTATATTTTCAACCCCATATTAATATTCAACATCCCCCTAAGACCACCCCTTTCACTTTTGCCTGAATAAATCTGAAGAGCCTCCACGTAAAACACTCAACAAATTAAAAATTTTCTAATAATCACACAGTTACCTTCAGAAAACTTCAAACTATATTTCCAACCCCATAATAATATACAACGACTCCCTAAGACCACCACTACCGCATTTACCTGAACAAATCCGAAGACCCTCCACGTAAAACACTAAAAAAATTGCAACATTTCAAATAATCACCCAAGTTACCTCCAAAACATCCAAACTTGTATTTCCAACTCCATAATAATATTCAACAACCTCCTAAGTCCACCCCTACCACTTTTACCTAAACATATCCGAAGAACCTCCACGTAAAACACTCAAATAATTTGAAATAATCACCCAAGTCGTTTAGAAAACCCCAAGTTATTTTTCTAACCCCATAATAATATTTACCAACCCCCGAAAACTACTGCTATCACTTTTACCTGAACAAATCCGAAGAGCCTCCACGTAAAACACTAAAAAAATTTAAAAATTCAAAATAATCACCCAAGTCACCTTCAGAAAAAACCAATTTTATTTTCAACCCCATAATAATAATCAACAACCTCCGAAAATCACTGCTATCACTTGTAAGAATATAGATTATACTTGAAGCATATTTTTTAAACCAAGATAAACTTAAAAAAAAAACAACTAATTGTGCCAAAAAATTGCACAAGAAGGCTTAAAAAGAATTATTCTTCAAAAAATTGTTAAAAAAAAATACTCAAGAAAATCAATTTATGCAAAATAATTGGACAAAAAGAGTTCAAAAGAGAAATATTTTTTCAAATAACATTGTAAAACGGCTCATTAGAGACAGATATATGACAATTGAAAAAAGAGGGGAAAAAAAGAAAGAGCCACCCAAACCACCTCTCTCGCAAAAAAATTGATTATACATTAAGTGACGAGCTCTCATGGAGTTTCAGCTTTAAAGCATGTGTCCGACATAAAATAATTTCAGTTTAAAAACACAAGGTTTACCCGGGTACCCCGGTACGCACCCCGTGCGCTCATTATAAAATAGAGAAAACGCTATTTCTACAATTAAATGTAATCAAGTCAGACGTATTATAAAAAGAAGTATATATTTTTCACTTATATAAACAAAAGTAACTTCATTGTCAAGATAAGGGATGAAGTATTTAGGGATAACTACAAAAAAGTGACAATTTCTAAAAATTTTCAAAAGTTTTGTTCATTTTCTTTTCTTTGTGGGATTCATTACTAATCCTACAGTTAAGGATTAAGTTATTTATTAGATTCTATAAGATATTCTATAAATTATTGTGCATATGTTTTCCTGAAATCTTAAAGAATCTAACTTAAAAATTACGTATCGACCATCGCTTTACCGTAAATGAAATTGTCATTTATAAGAACATTACATGTTTTATTTCTTGTCCACTTCCTCGGATCTCAAAACATTGGGGAAACTTTTTGAAGTCAGTCTTGAAATATAATGCACATACATCTTCATCGTACGTCGCAGGCACAAGAAAACACGCACGGACAGTTCATATCTTATTGAGCAATTTTATTTAATATACAACAAGACTACATAGAACACATAACAATAAACTAATAATTTATAAAAACTGCAGCGTTTTTAATCGGGTTTTAGAGTTAGGTTTCCGATCAGCCTTTTTATGCACTGACCCGATCGCGAACGATTCAAACGCTAGTCCCGATTGAAAATTATTGAGAAGGATGAACAAACTTTGTCTCTATTATTACCAATTCAAAACGATTCACCTCTCAATCGGTCTCAATCGGGTCGAATCGTTTTTTTCTAGAAGGGCAAGTAATCCACATGAATTTTTCCATTTTTTGCGGACACTTTTGCGACTTTAGGTACAGCTGAAAGTTGACCTTCAAAATCTAGGCATTTTCAACAGTGTTTTTCTCTCGTTTTGTTGTTCTGATAACAAAAAGTTTTTCACCGAGATACGTCGTTAAACAGGTAGACATATTTCGAATCAGCTTTGCTAAATGCGAACTCTATGCGATTTTTTTTCACTGAGATAGAGCTACCAGGAGCTACTTTTTCCCAAGTGTCAAGACTTTCTGTCCCGATTAAATCATGATGCGAAATGCTTTGAAGCCTGCAGTGGGACTCCCATACCGTTTCGAAAATCGAATAGATCTCTTTTTCCAGCGTGTGGCGATAGAAAGAGAGGTTCGTTTGAGTTTTGACTTCGAAACAACATCGGAGTCTCACACAAGCGTCTCTCCGTTGTTATGGTAACCAATATGGAGGTCGTCGTACGAGACGCGGCTGAACGTATTTCGTACCCCCAAGTGGTGGGACCTTAGTTTGTTGGATTATGGATACAACTGCGCTTCGTAGACTAGACCTCTAAGTTCTCGACCCTCGTATTCGTAGACCTTGGAAAAAATGAATGATTTCCAAACAGTTACTCCTCGAAAATCTAGAAAAAAATTGAAAAATAAAAGTTTCAGTTCAAGTCTGGAACATTCATATTGTGAGGAAAACTTTAACACGGACGATCTTATTCGGTATGTATTATGACATGGATGATCTCATAGCACAGAAGATCTCCAAAAGCGGCCAAACTCGGGGTCAAACTGAAAAAAGGAAATTATTATTTTGGCTGATGCTATTCGTACGTTAACTTGAATCAATCTTGTGAAACTAATTTTTCGTGAAGTGGAAAATAGTTCCAAAATGCCACGATGGCGGCGCTAATATTCGATTGGGCAAAATGCAAAAATATAAATAAATTATTTTTAGTATTTTTTAAAAGTTTAATTCGACTCTGTACAGTGTGCTTGAATAGTATAAATAATTGTGAGACCTTTTCATACAAAAAATAAATGACATTGACTTTTTTACATAATTTTAAAGAAGTAATTGTCTTCATGTTTAAATAATTATTTATTTAAAAATTAAATTAATTTATGTATTTCGGGTAAGAGAGATTTCTTAGAATAAAAGACAGTGTTTTAAATAATTTTAAGGAAGTAATTATCTATTTGATTTACATTTAAATGTTTCAGTAATTACTTTTTTTACCAACCCAGCAAAGAGAATCGATACGGATTGGGGCGAATTAATATTTTTGTAATGCGCGTGAATCCCGTTTTCTGATTCATTCAAACGCATTGAGATGCATTTAGATGAATTGAGACGGCTCGAATTGAATACGGGTGAATTCATATGAATGCGTGGTCAAGGTCAATTAGAAAAATATTAATAAAAAGTGCATGCGTCGAGACTTGAAACCGCGATCCCTCGTGTATCAGTCCAGTGTACCCGCCAGTGAGCTACGAGACAATTTACTAAACATTTACAATAAATTCTATATGCCCCGTACGTTGGTTTTTCTGTTACGGATCAAATTGTATAAATTAACACTTGCTGAAATTCGCCGTGACGCATTGGGGCGAATTCAAGTGTGTATTTCACTCTCATGTATTCAGACGCATTGACCATGTTGAGGCGTTTGCGTGCTGACGCATTGAAGTGTATTCGCTGACTTTAAACTTTTGCACCGTATTTGTACGTATAGAATGATTTAAAATTGAAATACCGTCTTCACGAATTGACACGCATTGACACATAGGTCCAATGCGTCATTGTTGCAAAGCGGGATTTTGCAGGGTGTCTCAGTCTTTTCAATTCAATTCGTATCAATACTTTCTTTTTTGCTGGGAATGAAATTAATGTATGTAGGAGAGCGAGAGAGAGAGAGGAGTGAGAGAGTAAGAGATTTACGTTGAAATAAAAAAATATTGAGTGTTCAGACTTAACGTTTGTAGACTGAGGTAAACAACTTTTAAGTATGATTAAATAATAATTATTTATAATATCACCAGCTGCTCATATAAATTATTTTGTTTATTGTGAATAATTTTATTATACATTGTTTGATTAAAATAACTGAGGAGTATGCCAAACAACCTTAATAAATGCATTCTGATAAAAATAAATAAATAAATAAACAACATTTAGGCTCATTATTATATGTACAGTTAACAAAAAAAAATTAAAATGGATTTCGCATAACCCAGGCGAGTGGAAAATGTCTGGACATCGTATGGATTATAAATAATATTGAAATGTTTATTATCTTGCACTTTCCAATAGAAAGTAAGTCTAAGGAGTCGATAATAAAGCTTTTAATTGAGTAGTAAATAATTTTATTAGCGTTATTAGCAAATTTTGATAAAATATCTATTCGAAAAAAGTAAATATTCAGACGGGATGTATTTATTTCTTAAATGAATAATGTTCAAATAGGTTTATTTCAAAATTAGATTTTATTTATCTTTTTAAATTACGAGACTTAAATATCGGTTACAATGTTAGATTTTTAGGGCGCTCACAATTACTGAACCATTTTTATATTAATTCTGAGATAAATTGAGGCACTGGTAGCAATAGAGGGTTAAAAAATGTCGTCGGAGCCAAAATGATTGTAAAAAGTTGCGGGCAAAAAACATTAAAAAGAAAGAAGAAAAACTGAAATTTCATTGTATATTATAATATAACGATATGATATAACGATATATATCATCATATATTGTTTTATTATAGCGTTATATTATAATATACGATATTATTTTCGATTTTCTTGTTTCTTTTTAACTCATTTTTGCTTCGACAATTTCTTTAACCCACTTTTGCTGTTAGTCCCGCAATTCTTACATTAAGAGCGAAGAATATAAGTCATTAATGTCATACGACAAGATAAAGAACATAATAATGTCATAGCTTGTCCCATATCTGCAATTGAGAAATACATCCCTTTGAAATTTTTGCATTCCTTAGCTAATAATGCGACATTGGCTCCTGCAAAATATAATAAAGAATTGTTCGATCTTATTTTTAATAATTTTCAAAATAATAAATGCAATACAATTTTAAAAGTAAATATTACAGAAAGACCACTAAGATACAAAAAAAAACAAAAAAAAAACCCGTAATTTCCGGGTTCGCACAAATTTATGCTGGTCGCACTAATGTAAAAATGTAAGCTTTCAAAGTTAAAACATTAAAGGCTGCACAAGAAAGGCACTAGAACATATTTCAAAATGAATGAGTAAATGTGGTAAAATAATAAATAAGCAATCTAATATTCTTCTGTAAAAATAAAATAATTGTGTTAATTAAAATTTTATTCCACTTTGTGTCGTTTTTCCAAAACCTTAATTTTTTTATTTTCAAGGTTATTTTTTATGATTTAAACAAAAAATACGCATCCTATCAAAAAATAACTAATAACAAATTTGCAGATCTTTTTTGGGCAAATAACTTTTGTTTATTAATTTTTTTTTCATACCTTGTGTTGTTTTTAAAAAAGTTAAATTTCGTTACTTTTAATGTTATTTTTTTACAATTAAAACAAAAAGTACGCATCCTATCAAAAAATGATTAATAACAAATTTGTGGCTCTTTTTTGGGTGAACAACTATTTTATATTTTTCTCGTATCTTGTGTCATTTGACCGAAAAATAGAATTTTTTATTTTATATTGTTTTTTGCTCGATCAACATTTGAATTTTCGATTTTTCAAGAAAATTCAAAAAGTTGTTATGATAATCTTGTAGGGCTTTTAAACAGCAACGTTTTTCTTCTCTACTGTTTTTCATATCGTGTGTTTGCATTAAAATTTCCTTTTTCTTTTTTTTTTTTTAATTTTGTAAACGCTATAACTTTGACAATTTTCTTTTTGTCAAAAAAGTCGCAAGGATTAATTGTTCGTATTTTCGAGTACTACGAATAGCCGCACATAGAATTTTGAAATATTGAAAAAAATGGCCTCAAAAATTTTCAAATGCTCAAACTTTTTGAATTTTTATCCACAATAGCTGGCTAACGAGCTCGTCCTTTCTTTTTACACCCTTAAATAGTGTGCCAGAGCGCAATCCAATCCAATAATTCTGTCGAAAGTTATCGTGTTCACAGATGACAACGACAACAACAGACAGACACCGACGTAAAAACTATTTTTTCTGATTCAGGAGCCCTCAAAACTTCGACACTTGATGGAATCCGTGAAAGTCATTTTTCACATAATAAAAATAGTATTAACAAAATTTGTTGAAGAAAATTACAGGTAAAAAAATGTTGAATTATCAAAAAAAAAATTTTAAGGTTATTTTATAGAACAACATCCATATTTTACATAAACATTCCTTAGAATATCCTTTGTAACATATTTTTGTTGTATTTTTTGAAGGGATGGAACAATGTAAAAAATAAAAATCGCGCATGCAACACTCCGCACCATTATGGTGCACTGCTCCCAACCGCATACTTTGGGATACAACCCTACTGCATTTTTTCGTAGTGAGAAGTAAAATTTCTCCCAATGATAACCCTGAAAATTCGTTTTTGTCGGAATTATGAAGGGGGAAAGAATAATAAAAAGTGGTTCGAAAACGGCTCGACCGATTTTGATAAATAAAATATATGTTGCAGACACTAATAAGATGTTTGAAACAAATTTAATTTTTGACAAAAATTAGAGTTAAAAAAATATGTTCAATTAAATTTTTTTTTTCATGTTAGGTTCTAAAATGACCACACCCATATTTTACATTAATATTCATTAGAATATATTTTATAACATATATTTTTGTGGAATTTTTTGAAGTTATTCATTTTTCACATTGTTCCACGCATTGTCATACTACAACATAACCTCAAATTTTTGTTTGAAATATTCAAAAAAAATTTACCTGTAATTATTTTCAAAGTTTTTTTTAAAAGTTTTTTTTTGCAATAGCCTTATTAGTGTCTACAACATATATTTTGTCCATCAAAATCGGACAAGCCATTTTCGAGAAAAAACATTGTTTACTTTTCTTTCACCCTTTATAACTCCCTATTCAACAAATTAACTCAGTAGACCTAATAGTTTTTGCGCTGGGACTGCTGACAGGGTCATTTTGAGTGAAAAGGTTTAAATTGTTATACATTAGTATAATATCTTAACATACTTCGCTATCCGATTAAATCTGATTTAAAAATTAAATTAAAGAAAATTAGACTCATTTATTTTCTCTCGATAGTCGTCAATTTGTTTCGACCATTTTTATGACTTATCTATAAAAACGCTTCTACTCTGGGTTAAGAACCTTCTTTCGATTCAAATGTACTTTAGAAAAAAATTAAGACTATGGCACCTCAATTTCTCTGATTATGGAAAAATTCCTAAAGCCTTAAGTTGATTTTGAGAAATTAACTTGAATTTATTCTTTCCTTATTTTAAATCCCTATCAAATATCTCTGAAGTCTCTATAGTTGTCTGTACGAAATTTCAATTTTATCATTACGACGCAGCATTACGACGAAGGACGTCCTGATATCATATCTCCCATTCACCTGCTTGAGCTGCGTTTATTGCTTCTTGTAAGGTGCTCGGGGTTTTGAATCTAACTTTTAGTTTAATTGTTGGAATCAGGCCTCTCGTGAAGTTTTCCAAACCTGCCGCACGAGCAGCGCACACCATGCAACCTTCAAGATGTCTCGAACCTCGTAAATCTTTCTCCAGAAAGTCTCGACCTCTTCGAGCTTGGGTGGATTTTTGACAGAGATAATGATATCGCTGAAGAGGCGCGATGGGTCAGGGAGAACTGCTGATTCTCCCGTAACCACCCCTCCCTCTTCTGTATTCTCTTTCTTGCGTCTGATAACGCCTGTATTTTGTCAACAATGTGCTGCTTGATTATCAGCAGCTCTGACTTATTCAGTGTGTGATGGTAAATCCTCAGCCCGTGGGGGAGCTTTCGGACCCTTTTCGTAAACGGCCTACCAGATGTTATGTAGTCAATCAAACACTGAACACGGGATGCATTTTGTCTTGCCGAGCCAATCTTCTTGTGCAGTTGATGCAGACGCCTTTTGGTCTTTTAATCCAACGTCGCTTTTACTCTTCGATTTGAATCGGCCAAAGCTCTCACCGCATTATAAACCCGAATAATTGATGTTGCAGAGGTCGGACTCTTCTGAGAAATCCTCACGAAGGGCGGCATTCATCTCAGCCTGATCTTGGATGTTAATGTTTCTCCTTGTTCGGAAATTGCCATCATATCTCAGGGGATGCCTGCTTTCCGCGATTGGTCTTAGTGTCTTTCCTCTTTGTAACAAAAAAGGTATTCTTTTCAATTTCTCGCAAAGTTTCTGTAACATCACTTGTAAAAAAACTAGAAAAAAAAACCGAAAATATGTTGAACGCACACTACTTTCTTTCTTGAAAATTTGTTAGCAATATTAAAGTCACAAAATACCTTTTCTAACAAGAAAAATCACTCTTTTCGATTCACGAAATCCAGCGAACTTGCTTTCCTGAAAATTTTATAGCAAGTCTAAATAGCGAAACACCTTTTCCAACCAGAAAAATCACTCCTTGTGGTCCCTCGTAGAGTTACTGTTACATATATTAAAATGAAACTAAGAAAAAAATGAACATTCTTTAAACCAAGCAAAACTTATTTCTTGAAACTTTGTTAGCAAGCCTAAGCTAATGTAACATTTATTAATATTCCGAACTTAAATTTTAAAAGAACCAGCAAAAAAGCTTAACCCTTGGGGAACTGTATTACTTCAGTAATAATTCCATTGCCACCAGTGGTATTTCACTAAAAATCAGTCAAATTATCACTTGAGATAATCATTAAAATTCATTCGGTAACAAATTTCACTGATTATTTAAAAAAATCAATGAATGTCACAAAAGTTAAAAATTATTTTCAGTTTTCATGATATTCAAGAAATGATGCACTACTTGCGGTGGCATGAACGAAATTTAATTTAAATACATTTTTGGGAAGGGCTAAACTCTTATCTACGCTTTAAGAAATGTAAAATGTCAGCAAAATTACAAGTTAGTGAAATTTCTAGCTCTTAGAAAATACGGCATTACTTCCAGTTGCATAATAGAAATTTACGTTTCCATAGTTTTTTGGACAGTTTTTTAATCAAGGAATACAACAGACAAGGTATCAGTTCGACGGCGACATTATTGGAGTTTAAGTTTTAAATATTTTTTGTATAGTTTCTCGTGCAAGAAATACATTTTCGAGGGTCCCTTTTTGACGACAAACTTTGATATATTTTGAAGAAATGGCTAAATATCACAGAATTGACTAAAGTCAAAGTCAAAGGTGCTATCTGTAGCAAAAATTTCCTAAGTGTCTGAGAAGCTGCAAACCTTGTTTACTCTTCCCTAATTCTACGAAGAGATGAATTATTTCTCGTCGAATTATTAACCCATAAGTTTTTTTCCATATTTCTTTGAAAGACGCCTTGAATGCGATATTGTCGAAAAGAAGATTTCCCGGGAACGTCTTGCGAATGCGATTGAATGCTTAGCAATCGCATATTTTCTGCTTCGCATTCAATAGCAATGAGACAAATTCTATTTCGCATTCAATCGCATTCTATAGCATTGAAATATATACGATTTCTCGCATTAACACCCATTGAACGCGAAATCTTTCATTTCGCATTCAAACCTATTCAAGATTTAGACGTTATATGCGACTTCTCACATTAAAAAGTATTGTGCTTCCGTCCCAATGCGAGGTTGATGCAAAGCAAATTTCCAGAGAACATCTCGTGAATGCGAAGCAATACTTTTTATTCCGACATTTCATGCAGTGCATTCAACTTTGCTTACTATGTTTGAAGCTGTGTGATTTCGCTGATGAAGTACATACAGTTGGGTCCGTTCTGTGCATTTCATCACTTCAGTACAATTTTTACTGACACAGTGAAGTCTCTTTTATCGACTAAATTTTATAGATTATCCATAACGAAAATTTGACTATTTTTTAGTGAAATACCATTGTTGGACAAAGGAATTTTTATTATAGTGATACAGTTCTCCAAGCTTTAAGTTATTTTGTTGGATTCATTACAATTTAAGTTCGGAATGTTGATGAGTGTTTTGTTATCTTAGGCTTCCTAACAAATTTGCAAGAAAGTAAGTTTGCTGGGTTTCGCGAATGTCTAGTTGTTTTTTAGTTTTCTTACAAGATGTGTAACAGAAACTATGCGAGAAATCGAGATAAGTGACTTTTGTTGTCAGAAAAGATGCTGTGTTATTTTAATCTTGCTAACCAATTTTGTAGGAAAACAAGATTGCCGGTTTTCGCGAATGTTTAGTTCCGTACAACATTTGGCGAGAAGAATTTTTTTATTTAATACAAATGTATATTTAGTTCTTCCATAAAGTTTGAAACAGCTGATAATTTGAAAACTAGAAAATAGTCATTCATATAAATCATTAAATCTTTCAAAATAATCTTAAATGTAGAAAATCATATAAGTGCTATAATTTTTCGCACAAAAGTTCTGAGCACACTTCGTTAGCTCAGCTGGTTAGGTATATTTATTTATATTATTTATTTATTTATATTTATTTATTTTATTGATATTTTTTGTATATTTTCTATATATATGTATATATTTTCACCCTGTTTCTGTCAAAAATCCACCCAAGCCCAACGAAGTAGAGACTTTTTGGAGAGGGGTAAACAAGATCCCAAAAACACTAAAGTTGAAAGAAGATACTGACAATATCATCTACTTCAAGGAATTTTGTGACCTCATAAAATATAAGGAGGAATGTCCATCAATCACTGCCGAAGAGGTGAAAAAAGCACTCAGAGGCACAAAGAACTTCTCCGGTGCTGGAATATATATGTATGTATATATATATATATATATATACATATATATATATATTTATTTATACTTATACTTATATTTAAAATAAAAATTTTTTTCTTTTGCTTTCGATCAAATTATTTTCAAAATTGGCTAAAATCTTAAAAAAAAGGAATTGTCGTTTAAAGCATACGAAATTCTTTTTGTTGGAAAAAAAAAATTAAGAGGCAATGATAGACCTAAACTTAGTGCTTTTTTGGGCAGGTATTATGCTAAACTTATTTTCTATACAAGATAACGTATTTTCAACGATTTTACCTTTCTTGAGAGGATCTATATAAAACTTAGGACCTAAACTCGGGCAGTAGATAACTTCATGTGGTATATAGAAGTGTTTGTTAGATTTATGATCCACTTTTTGTTCACTTTCCTATTGTTAAAATTAACATTGTAATACTCACAAGCTAACGACTCAAACTTGAAAATTAATTTTTCGATGAGTTCCTTACCAAATTTATTAATGATTCTATTGTGATGTTCAAAACACTTTTTGGATTCAATTAATGCGATGGTTAATGTCAGTAATTTCAATTTTCAAAGTCTTTATTTTAAAGTCCACACACTCTTTTCTGTACGTATTTTTGCACAAGGGATGGTTACAATTAATTTTAGGTTCAGAATTAACTATGTGAGCTGGCACAAAACCCTTTGACTTACAACGGAGAAGGAATCTGTTCTGAGTTTATATCATAGTCAGAGTGTATTTCAGGCGAATCCATAAATTGATGTCACGGAGGACGTCCTGATTGTGAACACTTTTTCAGTTAGGTTAAAAGAGTTTAATGTTCCGTTTCAGGTCTAGGAAGGTCCATTATACCACTTGTATGATAAGATTCTATTGATGTTTATGTTTTTGACCAGATCTGGATATCAATAATCTTGATGTTCAATTCTTTAGCTACTGGTCCTTTATTGTTGAAAGTTAGTTAGAGCTTTCGTACTTCAGCGAAGGGCCTCATCAGCACAATAGACAATAAGACACCAATCTACCGCCTGAAAAGACTTTTTCGTTGGATAGTTATAACTAACTACAATAAGAGTTCTGATAAGCACTTACAAAAAAATATTCCATATCGTTAAGAATAACCATAGCATTATTAAACGTACTGATACCGATTATCAAAGTGACATTTGTCAGAGTTTATTACTTAGTACTTTGTGATTCTATTTTATCCCTCTTTTCTCCTAGAGCAATAATATAACACTTGTATTTTCGTGGTCAATAGATCAAGTGACGAACACTTTAGCTATACTACATTTTCAAAACTTAATAGACCACGTGACGGAAGTGTTAGCTATACTACATTTGTCAACACTCATGCTGAATAACACCATCCCGCCGGTCTAAGGGCCTTCATGTGTCTAAGAACCTAACCTCGAGATTATTGATATCCACATCTGGTCAACAATATAAACATTATTGCGAAAAGAGACGATTTTGCAAAAAAACAGTTGCATTTTGAACAATAAGCATGAATTTTCAATCAAGAAGCCTAACTTTCTACCAGAGAAGACCAGTTTTCGAAAAAAAAATGAATTTTCGAACAGAGTCGAATTTTCAACTAATAAAATCAATTCTTAATTAAAAATATCCATTTTTACCAGAAAAAGTATAGTTGCATTTCCATTTAACACAATTAAGTTCCAACAAAAAATACGATTATGCCATAAAGAGCTGAATTTTCTACCCTAGAGGTGAATCTTCAGCCAAAAAAAGAAATTTTTAATGAAGAAGTTCAACTTTCAACTAACTAGTTGAATTTTTAAACAACAACAATCGAAAAAAACCGGGTCTGGTATATCACGCACAGATATGAAGCAAAGATTTCCGGGCAGATCAACTGCAGACCCGATCGAAATAATACTGTATCGGGTATTTGAGAGACCCGAACAGAAATCCTCGGATCGCGTCTTCCAATGCAAACTGCTGGATTCGGACCCGAAAACATCGGACCGCTTCCGGGTCCTACACATTTCTGTTCCTCGAAGAAGGTACACTTTGTACACCTGGTGCACGGATTAGGCGTTCTGAGAGTTTCGCGCTCGACTCCCGACAGATGCCTGCTGGACTCCCGAGAAATTCCTGTTCGATTCCCGAGAGTAAAGTCCCGGGAGATTCCGGTCAATTCCTGTGAAAATTTTCACATGGCAAACGTATAAGGAGATTATCGAAGGGGCAATGCCGAGGGTGGAAATTGGGATTTGGATGACCGATAAGAGGGCTGAACACAATAAAAAAGAGATCGTTTTTTATAGTGAAAGGTGGTGAGTATTCATTACCACTTGCATAGTCGTAGCGACCAACCACCCGTCGCGTCGTCAGGTACCGGCGGCTTCGTGACGTTTAGGCAAGGTGCCCGTCGAGAAAACGAGATACCCAACTAGGGCCGGCGGAGACGCCAATTTTTCTAACAAGGTTGCCATTTTGGCGGATGGCATATATCGCCAGATGCGAGAGCTGGAGAGGCATCCCTATCCCATAGAGACACGACACAAGTGGATCACAATGAAGAAACAGTTCAAGATGCTAGCGACGGAGCAAGTTTGACGATGACGCGACGGGACTCGTTATCGTCTCGGGCTTCCGGACCCCTCGCGGGGTTCCGACTGATTTCGGGTACGACTCGGTAACCCCTTCGCACGGGGCCGCTGTTCTGTTGCAAGATGCCACATGTCCTCCTCTTAGTCTCTATGTGCAAGCTAGTCATAATTGTATCAATTGAACGCATTTCTTATGTAAGTTTGATCTAAGTTCCTGAGTTTACGAAATTGAGCCAGTATTATACTGATTTTTAGTTCTTCTTGTAAGGCGACGATTGCTATAACGTTCCTTTATCACATTTTTAATTTCAGGTTTGATCTAGTGGACAGCTATATGCGAGTTTTTAGTAACGTCTAGAAAAGCAAATTTGTTGAATGCGGAGACTAGGTAATCAGTCCGAGCGTCAATTTTATTATTTATATCTGTACCTGTTTCTTGTTGCAGAGTTCGGTTCGCAATTCGACTGTTTACCTGATGACGCTCCTATTCCTGGTGTTCCTCGATCCGAACCTTCTTATTGTCCTATGAGATATCAGTCTCCTACAAGGTCTCTTCCTCCGGCCAGACCTCACTTTTCGGACCATGTTTTCTCATTAAGATTGGCATGTGAATAATTGTTAAGGAATTTCCCCTAAAATCATTGTAACGAAAATTCCACCAACGTTTTGAAATTTTTCTCTACCAATTATGGGAAAATTTCCCTGAAATAAGTTAATGAAGGTTTTTTCAAATTCTTGGAACTTTCCACAAATTTTTTGAAACCATTTCCCAATAATATTGTGGAATATTGCCTATCATTCGGGGAATTATTCCTGACATATTTTGGAGAATAAGTGAGAAGAACTCCTTACTCACAGATCACATCTCACAACGGGTCGGGAAGTAGGGGATGTGAGGAAAAATTAAGGGAGGGGAAGTAGGGAAATCAGTTAGGAGGAGAAAGTGACGGGAAATGTGGGAGAAGTGAGGAGGGTTTAAGGTGAAATAGATTAAGTGAGTGAATGTGTTTTTGCCACATTGAACTAATCACTTGTAAATACGTTACATTGCTGGAGGTGACTTAATTGTTTTACAAGTTTCACAATACCCTTCTATCATTCTTCAAATGAAGTTGAAAACGCATGGAACCTTTTTCTCAATCAAAAAAAAAAAAATTCGAAAAAGTACACGATACTGCAATTTCTTTAGGATTGAAAAAGAATGACTACTACTTCTGGGAGTGCCTCCAAATAGTTGCTCTCCTGCAAGATTAGACCCTTACGAAAAAATGTTATTGGAAAATCAGTATGAGCCTATAATGATTTTCTAATAAGGAATTTTCTATAATTTTTGCACTATTATTGGTATTTCATTATAGAAAAACAAGTTCAGGATAATCAGGGTTGAAATAAATTATACAACAACATTCAAGGGATTAATGTAAAAAGTAGACACACTACAAAGAAACGCTTTAGTTTAGACGACTCATAATTCTAAAAAAATATAGATAATAAAAAAAAATCTTTACAAATTCTCTTGATATCTTGGCACCTCTTGAAATTCGTTGTTACCTTTGAAAATATTTTAAAATCCATTCAAGTATTTCAAATCTATTACATTTTTCAGAAGTCCCTTGAAATTGTAGGAATGTCCTAAAATCATTGAAATACTCAGAAATCTGATAAAATCCCTTACAACTTCTAAAATTCATTGAAATTCCTCAAAATCATTGCAAATCCTATATAAGATAGCACAATTGAAGAATCTCCTGTGACTTTAGTGTTCGGGAAATGTTGGCTTCCTTACTTGATTCTTTAACGGATGTTATGATAAACTTCAAAATAAATTTCAATAATTTTCCTGGAAGGGAACTTTGCTGCGCTTATTTTGAATTAATTTCTCCCCCAAACATCTCAACAAAAACATCTGCGGACTTTTTTTAAATGCCGTTTCCCTGGCTTGAATCTTTAAGGGATGGTAAATTAATTCAATCAAAAATCTTCGTTTTTTTTTCTAAATTTCAATTCCCTTGCAAACTCAAGAACACAAATGAATATTATAAGCAATATTTAGTTGTAAAATGGAAATTTTGTGAATGTTAGAAAATGAGAATTGTCGATTATCAGATGCAAGATCAGATATGAAATAGGAAGCTTGATTTCATATTTGAAAATTTTAATAATAAATGTTGTGATTTAAAACGCTTTTTCTACTATTAAATGATACAATATAAACCATTTTCATCGTAGTTATTGATGTTACCTGGTTAGATCTTCAAAATTCAGAAAGAAGCATCACATGGGGCATTCTTTCTGAAGTTTCTTGACCCCACTCAAACTTCGGAAATTTACAGTTCTTTCAGATAAAAATTAATAAGACAAATATTCACCGAAAGGAACGGGCTGCAATTTTTTTTTGGTTACGGTCGACTCATACAACTTTGAACTCTTTTAATATCAATCAAAAGAATTGTTTTCCAGAGGTCAAAATTGAAAAAAAAAAAATATATATATATATATAACTAATTTTGGAGCTTCATTTATAAAAGTCGAATTTTCATTTTTCTTCAAGAATTATTATATCAACAGATTAACGCATGCCATGAATCTCGCATTTCAAGCTTTGTAGAAATTATAATTTCAATACTTAATGCATTTTATTATTACTCAGCAATTAAAACAAAAATGTAGAAATTATTTAGTTAATTTGGCGATGAGTTGAACGCTCGAGTTATGGACGTCAATTCGCTAATTTTTTGGCGGGAAGTTCTGATAAGGATAAAATTTTCATTCTCTCTTGTGACATTTTTCGTGGTTGAACTTTCTGTTTAATTCTTTGGGATTCCCAAGAATTCAAGGTCAATTCCAGCAAGTTTGAAAATTCATCTCAGGTAAAACACGGGAAAAATTTAATATTTTGTTTCTTGTTGCAGATTCAAGTGCACAGTTTGAGCGTTCACCTACTGACGCACCCATTCCTGTTATTCCTTGTTTCGGATCTTCTCATTCTCCTGAGAGACATCAATCTGCCGAACGGGCTCTTATTCCTGCCAGATCTCATTTTGCCGACAGATCGTCTCCTCCTGCCATGCCTACTCTTCGTGGCAGGTCCAGGTCTCCTACTGCCGGGAATTCTACTGTACGCGTACTCGGATATAAACTTAGAGAATTTAGAATTTAGATAAACCCGCAGAAAGAGATCATCCAACCTCACGGAATTTCAAAACAGTATTTTCAAACGAATTTCGTGCCTGCGACTTTGTGCATTTGTGAAAAGCATTAAAAACTAAAATGTAGTATCATTTGTGATCCGAAGTGAGATCAAGATGTTACAATCAACTGGAAATCGGGATTCGGATTCTGTATCCGTTAGTGACAATGGAAAGTCTAAAGTCTCTGTTCTAACATTGGCCGCCCCTTCAAATGTCTGAACTTTATGCCACACAGTCTTTAAAGCCTTATAATTAATTCGATCCAATGAAACGAAGAAAATTTGAGAGTTCTCGAGATATGACTTAAAATCCCAAGTTTCGAATGTCAAGTTTCAGTCGGCGATCACTGCTGTCAACTAGCCTTACTGGTTGTCTACAATTTTCCTAGGTCATGCCACAAGTTGAACTCGATGTACAAAATTCAAGATATTCTTGCATTATTTCAAAAACTTCTCACGTAGTATATTTCGTTTGAAAGGTCAAAAATATCTCCATTGGAGGTCATTGTACTTTTAGCAGATCATATATATTGTTAATACCTTGTCTTTTTCTTAGAAAATCAATCTTCTTGGATGACAATTTATATTTTATTTTAAAAGTCATCCACTTCGTTGAAAAACATCTGTTTTGATTGGGGCTTCAATTATTTTATTTAAATTACTTTTTTTTGTAGAAAGGTCCTTTTTTGGTTAAAAATTTAACGATGCCCTTTCTGGTTAAAGCATGATACCTTCAATTGAGAATTGATCTTTTAAGTTAAACTAATTATGTTTAATGCGTCTGCCTGTATTTGTATGTATGTGTGTGTGTATGTGTGAGAGTGGATTTATTTATGACTGAAGATTTTTGGCTCGTTAGCACGATAACTTTCGAAAGAATTGACAGATTAGATTGGCCTTAGGTATACTCTTCAAGTGTCCTAAACTAAAGATCAAGTTCGTTTTTAAGATTTAACAATTCTCTGTGTGGCTATAGGTTGCGGTCAGAAAGACGAACAATATTTCCTAATGCCTTTTTTTGATAAAAAAAATTAACAGAGTTGCAGCACTTACAAAATTAAAAAAAAAACGAAAATTAAAATTTTAACACAAATGACGCACGATGTGAAAAAAAATCAAAAGGAGAGTCAGTTCTGTACTCACACGCCCCCTCTACGAACCGACGTTTGGTGGGAGTGACGTTATAAATAGACTCTCCACCCTACGATGACGAAAAATGTCGAAAAAGTGAACCTGTACATGTAGCATTCTTCAGTCCGGAACGTGAAAATGTCCGTTTGTATTCAGCTTTCGATCCTGAAGGAGCTATAGCACTTGCTGCTATTGAGTCTCATGCGGACTCTGTTCCCGATTCAGTCAAGGGGACTGTTCTCAGACTTTTTATCAATCGGAAGTTCGAGCTTATAATAAGGCCCAAAAGTATTAGCACCCAAAACCCTCTCAAACATTTCGAGTGAGCTTGTTGCGAATTTTCTTCTTGATATTTCAGTGCCTTCTTCAAACCTACAATTACGTGATTGGTTCAGGCCTTTATTGTTCGTTAATTTTTATGCTGTTGCAGTAAATTTATTAATTATAAAGTTCATAAAAGCAGGAGCATATATTTTTTTGGGCTTCCATTAATATTGATAGAGGAAAATCTGCCGAGGATGTAAAAAACATTCATTTTCCTTCGGGTTTCCTTCAAAAATCCTTTTATCGCTCGACAAAGAAATAAACAAAGAATTCAGGTGGAATTTAGATTCCTTCTATACGCCTGGAAGAACCGAAGATGAACGATCTTCAAAAGCCTTTGGTAAATTTGTCTCTCACATGGACTACGTACGAAAGCTTCTGGTGCAGTCCGGGTTATTGCAAACAACGAAGAATTTATCACATGCGTCTGATATAGATGCCACCAATGAAAAGACTGGTATAATTTTTGAATTATTTTGTCAGTCTACTTTCACAAACTTATGCTAACAGGCATCACAATAAAAATGAATACTATCATAGATGAGCGTTTTCGACTCACTTGACTTTCAGGTGACCTTGAGTCTCAGCTTTTGCCTATACGCGAATCAGTCAAGTGTTGAGAAGATACGTTAGGAGCTTGGAAACAGACGTTCAAGTTAAGGCAACAAAAGTCCAAGACGTTATCAGTTTATGGCACCTGGGTTTGGCAGCTTGAAGATTTTCCTTGCTTGTCCGACAAACAAGGTTTCGAACTTATACGTTATTTGCAACATATAGTATTCTACTTACATACATTTTTTGTGAATCGTTTGAAAAATATAAAAAATCCGATTATCTTTATATGGAAACCACAAATGGCTTATGAGTTTGTATCTCAATTTCCAAACAATTCTACTGACTCTCTTGCCAATTGGATTATTTCAAGTCCACTTTAGAGAGTATCCTACGCACCAAAAAAATTGTCGGGGAAGAAGCTGATCAGCTATTTTTTCACATGTATGGAGCATCTCAAAGTTACTTGATTTTCGATATGTGTCTGAATGATGTGTCGATATGATGTCCGAACCATCTTAACTGATTCCTTTCCCATATATCAACTAGTGTCTCCCCTGTACCACATTCTTTGAGGATTATCTCGTTTCGGACTTTGTCCATCAGTGTTTTCTTGAAAAATATAGCAGACATTCTAGATCAGCGACTGATTAAAAAAAAATTAGACGAAATAGTTTTTATTGTTAAAAAATTTAATTCTTACGTTTCTTCCCCATGCAATTTACTGAATATAGGCCTCGTGAGCAATCAGTGCCACTTTCAACATTCAGGACACTTTCAACTCAGAGATGCAGGGGGATGAAGGATCGGCTCTCTAATCTCGAGACCTTGCGGCAAGGTTTGCAGCAGTTGAATGATGGAAAAAATATTAGTCAGTAGGTTAAGTTGACAGGTCAATGTGGTCGTCCTTCTGTTTGTGACAGGTATCCTTATAGTTGTTGAAATAGCTTCGATTTTAGAGCTTTCACACATATGCTAACTTGTACAGGTTCAAGAAATACTGGAGATTTCAAATGGTAGACTGTTGACGGCCCGACCTTTATATCCGGAGTTCAAAGCTTAGGCGGTTCTTCCATTGTTCAGTTTCTGCTACTTATGGCAAGCTAGTGAACTGGACGTTAACTGAAGATAGTTTCTGAACTCAAACTAATGAACTTCTAAACTCAAAACTTAAACCTGGTTGTGGTGAATCTCTAAACTGATTGCTCCTTCATAATCGCCAGTATTTATGTACGTTGCCCTTCTTCAAGTTCACATATCGTCACGTCATATTGAATCAAGGATAGGCCTAGGTTCCAGTAAGCTTCCAATATCGATCATGTGAAAGAGTAGGAAAAGTCTGAATATACAATTAGAATTGAGTATGTTAGATATACCCATATTTGGTAAATGACGCAGTGGTCCTAATGCACTATATCCCTTCCCAAGTACCAAAGGGGTAAGTAGTTCTAGACATAGTGGTAAATGTATATAATGAAGAATAACCCGTCAGTTATCAGGAATTGTGAATACTCTCATGTTTGGAAAAAGCATAATAATGTTATAATAAACTTCCTGTTTATTTGTGTGGGTTTTTTTTTAGAATATAGAATAGTGTTGAGATTAATTTTCGTACTGGATGTCCTCCTACAACTATCATGCTCCGTATTATTTTTTGAATTTATATTAGTTTTTCCATAATTTTATAGAACAAAAATTTGACTGAATTCGACCAAGAGTACCATCTTTTGGTTTCAAAAACTACTTCTGGTAGCGGTCTAAACATTATATTTTGTATTTTAAAGATTTCATACGCGACTATTTGGATTTGTTGGTACTTAAATGACTTAATAAGATACTAGTTGGATCAAATTTTGTTTCCTGAACATATGTTATCATCTATGGTATTTCCTGTCAAGTTTAGGTAGAGCGCCATAAAAAAGTGAGTTTTTTTAGGATACCTTAGTAGACACTTTATACATTTTTTATGTGAAAACAAAATTTTGCCTACACCTAAAACATTATATAAACTGTTATATTAATTTTGATGTGTCTATAAATTACATTTTTCTCATTCAAACTGAATCTAATGTAATGTAAATACCAGATAAGGAGACGCCTGACGCCTGAGATAACGATTATACAACATATGTATGATATAGCCTAATGAAGCACAAGAATATTCATTAGTAACATTGCTAACGAAATTCTACAATTATATATTAATCAGTTTCCTATCTAATTGGAAAATATGAAGATTATTTCAACTCTCGTCGTATCCTTTGCTGTTGCCTTCAATTCTATTGGTGAATATAATAATATAGAAATCTATATAATTTTAAAAACATTTTCGAGGCTATACGCGATTCAGAAAGAGTGCAGTTTATTATATATTCCGTCTCGAAATGTGTCCCTCTTGGTACGGAATTCGTACCATATGTTAACACGTGCACATGAGAAGCCTCGGTGGCTCAAACGATAGCGCGTCAGACTTCCATGCAGGAGGTCTTGGATTCGATCCCTGTGCCGGTACCAACGGAAATTTTTCTACGTACTTCTACCGAGGCTTCGGTGGTTCGAAACCCACCTTAAACTGTAGGCCCTCCCAGAAAAAGCTGGTTTCGTAACAAGTTTGAGGCTGCATGTCGAGGGGATTGGCCTTGGGGGTCGAAGCCGATTTTGAGAAGACTTGAAAATGAGTCAGCGATCTTCATGAGCTTGAGACTCCAGCAGAGCATCTAACTAATGACCTCAGAGGGATCACTCCGTCCATCCTAGTCTGGCTCTATTGCTTTTCTGTGGCCTGCAAGGGATGTTGCCAAATGACAGGGTGGGCGAGGATCAGATTGCCTGATCAACACAGAAGGAGGTCATTTTCTGTGCGATAAGTACGCCTTGCACGCGAGAGTTATATACTCAGAACGTTGGTAACAACGAAACCCACGTAGATCCAAAAACACTAGGCGAAGATGGCCGGATTCGGAGTACTGCCTTGAGAATGAACACGAGTGTGGTACAATAGGCTTCATAGCTTGAGCGCCAGGGGAACACCTTACGGGAATCCCCATCCGCATTATAAACTGACTACCACGTGGACATATGGTATAGTCCTGAGGGTTTATCCACAGATTTATTGAGACGATTTGGGAAGGGAAGGGGTTTCTTATTGTTTATCATTTCAGCTATATTTATTTATTTTAAAACAATTCTATGTATTGAAACACGTGGAAATTTTTCCGGAAATCGAACAGTAGCTTACTCTCTGAAATCGAACGGAAATTTACCGGGAGCCGAGCAGAAAACTCTTCGGTATGAAATGCGAAACTCTCGGAACATACAATCTGTGCTTCAGGTGTAAAAAAAAACTTCTTCGGGGAAGTTTGGTTTTACGAGCACTCAAGGGTTCCTACCATAATTTTTTAGAGAAGGAATTCCTGTAGTTTTTTCCTATAAGAAACGATATCGCATGGATATTGACTCCAGGTGTATAAAATAGCGACAAATGGAACCCGCAAGTATTCGTCGAATCATATACTGCTCAGGAAGAGACTTACTTTATACACCTAGTGCACGGACTGAATTTCAGTGCCTTGAGGACTCGATATCCAAACCATGCACCAAGTGCATGAATTACATATTCTCGGGCAAAGTTTGAAAATAATGTTTTATATGCACAGATAGGATATTTCAAAAGTAAATTCCCGGGAGATTCTTTACCAATTCCTGGGCAAGTTTGCACACGAAGACTAGCTTCAAATAGAGTTCAATATACAAAATATGTGCTGAAAAGTATTTTTTCAGCTGCAGCGACAACAGGTTATCTTGGCCAATATGCTTTAAAAACAGCAGAAATAAGGAGATATTTCATGCAGATAGCAGAATAACATCTCTAAATAGAAATTGTAAGCTTACTATATTACATCCAATTTAAACTGCTTGATATGCCTTGCATTTCAAGTAAACTTATTGAATTTTCAACCAAATAGTTGAATTTTCAACTGAGAATATAGATTTTCACCCAAACATGAAATAGTTTTATTTTCAGTTAAAATTATTAATTTATAACGAAGAAACGAATGTTTGACGAATTATTTGAATTTTCCATCAAAGAAATGATTTTCAACTAAAATGATGAATCTTCAACCAAAAAAGATGAAATCTAAATTAAAAATGTAATATTTGATCAATATCTCCACCCAAAAAGATTGTAATATTATATTAAAAACAATGGAATTCAATCGAAAAGACGTATTCTAATAAAATAGTTGAATTTTTACCCCACAATATAAATTTATAACAATAAAGTTAATTTCAAACTAAATTTTTCACCAAAATAGTTGAATTTTCAAATAAAAACATCACGAATTTTCGACAAAATAGTTAAATTCTCAACAAAACCCGATTAATTTTAATCGCATTAATCAATTTTTAGTTAAACAAGAATGATCTATACGTCAAGAGAGAAGAGAAATTTCAATCAAACTGTTGAATTTTCAACAAAAAAGTTACTTCTCAACCAAATTGTTAAATTTTCTACAGAAATAGCTGTATTTTCGACCTGAAAGGACAAATTTTTAGCAAGATAAATGAATTGTCAACCAAACATATAATAGTAGACTTCTCAATTTAAGAGAATCAACATTCAACTAAAAATAGTTTAATTTATTTCTTGGGTTCTCTGAATGCACTATGCAACATTTTAGGCCCTGCAACATGGCTTCATGGCAACATGTGCAGGATTTTACTTTTCGCTTTCGAAATTTTTTAAGGATTTTGATTTTCTCGTTTAGTATATTTGATCGTCATCGTAATTTCTTCTGTCGGCGGGATTCTAAAGAATTCCAAAGAATTCATTGTGCATTCATTAGGATTCTAGGCTGATTCTGACAATTTTAAGAATTCAGCTCAGAAAAAATATGCCGATAATGAAACTAGGATAGGACGACAAGTGTCACTGAACTTGGTTTTGAATCCTTTTGAATTCCAGAGAATTCCAGGTTAACCTTATTTCGTGCGCTATTTTGGTTTTTACGACGCCACGGTACTTTTCTTCCTGAAAAAGTGTTCGGGATTTCATCCAGGGAGGAATGTGACAATATCCCTTTTTGCCCTCCTACATATAATCCTGCGATTTCCGTTGACGATACGAGTTCCGGTACTTCTCTCTCACTCTCTACAAGAAAAAAATATGCTGGAAGACAAAAGTAAAATCTAGCAAAATACGTCAGAAGAAAATACAAAACAAATTTAATTCTCTGTTTCTTGTTTCAGAATATAGTTCACAGTTTGACTGTTTACCTAACGGTGCCCCTATTCCTGGTGTTCCGCGTTCCGAAACTAATCCAATGTAATCCAGTTAACTCCAAGTAATTCACATAATCCAAGTAATTTAATTGTAATCCAGAGTAATCCACTTGGAACAGACATAATTTGGAGTAATACACTTGTAAACCAGAGTAATCCACCTTTAATCCAACGTGATCCAGTTAACTCCAAGTTAGGTAATCTAAGTAACTAAATTGTAATCCACAATAATCCATGTAATTCGGTGTAATTCACATTGATAATATAAATAGTTCTAAAATATTTTGTTGCAATTTTTTTATTGAAAATTAATTTTGTTAACTGAACATTTGACTATTCCATTTTTTGTTAAAAACTTATATTTTTTTAGTTAAAAATTCACACATTTTCTTCAAAATTGATGTATTTTGTTGAAAATTTGACTTTTTCGGTAGAAAATTTATATTTTTAGTTGATAATTCAACTTATTGACGAAAAATTAATGTACATTATAAGAAATTAAACAATTTGGTTAAAAAGTAATTTTTTGTAAAAACGCCAGTTTTGTGTTGAAAATCTGTCTTTCTGGGATAAAAATTAAACTATTTTTGTAGAAAAATCATTTCTTTAGTTTAAAGTTCAACTATACTGTTGAAAATTAATTTTTGAATGAAAATTCAACTATTCTATTTTTAGTTGAAAATTTAGATTTTTTGAATTAAGAATTATGATTTTGATTGTAAACGTATATTTTTTAGTTGACAATTCATATAATTCATTAGAAAATTTATCTTTTTTGATAAAAAATTACTCTTCTTGCTTGAAAATTGATCTTTTTGGTAGAAATTTTTTTTCAGTTGAAAATGAATTGTTTGAACTGAAAATTTAAACATTCCATTTTTCATTGTGAACTTATCTTTTTTAGTTAAAAATTCATGTAATTCGTCAAAATTGGTCTTTTCCGGTAGAAAATTAATCTTCTTATTTGAAAATTCATCTACTTCGTTGAAAGTTGAACTACTTTGTAAAACATTTATTTTTTATTTGAGGAAGCATCATTTTAGTTAAAAAAAATTCATCATTTTGGTTGAAAATTAAACTATTTTGTTGAAAAATCGTTTTTTGGTTAAAAATTGATTTTAACTCAAAATTTGACTATTCCAGTTGAAAATTCATCATTTTAGTAGAAACTTAATATATTTGTTTGTAAATCATATTGTTTTGTTGAAAAGTTGCTTTTTCCGAAAAAGCTAATTTTTTTAAATTGAAAATGTAAATATTCAATTTTTAGTTAAAAATAAAAAAAATTTGATTCAAAAGCGTCCACTTCTATTGGCGATGGTCAATTCCGCCCCAGCTACCTGCCTACAGTTCCCCCACTACGCGGCTTCCCCTCACTCAGCCGAACTGCTGCTGCCGAGCCTGGTCAGCGAGAGTCCTTTGTACCAAATGAGAACTAAGTTTAAATATTAAGTTAGGTAAAATATTGCACCCATAAATTAAAGATACTGCAGTTGATTCGAGTAAAATATACTGAAAAATTTTGCATAAAATTTCACGTAAACTTGATTATTATTCTTCAATTTTCAACTTTTCAATTCAAATAACACATCGTTGGGAACGTTATAATTCGCAGATTTCGAATATTCTATTTGTAAATTACCAAGTGATCAATTAAAAAAATATTATATTCTGCATTTTAGTCTTCATTAGGTACAAAGAACTCCCGCTGACTAGGCTCGGCGGTATCAGTTCGGTTGATTGAGGGGAAGCGGCTTAGTGAGGAACCGGGCAGTATTCATTTGATCGCCGTCAACCTACTCGAATTACCCTCTCCACTCGACTCCCCTTCACGTCGCTGAGTGAGCGCGAGACGCTAAGTGTGCGCGAGACACTGAGTGAGCGCGAGCAGCTGAGTGAGCATGAGACGCTGAGTGAGCATGAGACGCTGAGTAAGCATGAGACGCTAAGTGAGCGCGAGGCGCTGAGTGAGCGCGAGACGCTGTGTCGTAACATGCCAAAATAATTCAATTTTCAATCAGAGAAATAAATTTCCAGCTAAAATGATAAAGTTTCAACCAAAAAAAAACTATTTTCAATTAAAAACATTAATTTTAAATTGAAAAAAACGATTTTTCAACCAAAAAGATAAATTTTTAACTAAAATGATAAATCTTCAGCCAAAAAAATGCATTTTTGACCAAGTAGTTCAACTATTAGGTTGTAAAATTAATTAATTTGCAGCTGCCAATTCTTTGAAAGTATACAATTTCCAGTATTCCTTTTAAATTGTTTAATTTCACATTACAGGTTAAAATGAATTCTTTAACTAAGCACTGGTTTTAATGATTTTTTCAACTATAAAATGTTGTTATATTAATTAAAATCATTTATCAATTATCTCCGGTTTTCAGAATAATATTAATGTTAATAATATGAATAATTTTACCTAATTTTTTGAATCTATATTATTTACATTTAAATTGATTATTATTGTTTTTTAGGATCAGAATATATAAGAGGGGGATTTGCTTTAATTTTCATATCTGGATATGGAATAATTATTTTAATATGAACTATATTTTTATTTTTTCATTAAGGAAATTTTGATGTAATATATTTGAGCAATTTCATTATTTTTACTCTTTTCTTTTTAATTTTTCTGTACAGAAAATTACGTTTTGAAGTTGTTTGAAAAATGTAATATATATATATTCACATATAAATAAATAATAATATATATATACATATATATATATATACATATATATTCAATTGTTTAATCAATTTTAAAGTATAATTTTCTTTACAGAAAAATTAAGAGAAAAATGCACTTAATTATTTTTATTAAAACTAATGTCAGAAGCCAAAAAAGTTAAAAGGCTTCTTATTTATTCGAGATGAATGAAAAAAATTTATTTATTATAACAACATTTTATAGTTGAAAAAATCATAACACCAATGCTTAATTAAATATTTAATTTTCAACCCGTAATGTAAAATTAAAAAATTTTAAAGGAATACTTAAAATTGTATACTTTCAAAGTTAAAAATTCATTTTTTTTGGTTGGAGATTTATCATTTTAGTTAAAAATTCATCTCTGGTTGAAAAATCGTTTTTTTATTCAAAATTGATTTTTTAACCGATAATAATTCTTTTCTGGTTAAAATTTCATCATTTTAGTTCGATATTTATCTCTTTGGTGGAAAATTGAATTATTTTGTAGTAAAATTTATGTATTTTGTTGAAATTTCACTGTGGAATTTTTAAAGACAATTCTTCTTTAAAATTAAAAAACGGAAAATTCTGTGATGCTAGCCAGTGCCAAAACATAAACTAAAATCTGCGTCAACATATTCCAATTTTAATCTTCTGAGTGCAAGTGACATATCGCTGGAATCATCAAAAACGTAGATTTGGAATATATTTTTAAATTGTTAATTGCAGAATTAAAATTTTTTTATGTATTATAATTAATTTCTGATCAAGAAAAAAGGACCCCCCGCCCCCCGTAGGCAAGGCTCGACACAGCGTCTCGTGCTCACTCAGCGTCTCGCGCTCACTCAGCGTCTCGCACTCACACAGCGCCTCGCACTCACTTAGCGTCTGGCACTCACTCGGCGTCTCACACTCACTCAGCGTCTCGCACTCACTCAGCGTCTCACACTCACTCAGCGTCTCGTACTCACTCCGCGTCTTGCGCTCACTCAGCGTCTGGCACTCACTCAGCGTCTGGCACTCACTCAGCGTCTGGCACTCGACGTCTCGCACTCACTCAGCGCTTCGCACTTACTCAGCGCCTTGCTCTCACTCAGCGTCTTGCACGCACTCAGCGCTTCGCACTTACTCAGCGCCTTGCTCTCACTCAGCGTCTGGCACTCACTCGGCGTCTCGCACTCACTCAGCGTCTTGCGCTCACTCAGCGTCTGGCACTCACTCAGCGTCTCTCACTCACTCAGCGTCTCCCACTCACTCAGCGCCTGGTACTCACTCAGCGCCTCGCACTCACTCAGCGTTTTGCGCTCACTCAGCGTCCCGCACTCACTCAGCGTCTCGCTTTAATCCAGATTCATACCTCTCAAATGAATTCCTATTTAATAAGCCCTATTTTGAAGATTGTTCCAATATCATTGGTTCATTTTAAACGATATTTGTAGCCAGATCAAAGATAAATAACGTTGGTTCAGCTTTGAATTTTGTTTCTTGTAGATTTTGAAATTTTTAATAATCTTCTTAAAAATATGTATAAAGGTCAAGGACTGGATGGAATCACAATTTCGTCCTCTGGATCGTGGAGCTGTACTATCAGCATTGGAGGAATGCACAGACGCATTAGCCATATACCAGTACACTCTGAAGAAGCCATCGGTGCATATAGGCATTGATATCGAGTGCATACCACCGGAAGTGAGGTACACCCAATATGTCCAAATATCAAATTGAGCTGGAAACTGGCATCTTCATTGTTTATTATTTATTATTATTGTTATTATTGTCTTTTTATTTTTAAAACCCCGGTTTAATCAAAACCAGTGATGTTTGGCCAGGGGAGAGGAAAACTGCAGAAAATTCGAATTCAAAGAAATTTTTTTTTCAAACAAAGAATTTTCTTTCTGAGTAATGCAACGGTTTTATACAGATTTCGGATACATTTAACAAAAAATGAAAATAATTAAGTTTCGACGAATACTTGAACTAGGTAAATCTACATAAACACATTTAGAAAGAAAAAATTAATATTAGGATATAAATATTCGTTTTTGTTGCTGTTGAAAATTAATTTTTTTAACTAAAAATTTAACTATTCCAGTTAAAGATTCACTAGTTTAGTTGAAAATTGATCTATTTGGTTGAAAATCCAATTATTATTGGTTAAAAGCTAATTTTTGTTGCTTAAAATTCTATTATTGTATAACTGGTTAAGAATTTATATTTTTCGGATAAAATTTTTTCATTTGGTTGAAAATTCAACTATTTAATTAAAAATTACCTTATTTATAGAAAATTTGCCTGATTGACTTAAAAATTCCACAGTCTGGTTGAATTTTGTTTCACTCCTTACTGAAAAATCTTTTTTTGGTTAAAAATTCAAGTCTTTAGTTCAAATTTTTTTTTTGGTGGATAAAATTAATGTTTTAACTGAAAATTTAAATATTTCATTATTGATTGAAAAAATTATTCTTTTCGGGTTAAAAATTAATTATTTTAATAAAAAATTCAACTATTTGCTTGAAAATTAAACTAATTGGCTGAAAGTTGAACTCGTTTGTTAATTTTTTTAAAAATTTTAATCGTTTTAGTACAAAATATCACTCCTTGGTTAAATATTTATTCACTATTAACTAGTTTGTTGAAAATTCGTTTTTTCTCTGGTTGAAAATAAGAATTTGTAACTGAAAATTAATCTATTTCATTTTTGGTACAAAATTGATCTTTTTTGTTTGAAAGTTCAATTATTTCGTTGCAAATTTACCTTTATTTTTTAAAATTTAACTATTTGATAGGAAATTGATTTATTTCGTTAAACTTTCGTTTTATTTTTTTGGTGTAAAATTAATCTTTTTGTTGACAAATCATCTTTTAGGTTGAAAATTCAACTACTTGGTTGAAAGCTAAATTCTTTTGTTACAATTTTTTTCATGGTTGAAGATTCATCATTTTAGTTTGAAAATATATCTCATTGGTTGAATGTTAAACTCTTTTGTTGATTTTTTTTTCTGTAGAAGATTTATAATTTTAGTTTAAAAATATATCTCTTATGTTGAAAGTTAAACTCTTTTGTTAACATTTTTTTTTCTGGTTGAAGATTCATCATTTTACTTTGAAAATACATCTGCTTGGTTGAAAATCAAATTATTTTGTAAGAAATGCGTTTTTTTGGTATGAAATTTATTTATTTGTTTGAACTGAAACTTTAAGTAATCCAGTTAAAATTAGTTGAAAATCCATCTCTTTCGGTAGAAATTTCATCTCTGGTTTAAAGATCCAACTATTTTTGGTTAAAAGTTAATTTTATATTGAAAATAAATTTTTGGTAACAGCTCAACTGTTTTATTGAATATTCGTCTTTTTGGGTTGAAATATCAACAATTTTTATGGAAAATTGAGCTATTTGGTCAAAAAGTTAACGATTTCTTCAAACATTCATCTTTTTTGGTGTAACCCCCACCCCGTCGTGATGGCAGGCAGTCCCGCACAACGATAGTGGAGCGGGACTGCCTGCACTAGCGCAACTGTTACCTTTCTAGTCTTTTCCTTTTCTCGGGAAAACCTATATCCGTGATAAGGTACTAAAAGTTCCAACAGTCTCATTTTCCACTCTGCCAGTCGAGTATAAATTACTTTACGCATATAGGCTTTTCCGAATTAGAAAAATACTATAAGGGTAACAGTTGCGCTGGTTCAGACAGTCCCGCTTCACTACGGTTGTGTGGGACTGCCTGTCGCCACCACGGGGCGGGGGGTACACAAGGTCATACTCTACGTACTATCTCGTCTTGAAACAGGTATGAGGACGAGTCCATTTTATTTGTATCATATTTCTAGAAAAAAATCAGTTTATATGCTATTCTTAACATTTCTAAAGTCTAATATTTACATTCATTTCTAGATATTCGAACATCATAAGAGGTCAGATATTCGGATCCAATGCAAACGTGGTTTTGAAATATTTAGAGCAGCATGCAATATTTGAGAAGCTGCAGCGAGACAGGTCAACTTTAAATAATTTTTTTCATCTCTAATTGTTTATATATAGCCAGGGTGTCTATTCGTCTAGACTTTCTGGACGAATAGAGACGACCCACAGTCCTGCGGAACAGGAAATTGAGATTCAAAAAGTTCTAGAGTCCGAGCCAACTTTACCTCGTACTTTAGCTCGCTTTACCCCGTGCCCTAGCCGACTTTACCCTGTACCCTAGCTGACTTTACCCCGTACACTAGCTAACTTTACTCTGTACGCTAGCCGACTTCAACCCGTACCCTAGCTGACTTCACCTGGTACCTTCGCCGACTTTACCCCGCACCCAGCCGAGTTTACCCCGTACACTAGCTAACTTTACTCTGTACCCTAGCCGACTTTACCCCGTACCCTCGCTGAGTTTACCCCGTACCCTTGCCGACTTTACCCCGTAACTTAGTCGACTTTACCCCGTACCTTACCGGCTTTACCCCACACCCCAGCCAACTTTACCCCGTACACTAGCTAACTTTACTCTGTACCCTAGCCGACTTTACCCCGTGCCTTCACCGACTTTACCCTATACCTTAGCCGACTTTACCCCACACCTCGAACAATTTTTAAAAATAAAGTTTTTTAAAATTTAATTTAAGTTAAGAAAAAACAAAAAAAAATAGAATTTTTTATATTTTTGCTACCTGCTTCGCCTTATTTATTGATATTTTCTCAAAAAGGATGATAATTAGTGAATTTGCATTTGCCGACTAGTTTTTGATATCGTGGATAAAGTTCCTTCACTCCCTTAATTATTATAAACAAATTGAAGAATTTTTTTTTTTGTACCTTGAAGCCTGGAAGCATTTTTTATCTCGATCGTCTTATGGAATTATGTAAAATCAATGTCTTACTACAAGTATACAATGAAAGATTACTTTTTTATTGTTATAAACAATTATGATAAACAAATTTATTAAATAGGCGTTTTTAAATACAGAAAAGGCGCTTTTTAGCAGAGTTTTTTATTTCACCCTAAAGAATGATATTTCATGGGGATATTTTGACACTTAAGAACATTTTGTATTGATATAAATAATTTTATTAAACAAATTGATTATATAGGCAGTTTTAGATACAGAAAAGGCCTTTTTTGTAGAATCGTCTATTTTACACTTGAGAATATTATTTTATGGGGATATATTAACTTGAAAACATTTTTCATTGTTATAAACAATTCTAATAAATAAATCCATTAAATAGGCGCTTTTAGATACAGAAAATTCGTTTATTGAGCCAAATTGTTTATTTTGCCTTCAAGAATATTATTTCAACGGGGTTTATTGACACTTAACATTTTTAATTGTTATAAACAATGATCATAAACAAATTTATTAAATAAGCGCTCTTGGATATAGAAGCTTTTTCTGCGCAAATGTTTACTTAGCCCTCAAAAATAATATTTCTTTGTTATAATAAATTTTGATAAATAAATTAGCTACATATTTACACTCAGTAACATTTTCAATTGTTATAAACAATTATAGGGTATATAGTTTTTATTAAGTCAAAGAATCTCTTTGTATTATTATTTTTGAGGGTAAAATAAAGGATTGTGCTGAAAAAATAAATTTTATGTATCTTAATGCGCTCATATAATGAATTTGTTTATGATAATTATTTATAACAATGAAAAATCTTGTTGAGTGTCAATGCATCCCGTGAAAGTATTATTCTTGAAGGTATAATTAACGATTCTGCTTATAAAACGCATTTTCTGTATCTAAAATCGCCCATTTAATGAATTTGTTTATAAAAATTGTTTATAACAATTACAAATGTTTAATGTCAATAAACCCTGATAAAGTATTATTATATTTCTAGTGAAAAAATCTTCTAGCAGTCTAATGTCGCGTCTGTACCATATTTGTCGCCTAGACCGCCTAGTCCGGCCCAGATCTGGCGCTGGTCAGGTTTTTATGACGTAGAAATGTCTCAATGTTAATGAGCCAAATTTTATTCACCATTTTCGAAAAATTGTCAGGGTGTCCAAAATTATTCAACATAAGAAATTAACACTATAAAAATATTTTCTTTTTCTGATTGTCTTGATAGTCTTGTCTGGCCCAGATCTGGCGCTGGTGAGCTTTCCATTTTTGGCATTTTGCAACTCAAATAACATTTTAAAAATACTTTATTTTTAAAAATAGACACAACGAATTTCTTCAGAATATAATGAGCTTTAATTAGAAAAAATATCGAAATCGGCAAGAAATGTAGGCTCTGGAAAATGTTTGGACCCCAATTTCTTATTTAGCTACTTGACTTATGAAATTTGAATTATGCAGTTTGTACGTGGAAAGGCTTATATCAGAGGCAAAGAAGGGCTTTCAGAAAAAGGGATTTCTGGATGAACTGATCAACGAAGTTGAAAGTGCATCGACCAGGAAAAGTGAAGAGGAATCTTTGCTGTTGGAAAGTTTACAACTTCAAGAGGAATTATCAAATCTTGCAAAAACTAGACATGAGGAAATTAATTCGCATAAGGTGGAGGAAGAGAGAATCAAAATTAGACTTCTTCAGGTGAAGGTGTGTAAAATTTTTAGGGTTCCGTGGCCCCGCGCAGAAACCCTTATTGTTTTTTCCCCGGAGGGGAAGTTAGGCGAACGGAAGTAGGGTGGCGAGGGAAGGGGAGGTGTGGAGGGAGAATTAGGGGAAGTGAGGGATGGGAAAGTAGGGGCAGCGAGGTGAGGGAAAGTGGAGGGATGGGATTAAGAGAAGTGATGGAAAGTGGGGGAAGTGAGGGGATGGAAGTAGGGGAAATGTTCGCAGAGGGAGTAGAGGAAATGAGGAGAGGGGTGGAAGGGAAGTTAGGGAAGAAAAGGAAAGTTTAAAAGGAAGTTAAGAAAGAAAAGGAAGAAAAGGAAGAAAAGGAAGGGAGAAGTAGTGGAAGGTTGAGGATACGAAGGGGAAAGTAGTGGAAGGATGGTGAAGTGAAGGGGGAAGAAGTGGAAGGGTAGGAAAGCAAAGGGGAAAGTAGCTGGAGGGGAAGTATGGGAAGTGAGGAGATGGAATTAGGGAAAATATTCACAGGGGTAGTAGAGGAAATGAGGAGAGGGGTGGAAGGGAAGTGACGGCATGCTGGAGAGTGAGTGGTGGGAAATAGTGTAAAAAAAGTAAGGGAGAAGTAGTAGAAGGATGGTGAAGTAAAGAAGGAAGTAGTGGAAGGGTAGGAAAGTGAGAAGGAAAGTGGCCGGAGGGGAAGTGAGGAGAGAGGAAGTGGAGAGATGTAATTAGGGGATGTCATAGAAATTAGGGAAGTGGTGAGAGACAATGAGGGGAAGTTAGGAGATCGAAGTAGGAGAAATAGGAAGAGGGGTAGTAGGGAAGTTAGGGTAGGTAGGGGGGTGTAGGAGGTATGATGGGGATGAAAAGTAGTAGAATGAGAGGGGAAACTGCAGAGGTGAGGGGAAGGATAATAGTGGAAGCAGAGAAGGAAGAAGTAGTGGAAGGGTGGGAAAGTGAAGGTTGAAGTAAGTGGTGGGAAAGCGAGGGGAGGGGAAGAGATGGGATGGGATAAGGAGAACTAATCGAAAGTAGGGGAAGTAAGAGGATGGAAGTAGGAGAAATGAGAAGAGTGGTAGAAGGGAAATTGGGGGAAGCTGGAGGGTGAGGGGTGAAGTAATAATGAAAGATAAGGAAGGGAGAAGTAATGGAAATTTGGAGAAGTGAAGGGGGAATTAGTGAAAGAATGGTGAAGTTAAGGAGGAAGTAGTGGAAGGGTAGGAAAGTGAGAAGATAAGTAGCTGGAGGGGAAGTGAGGACAGAGGAAGTGGAGAGATGGAATTAGGGGATGTCATAGAAATTAGGGAAGTGGAGAGAGATAATGAGGGGAAGTTAGGGGATGGAAGCAGGAGTAATAGGAAGATAGGAAGATAAGCAGTAGGGAAGTTAGGGTATGTAGGGAGGTATGGGAGGAATGATGGAAATGAAAAGTAGTGGAACGAGAGAGGAAGCTGGAGAGGTGAGGGGAGGGATAATAGCGGAAGCAGAGGATGAAGAAGTAGTGGTAGGGTGAAAAAGTAAAGAGTGAAGTGAGTGGAAGAAAAGCGAGGGGTGGGGAAGTAGGGCGATGGGATTAGGCGAAGTGATGGAAAGTAGAAGTGAGGAGATAGAAGTAGGAGAAATGTTCACAGGGGTAGTAGGTGAAATGAGAAGAGTGATAGAAGGGAAGTAAGGGGAAGCTGTAGGAGGGAGGGGTGGGGTAACAGTTGAAGAAAAGGAAGGGAGAACTAGTGTGAGGTTGGGAAAGTGAAGGGGGGAGTAGTTGAAGAATGGTGAAGTGAAGGAGGAAGTAGTGGAAAAGTAGGAAAGTGAAGAGGAAAGTAGATGGAGGGAAACTAGGGAAAGTGAGACGAGAGGAAGTAGAGGGATGGAATTCGTTCGATGCAATGGAAATTAGGGAAGTGGAGAAAGGAAATTAGGAAAAGTTAGAGGATGGAAGGAAGAGCAATAGGGAAAGGGGTAGTAGGGAAGTTAAGATAAGTAGAGGGTATGGGAGGTAATTAAAGGGATGGGAAGTAGTGGAAAGAGAGGGAGAAGCTGGAAAGGTGAGGGGAAGGATGATAGTGGAAGCAGAAGAATTGAGGAGGATGAAGTAGTGGAAGTGTGGGAAAGTGAAGGGGGAAGTAAGTGGAGGAAAATCGAGGTGAGCGGGATTTTAGGGATGTAAGTAGGCGAAGTGAGAGGTAGGATGTAGGAGAAGTGAGAAGATGAAGTAGGGGATTGAAAACGGGTATTGAAAAAAGGGTATTAGGGGAAATAGTGTGAGTAGGGGGGTATGGACGGTAACGGGGACAGGAAGTAGTGGAAGGGGAGGGGAAGTTAGGGAGCTGATGTGAGGGGTTATAGTCAAATCAGGGGAGGGAGAAGTAGTGGAAGGATGGAGAAGTAAAGGGAGAAGTAAAGGGAGTGGTCGGTGGAGGGGAGGGAAAGTAGAGGGATAGCATTAGGGCAAGTTATAAGAATTAGGAGGAAGAAAGGGATGGAAGTAAGAAAAGTGAGGGTATTGAAGTAAGGGAAATAAAGAGAGGGGTAATAGAGAAGCTAAGATGAAGAGTTGATATGGGCGATAGGGTGAGGATGGGAAGTAGTGGAAGAGAAGTAAAAACTGGTGACGTAAGGAGAGGAGTAATAGTGGAAGCAGTGAAAGGAGAAGTAGTGGAAAGTTGGGGAAGTGAAGGGGGAAGTAGGAGAAGCGCGAGTATAGGAATAATAGAAGGAGTGGGGAGCTAGGCAAAATGAGGGTGATTAGAGTACAAGTAGTAGGGGGAATGGAATAGTGGAGTATTAGGTAAGTTAGTGCAAGTAGGGAGGCATGGGATGTAGCGGGGTTGGGAAGTAGTGGAAGGGATGAGAAAGCTAGGGAGGTGACGTGAGGGGTTATAGTTGAATCAGAGGAGGATGAAGTAGTGGAAGGATGGAGAAGTAAAGGGAGAAGTAAAGGGAGTAGTAGGTGGAGGAAAGAGCAAGTAGAGTGATAGCATTACGGGAAGTGATGAGAATTAAGAGGAAGAAGGGGATGGGAGTAAGAGAAGTAAGGGTATTGAAGTAAAGAAACTAAGGAGAGGGGTTGTATAGAAGCTAGGGTGAATAGGTGATATGAGAGATATGGTGGGGATGGGAAGTATTGAAAGAGGAGGGAAAACTGCAGATGTGATGGGAGGAGTAATAGTGGAAGCAGAGGAGGGAGAAGTAGTCGAATGTTGGGTAAGTCAAGGGGAAAGTAGAAAAAGCGAGGGTCGAGAAATAATGAGAGAAGTAGGAAAGTAGGCGAAATGAGGGTGAGTAGAGTAGAAGTAGTAGGAGAATGGAAAAGTGGGGTATCAGGTAAGTTGGTGCGAGTAGGGAGGCATGGAAGGTAGCGGAGTTGGAAAGTAGTGGAAGGGAAGCGGAAGCTAAGGACGAGAGGTAAGGGAGAATAGTCGAATCAGAGGTGACAGAAGTAGTGGAAGGATGGAGAAGTAAAGGGAAAAGTAAAGGAGTAGTAAGTGGAGGGGAGAGGAAGTGGAGGGATGGAATTAGGAGAAGTGGTGGGAATTAGGAGAAATAAGTGAATGGAAGTAGGAGAAGTAAGGGTATTGAAGTGAGGGAAATAAGGAGAGGGGCAGTAGAGAAGCTAGGGTGAATGGGTGGTATGGGAGATAAGGTGGGGATGGGAAGTGGTGGAAGAGGAGTAAAAACTTATGATGTGAGGGGAGGAGTAATAGTGGAAGCAGAGGAGGGAGAAGTAGTAAAAGGTTGGGGAAGTGAATGAGGAAAGTAGAAGAAGTAAGAGTAGAGGAGTAATGAAAGAAGTGGGGAAGTAGACGAAATGAGGGTGAGTAGAGTAAGAGTAGTAGGGGAAGGGAGAGGTGTTAGTTGAAGTGAGAGGAGGGGATTGATGGGATGGGAGGGGAAGTAGGCGAAAGGCCTGAACCGTTTTCACTTGGAATGCATCATATTGCGTAATATACGCGACTGACTAATCGCGCACTCGGCCCTTCCGAGGCGAGAGTGGTAACCGTCTCTCGCCCTACGCGCTGAGAAACTGCGTCGGCCAGCTGTTCAAAGAGTGGCATTGATAAAAATAAACTGCCGAATCGCGGTAAGGAAGGGGCCCCCTCTAGCTTAGAAATAAAAGAATCGTTTCGTTTCAAGGTCAGGAAAAAGGCGAGTTTTCACTGTAATTCTAAATTATAACAAATAGCTGCGGAAAAATATAAGTGTTAAATATTTGTATTTTTAATAACAATAATATTTAAAAAATGAAAAATTTAGCATTTTCCATCGGGAAAAAATCATTTTTTCTGCTAAATCATGTTGCAGCTATCTCAGTGCCTACATTTCATCAAGAAAGTCATTTATACCAATTTTACGTCTAATTAAGCTGTTTTTTCGTAATGATTATTTTAATGCATCTTTACAGTGGTACTTGAATAAGTAACTTTATCAGTAATCCTAAGTAAATATTATTGTTAAATAATAAAAGAAAAGTGTGAATTTTATAAACAAAATATAAAATAAACTATTTTGCTGTATTATTTCGCTATACTATATAATATTCTATGAGAAAAATTTCTGGCTTCAATTACTCTTATTGGAATTATTTTTTTATTTGAATTTTTCTAATAATTTTGTGATCTCTGGATTAATCAATGTACAAGTCAGATGACTCAATTAGTTTATGAATTAAGTCTTCAATGGTTGCTAATCGAGAATGCTGGTATTGCACAATAATTCATGAATAATGAATATACTACATTTGGACGTTATTGACTTTTAATAATTTGAAATAATGCATTTTTGCATACTACTGTTCTTGCATTACAAGTATGTTACTATTTATTATAATTTACTCAAATTTATTAATAATTTAAAACTGTTTACCGTGCTAGTCGCTTTATTTATGTTTTGTTTTACAAAAATATATCCACATAAGCATAAGTGGTGAAAAAAACCTCTTATTTCCACAGCAAAATAATTTTTCTTAAATATTTTGTTAATAAAAATTACAGTTTTCTATTATTATTTAATAATAATATTAATCAGGAATTACTGACAAAGTTACTTATTTAAGTACTACTATTAAGATGCATTAAAATAATCATTACGAAAAAACCGCTTATTCATACATAAAATTGCTATAGTAGATGACTGTTAATTTAAAATATTGTTAATAAAAATAACAATTGCGAATTGGTGCCACACTTTCTTGATGAAATATAACCACTGAGATAGCTGTAACATGATTGAAAAGAAAAATAATTCTTCCGAATGGAAAACGCCAAATTTCTTAATTTGTTTATAATATTGTTTTTAACAATATAAATATTTAATATTTACATTTTTCTGTACCTATTTATTATAAATTATAATTAATTTGAAAGTTGTTTAATGAGATTTCTATTCTAAATACTACTCCTACGAGATATTTAGGCATTTTTAATCAAGATAAAGTTTTTTGTTCCGGTTGAACACTTTATGAAAATAATTTTCGAAAAATGTCCAATTTTGACAATCTATTTGTTTGACTAATAAATTCCACAGAGTGAAATGGAAAAATCAGACCGGAATTCCTTCTGGAGGATTTAATCCTGAGCATTAAAAAAAAACATCAAAATCGGTCAAGAATTGTAGGCTGCAGTGCATTACAACCAGTGAATTTCGATTCCTCCCACCGTGCGGCAGCTCAGTCAAAGCACTTCTAAGAACGAGCGGTGCTACTAAAAATACCATTGGAAAAGATTTTAATGTTATTTACTAATATCAGCCATCTTAATTTTTTCTACAGTGACGCCCTCAAGAATTCGAATCCTAATACGAGTTTAAACTTGTCTGAATTCCTGTTATCACATTTTCCATATTTGGAATGGTTAAACTGCGATACGTCATCAGGTGACAAAAATCAGAACTAAAAGAGTAAGTATAATTTTAAAGATGCATTTTACATAAATGAGTTTTTACTATCTTTTTTTGGAGATTAAAGCATTTATTACATTTTAAAAATAAGTCTATATCGAAAACAAAGTGTTTCAGATGGAATTTACACGTTATAAAATGAAAAATACATTTTTAAACAAAAATGTTTTTCAAGAAAAAAAAAAACAATGATTGTACTGTTTATTGTAAATTTCAACACATTATAAGCTTGAATGAACTTATTTCAAAGCAAACATGAACTCAAAGTAAACATTCATTAATTTATACATGAAATATTTACTATATGAAAAAATCTGACCTGAGAGTTAGGATAGAATTCTTATTTCAATTCCAATAGAAAAACATTTTTGAGAAATGTGTTTTTTTGACCGTACAAGGTAAAATTTCTGTCTGAAACACTTTACTTGAATAAAGACTTATTTTTACTATTCAATCATTGTTTCAAACTTCACAAAATAATCTTAAAAACATTTTTATGCAAAAATTAAAATGCATCTTTAAAATTCTAAATATTCTTTCTAGTTTTGATTTTCAGCACCAGATGGCAAAATGGTTCACCACCATTCCCAATATAAACATATTGATTGCAGCCTTGACAAGGTCAATAATCGTTGAATTGCAAAAAAATTGAAATATAACTCTAATAAATGTCCAATACCATTTTCAATAAATTATTAAGAAAATCGATTTGTCTAACTATTCACTACTACCTAAATATTATGGTGAGAAGTTAGTGGTTTGGTGGACGACTAACCACCACAGAAGTGATTTAAGTGTTTATATAAGGGAGACATAACCCTACAGTAGATAATGATTAACAGTAGATAATCTTAAATAAATAGAACGCCAGTCAAGAATGTTGATTGGTTCTTTTAGCAAAACATTTCGACAGTAGATACTACATTGTCTGACGAATTTTCATTTACAAAATATAATTAATTATCGTGTGATAGCAAAAAAATTAATTTTTAGCATGAAAAAAGTGGCTTCTTTATTCATGCTTTTCATCTAAATTAAATTTTTCTAGGGAACATTTTTACATTAGGATACAAATTTGAAGTTTAAGGAACAATATTTATATGACAAAAAGTGTTGATTTTTACTATTTATAAATATTTCAGGACTTTTTATTTGACATTCCATTTTATCATGGTAGATAACCAACAGTAGATAATCGTCGAATTGCGTTAGCATATATGATTGGCCGTACTGAACGCTGAACCTCAATATGCCATGACCGTCGTTGGTCATGTCTCAAATGGGTATAAGAGGTTAGGAACATTTAAAAAAGTAGTAATAAAGTAAATAAATTACTTTAGACATGGCTTTGCATCCTTGCAGTTCTTTCAAATTAGAGGTTAAGTTTTTTTGTTTATTTTGATTTGGAAAGTTTTTAAATTCGAGTTTGGCTAAATAAAATAAACTAGAAAAAAAAACTAGAATTATTGGTATTTACAAAGCACCGAAATTGAGGACTTTAAGAGTATGGCGAGTATGACTTTGTCGAAATTCGGTCTCTGTATGCGAAGATAGGTTAGATAGGCGTTACTTCGTACCCACTCGTATCACCCTCACAAAATATCAGAAATCAGGTTACAATTTTTAGTCATTCTGATTTTCCGAAAATTAATAATAGATTTATATATACTGAAAGTATACTTATGATAAATTTAAATTATCGATAATTAAGTATTCTACCATGCAATTTTATTCTACGAGAAACGATTATCTATTGTTGGATTCACGTGTCAAAATCGTACCTTTGGCTGCGTCCATTAAAAATGTATAATACAACTCAGTAATTAATTTCATTAAATTTTTTAAAAAGGAATAGTTAACTGAATACACAGGCATCATTTAAAAACGAAAATCTTTCCTTTTTGCTGCACATTGACGCAGTTAAACGCTGTGGAAATTGTGGCTATCTACTGCAGGGTGGTCTCTCTAAACATTTCATATACCTTCACTGCCCTCCTCTGTGTCGTCAGTATCAGGTGGTAAACCGCCCTCGCCACAGCTTTTCTCCACATCACTCAACGTGACATCTTCGATCTTCTGCTGTTCGTTCGTCTGATCGTCGATTTTCTCACCACCTGCTAATCCGTCGACGCCGTTTACATGCAGTGAGAGAACAGATGGTTCCGAGGTATCAGGAGATTCTTTACTCTCGGTGTTATCTTCAATACTTTCTGCGGTAAGATCGGGATCTGGACTGTTTGCTCCGAGTTCACCGACGTCGCCATTTTCCTTCGTGTCACCCGTATTCTTATCTTGTTCTTCGATTTCCTCTATTTGCTCCATTTGCTTTTTCAAAAGTTCATTTTGTCGCTTAGCCTTCTTCTTTAGCTTCTTCTTTTTGTTCTTTGACATTTTGGAGTGGGGTGTTGGTTCTTGGAATTCTTTCGGAGCGGTGGATATAAGAGAAACGGGTAACTTTAAACCCAAGGAGTGAAGTTCTGTTGCTTCGGAAGCCAATTTTCTTATGTAGGTTTCGTCCACGCATATTAAAACGTTTTCTGGCTTTATATCGGTGTGAATTATCTTACCTGAAAAAAGATTTACTTTTTATTTTTGCAGCAATAAGAGTGAATAAATTAAAAATTCCAAACAGTCCCGAAATGCATTACAATACAAAAGAGAAACAATTTTTATTACAACATAATTTTTTAAAATAGATTTACTTTTATGTATGGGGCATTATTTCGGAACTACCCCAATTTTAAAAGCCATGTCCGACGATTAAACACAAATTCTTAGAGTTTATTTGTCTATACGATAGTAGTTCACCCACTAATTTACAAACTTTTACTACGAATCCTCCCCGAACTACAGGGGGTAAGACTTTCATCTTAAGGGCAAAACGGGTATTTCCAAATGGTCATAACTAGCGTTGGGCATTGCGCTCGTTTCTTATGTTGAGAAGCTGAGAATTCTTGAGCATTTGAGCGACGAGAGCTTCTTAGGGTTTGAAAAAATTTAACTAAAAACAGTACCTGTTACACGTGCCCCCTTAGAAAATGAGAGAAATTGCCACACTTTTAATTGTTGCATCAAAACGGATTTTACCACTCAGATTAAAAAATAAAGATGTGTGGAAGAAAATAATACGAATATAATAAAAATATTTCAATTTTTTTTACTTTATTTTAACGGATATAATTTTCCAAAGAATAATACTTTCGGTCACGCAAGAAACATTATGCAAGGAAGCAGTGAGGATTTGGTAACACTGTTTCGCTGACCAAGGCGTTGCTGCGTTCATTACTTAACTTGTGCTTAGCGTTAATTGATGTATATGAATACAAGGAGTTTTTTGAGTACAGGATGAGAGTGTACAAACCGAATCAAAAGGTTTGACGAATGGTTAGCAGACACGTAATGATGTTTTGGATTTGGTTGAGTTGAAACTTTTGGACGAATTTCTCGCACATGAACTACCTTAAAAGGCAGCGCACGACTGGCAGTCAAGTGTTCCCCGAAGGTTCTTTTATTGTAAAAAAGTGTAGGGTGGTGGGTCAGCCGCACTCCAGAATGTGCAAAAAAATTTGAGAAAGGCTGATTTATGTCATCGCTTGAGAGGTTCTCTCGTCACCAAGGGCAGAGCTTCTCAAAACCTGACAAGCCTCTTGTCGCTCAACTTCTCGAGAATTCTCAATTCTCAAGACTTCTCAGCTTTTCAAGATTTGAGACGAGCAAAAGACCCAACGCTAGTCATAACTTCCTTTTTACAAATGCAAATTGAATTTTCTATGAGTGATTTCTGAAAGGTTTTCACGCCCTACCATCCTATCAAATCCGTTTTTAAATTTTTTAATTTTCATAAAGAAATTACGATATAAGATGTTTATTTAACATTTTCTACTCTTCGCGTATTTTTGATTTTTTTAAATAAGTTTAAAAGAAAGTTTGACTTTTAACTTTACTTCACTAACTTTAGTACTACTTTGACGTTTAATTCAAAAATACTTTCGATTGGTGCAGAAACTTTCCAAAAATTACGTTTGGTGGTTCTAGATGCATCGAACATTTTTCCATGTATTTAGAAGATAACATAAATGTTTCCTAAGAGAGCGTTCACTAATTACTCAACGTTTTTCCCCTTTTTTACTCCCCTCACTTCCATCACGTATTTTAATAGGTTTTACTGTAAATTTTCATCATTACCTTAACAGATAGGGCCGGCGGAACGTAGGTTATCTGCCTTTCATGCTCCTTAAGAAGTGTGAATGAAAAGGACTTAGAGTAAGCGAGACATTCGCATGTTGTTAACGCTTGCTAATTATAATCAACATTCAAGAATTTCAGACAGAGTTTAAGCTATTTATAAAATAAATTATATATATATATATCCGGTTTCTTTATTAGCTGAGACGGAAAGTCTTTGACCAGGCTACCGGATGCGTCCTCGGGTTGCGGATAGAGGGTCCCTGTACCGAGGGTTACTGCTGAATATTGCCACAAACTAAATACAGTACTCTCTCACTTATCGCGAAAGTCTGGGACTGGGATTTGCGTTAAGTGAATTCCCCCACCACATCAAAAATCGTTCTTCCCTTGCACTTCATCCTCATATCTGATAGGTTGAGAAAATCGAATCTATTCAAAAAATTAATGTCAAAATTTGACAGTTGAGTAAACAAGTGGGAGAGAATATTCAGAGGTTATTATACTAATTTGACCTACGAATCCTAAAAAACTTAGTTTTTTCTTACAAGTGTTATTTGAAAAAAAGATTAATATTTCAGAACTCTGGATAGGCATTAAGTTTTTTTTTCTTTTTCGGTCTAAAATTGCTAGCCATTTATGAATTAGGTACTTAAAAGTAAAGAAAGAATTAAGTATTAACCTTCTAAGTAGGTTACATTGAATTTCAATATTTAACAAAAAATTATGTTTACGCGCGAGCATTTTGTTTATTGCGTGTGCTTACATGTGTCAGCACTGGGAGCAAAACAAGTAGGGGAAGTCGCGATATCTGGTAGTGCGATCAATGGGAGGGTACTATTAGCAGTCGCGAACAATGGTTCGGAGATGGTCCCGATGGAAAAACCCTCAAGCCAAGGCGTAAGCAACCGTGCCGAAGGCTGCAAGGTAGCAGGTACCTCTAGGAGATCGGACGATCTCCCAGAGTATATAGTCTTACCCTCGCATGTGGGGCTCTTCGAGGGAGGACGAAACCTTTTCCTAGCTGCTCGTGGCCAGTGCACTCGAGTTTCGGACTATGGTCAGAATCGACGGGCGGCATTCCTCGAGTTGCGGGCTAGGGTGAGTGCCAGGGACGTTTCCCCTTCGAGCCTTCTTTCCCTCTCTACTTAACGCTTCCCTCATTCTCTGGGTTTCCTTCCATTCCCAAAATTTTCTCTTCACACTTTTTCCAGGCTTAGGACTGGCAGAATTTTTTATTCATCAAAAATAACTCTAATCTATACTGGTAAAAACTTGCGTGAAACTAAACGTACGAATTCTAATCTAGTTACAAAACCGACTTCAAAAATTTACATTTCATCAATAAGATACTCTTCTTTTTCTATAATCTCTTTTATCCTTTCTCCAGTGCTTTTTATTTTTACGTAGGTTCCGAATTGGACTTATAGCTAAGCTTGAACCAAAATATAAACGTTTAGTTTGGAATTTCTAAACGTAGCTTAATATACACTCTTAATATAAATTTCAAAAACATAATCGCAAAACTTTTGAACTCTACTGTCTAATGATTGGATAGCCTTGAGGTCTTCATTAAAACATTTTACATCAGACGCATTTAAAAAAGCAAGACCAAAACAGTTTTTCAAGAAGGAACCTATTTATGATTTTTCGTCTTTGTACTCATTACTTAATCCAGGCTTTTAAATTTTCTGTACAAACTTTAACCTAAATGAAATCTTCAACGATTTATAGTTATAGAATTAGTAAACACTGAATGTATAGCCGAATGGATACCAATTTCGAAGTCTACATACATTATTTTTGTCTTAAAAGGCAAATGTAATTTTTTACATTCTGAAGCTAAGTGACAAAATGCAGTAGCATAGGAATCAATTTGTTCGTCAAGAAGTAAGAAGATAGCCAAAGTTATATATAAATTGTTATACAGCTCGAGAATTGAAAAAACTTGAGTGAAGTGATCAGGACACTGCCAGTTATTGTAATAGTCAGTACGTAAGTACCTCTTTTGTAAATATTGAGAAAATACCCCTCTGCTCTTGTCCAGAGTTCGTTACACGGGTGGGGGAAGAGAGCTCGGAACGCAACTCTCAGATCTAAAGTTACCGTGGACCGCCAATTGAGGATTTTCTGACCGTAGTCCGCACATCGAGTGCAGCCCTCGTGGCAACTGCAAGCCATGCCCGAAACCGGTTTTAAATCGAAGTTCCAGTGTACTTTATTAAATTCTCTCTCACTCTTACGTCATTAGCCCTGATACAGCTCCGCCAAACGCTTCTAGGTATATAGAGTCATTTGTCGAAAACGAGAAGTGCCGAATATACTGTAACTACATATTGACGATAATTCTTTCTGTCGCGCACTCGAGACCTGGCATAGTTCTCCGTAAGGAGGGATTTTCGACGGTTATACCCAGAATATTATGTTAAGCTAGTCGTCCTGATCATTGGTGCTCTTGGAGGTGCCAAGCTTTTACTGGATAATAGTCTGAAAATAATCCCTGCGTGCCAACGAAGTGCTAAGGCAATTGCAGGGAAAATGCAGAAGGCGCTCGTCCTTGGGTAGCTCCGTAACCTCAGGGTGCACGAGACTTTTGCCAGATCGTCGTATTGAGTTCATCGCAGGCTGAAACCACTTATCTTACGACCGTAAAGTCGTGGTTACAGCTGAAACGTTACCGCGATTTCGCGGGCAGCGGGTGCAATTTTCTAGAATTGCACACGCTCCCCGTGAAATCCCGCGGTTGTCCTTATGAGAAACTTTTAATTATATGTATGAAAAAATTATCTTTACACAGAATTCGTACTTTCTCTGAATTATACTTGAAGGTCTCGTGTGTAGTCGAGAAATAGAAGACATCGACATACATTCAGTTAATCCATCAATATTCTCCCGAAAATACAGGTCAGAAATTCTTGAATATTGTTTCTAATTAGGAAGCGTTAACAAATTATGTAACATTAAATAGTGTCGGGGAGGGGTACTGATTTCTGTTACGATAATAATGAAAATACATAGGGAAACTTCGGAAAATGTGTTACGGAGGTAAGGGGAGTAAATAGAGGACAAAAATAACGTTACGTAATTAATGAACACTCTGTTAAAACACACTTCTGTTTCCTAATTTGTTTATGACAACATGAAAAAATTTTTATGCATCTAGAACCACTGAACGTTATTTTTGGAAAGTTTCTGCAACAATCAAAAGTAATTTTTGGAAAGTTTCTGTAACAATCAAAAGTAATTTTTGGAAAGTTTCTGCAACAATCAAAAGTAATTTTTGGAAAGTTTCTGCAACAATCAAAAGTATTTTTGAATGAATCGGATTTGAATGAACCAGCGTGGGTCGGTGCACCGGCTGGACTAGCCGGCCTGTCCGAGCACGCAAGGGAGGGTTTTGCTCGAATATATTCGCATAAGGGGCCATCCATATACCAGGTGGATTCGCGTTCTCCAGAATCTGCGGATTTCTTTCCAAAAAACCATGAAACACTAAGAAAATGTTGAAAATTTTTGTTGGGTCCTACCTTGTATCACGAAGTTTATGTTTTCAACAAAAACCGCATTTTGAGACAATTCGCAGCTCCTTTTGGCTTCGCAGATTTTAAATACCAAGAATATCCATATTTTCATAAAATATAAAATAAGACCACGTGGACAGAGGAGATGGGGGGGGGGGTAAAAAGTCCACGTTTCTCAACGAGCTTTCTTTTAAAATTACTTTAATTACTTTAATTAAATTTTTGTAATGGATACGATAGGATGGAAGGCGCAAAAACCCCTTCAGAAATCACTCATAGAAACTTCAATTCGCATTTTGTAACAAGGAAATTATGACTAGCTTTGTACCTTTCGCTCGCGTCAGATTTTTAAAAGCTGAGAAGTCTTGAGAAGTAAGAACTCTCGAGAAGTTCAGCAACGAGAAGATTCTCAGGGTTTGAGAAGCTCAGTCCTTGGCGATTAGAGAATCTCTCGAGCGATGACATAAATCATCGTTGCCCAAACTTTTTTTGCACTTTCTGAGGTGCGGCTGACCCACCACCCAACACATTTTTTACAATGCAAAACCCCGGATCCATAACAACATTGCGTGTCTGCTAACCATTCATCAAAACTTTTGATCAGGTTTGAACACTCTCAATCTCTGCTCAAAGGAACTCCTTGTATACATATACATCAATTAACGCTAAACACAAGTTAAGCAATGCAGCAACAGTGCACTCTTCATATTCATTTGTGCTGGACAGCTGTTGATGTGCGCGTACTGGCGCGCACGTTGATCTGACAAAGAAACCTTGGTCAGTGAAACAGTGTAATCAAATCCTCACTGCTTCCTTGCATCATGTTTCTCGAGTGAATAAAAACATTCTTTGGAAAATTATATATGTTAAACTAAATTCAAGCAAAAATTGAAATTTTTGTATTATATTCGTATAATATTCTTCTACACATCTTTAGTTTTTATTCTAACTAGTAAAATCTGTCCTGATGCAACAATTAAAGGTGTGGTCATTTTACTCATTTTCTAAGCAGACACATGCAAAGGGTTAATACCTTAATACAATCGGTTAATACCTTCAATCCCAGTTCATAGTTACGTACTTTTGTATGCAATTAGAGATTTTCTTTATTCCTGATAATATTAACAGTTTTTCATCAACCTTCTTTCACAATGAAAATTTAATTAAGCCATGTTTTCATAATTTCAGTTTTCGTTACCGGTCTTAATCTAATAACAATGAAAGGATCATCCGTTGCAGGAAAATGAAAGTAGCCTTCTACTTGCATTGGGGTGTCTGCCTCGACTGCCGCGGTCATGGTGGCATCCCCCAGCCGTTGGAAATAGTTTGGGAATCGCTGAGCTAGTTTACCTATTTTCAATACAATTTTAATTGCATACTTTTACTCTTAATATATTGTTCGTAAAAGTTTTATTTATTTATTAGTACTGATCAGACGATTCAAATTTCAATCATCTTATTTTATAAATTGCATTATAAATTATATATTTTCAATTAATTTAAAATAAATAATTCATATATATTATAATTTTCAGGTTAGTAATAATATAATATATTATAAAAGCAATATTCCCACCTGCTTCAAATTTTGATCAATATTATGATTGTAATTATGCTACCCAAATAATTTTCAATTTAAAAAAATTTATTACATTTCAAATACAAATTAAAAAAAAATAATAATTAATTATGAGATTAAGACCTATTACAGAAACTGAAATTATGCAAATCTGGCTCAATTAAATTTTAATGGCTTGAATCAGTTTACTTATATAATTAATAAAAAAGTTTGATGAACATTGTATTAATATAAATAACTCTCAACTGGGACAGAAGATATTAACCGATTTTTCAATATCTCTTTTTTAATTTTCTCATCATAATATAGCGAAGCCAGTGCAGCCTACTAAAATTAGATTTATTAATATTTGACCTTTTAATTTTTCTCAGCCGGCTCTAATCCTTTAAAAATGGAAAGGTCACGCGAACAAGCAACTAGATGTCCTGCTCCATCCACCACGACCGGTGACCGTAGGGTTCTTGTGTCTCAGCTTCTCAAGATCTGAGACAAGCGAAAGGCCCAACGCTAGTTCTTCTTGATTCATAATGTGTCCCCTAAGGATTGACATGACCTCCGTTTCTTACAAGACCATCTACAAACTTTATATTATCTTATCCTTACTATTTACAAATATTTACAACTATTTACATCAATTCTTATATTTATCTCTTTACTTCTATACTCATATAGCGCAATTTTACTGTCGAAAAAGTGAGCGAGGGATCGAAAGCGAGAGAGTGAGCGAGTGAGCACGAGCGCATCCGCATCTTAATCTACCTTTTCCCTTCACTTTTACATCTTTTCTACCACATTCTCATTTCGCCATTTTTCCGCATCCATTCTTTCATTCTTTCTCATTCACCCTCTAGCCCCCTCCAACTCCCTCATCCGCTCCTCACCCATTTCATCCTCCCCTAGAATCTTGACCACATTCTCTTGCCAGCTTCCTTTATCTTCCATTCCTCTCCTACATCCTTCCCATACATGCTCTCATGCTTCCTCCTCCCATTCACATATTCTGCACTTTCTGTTCTCTTCCTTTTCGCAATACATCCCCTCCCTCACCTCCTTTCCCAATCTAAATATTGCTATTCTGGTCCATCTTTTCTCTCGCTATCCCTTTTCTAAATACTTTGGTACTCCTTCCTTTTTTATCATCTTATACCATTTATTATATTTTGATTCCTCTATCATCCCTCATCTTTCTATTAATTGTCTTTCCTTTTCCCTTTTTTCCATTACTTCATAGTTTACTCCAGTCCAGTCTTCTATATCTCTAACCTTGAAGAACTCCCTCCTTTCTTCTTCCCATTTTGTTAGTTCTACCGCCCACCATATATCCAGGCGTCCTCGAGTCTACTCCTAGCGTCCTCCTCATATACCTTTCTTGTAAACTCTCAACCTCTTTCCTTTCCATCCACTCCCATATCTCCAATTCATAACCTAATACAACGTATCAAATAACCACATTTTCCTTCTCCAATCTTTCTTAAACCTTCTGTATTCATTTGTCCTAGCCTTCTTCGCCTCTTCATCAAACCTTTTATCCTCCTCCTCTTTCTTTTGATCACACAATTCAGTATACTCTATCTTTTTTCTCCTATATTCTTCTCCACTACTTTTCTCTTTTCTTCATTTTTTTAATTCCTTTCTGACCTTCTTTTTCTCTTTACATTCCTCATCCCATCCATTTCTATCCCCTCCTTTACTAACTTCTTTTTTGCTTTTACTTTTTAATCCTCTTTTTATTTATATCACTATTTCCATCTCCTCGTCCACATTTCCCTCTCCCATTTTGATATTTCTAACCTTTTCTTTGAACTGTTCTTTTCCAGTTTATTTATTTGGTTGAAATCTCGTTTATCTTTTGTTGAAAATTCAATCGATTTGGTAGAAAATTCATATATTTGGTTCAAAAATTCATTTTTTTTTGTGTTAAAAACTCAAATTTTCAGGTTTGAAAACTAACCCCTTTTGCAGGAAAATCTCGTCTTTTTGGATGAGATTTTTTTTTCATTATTGCCTGAAAAATCTTCTTTGGTTGAAAATTCAACTTTTTTGTTGAAAGATCCTCTTTTTAGTTTGAAAATTAGTCTCTTTTTTTTCACAATTTAACTTATTTTTTTAAAAATTCGTATTTTTTGTTTAATTAAACTTTTTTTCAACTTTAATTTTCACCTTTAATTCAACAATTCAATTGAAGATTTATAAAATTGGTTGAAGATTGAACTATTCTCTTGAAAATTCTATTATTTTTAGTTCAAAATTAATTGTTTTTTTTTTAATTAGTCCTTCCATTTTTTGTTCAAAGTGTATCTTTTTAAGTTGAAACCCCCTTATAAAATTCGGTATGATTATTGCCACTAAAAGTGTTTGAAATATTGTATTTATAAACAAACATTTGTTTTGCATCAACATTATTGATCACCTAGGTTCACGTTTTTTTTATACCTAAAAAAATTTTGAACAATCAGCTGTAACATTCCAAAGGATCTAGACAAAAGAGATCTAAGATAAAAGAAAAAGGTAAGATGTACCGTTCCAAAGGATCTAGACAAAAGGGATCGAAGAAAGAGAAAGAGGGTAAGATGTACCGTTCTAAAGGATCTCTACCAAAGGTATCTGAGAAAGAAGGAAAGGGTAAGATGTATCATTCCAAAGGATCTAGACGAAAGGGGTCTAAGAAAGAGGAAGAGGGTAAGCTGTACCGTTCCAAAGGATCCAGACAAAAGGAATCTAAGATAGAGGAAGAGGGTAAGATGTACCGTTCTAAAGGATCTAGACAAAAGTGATAGAAGAAATATGAAGAAAGTAAGCTGTACCGTTCCAAAGGGTCTAGACAAAAGGGATCTAAGAAAGAAGAAAAGGGTAAGCTGTACCGTTCCAAAGGATCTGGACAAAAGTGATCTAAGAAATACTAGGAGGGTAAGATGTTCCGTTTCAAAGGATCTGGACAAAACTGATCTAAGGAAGAAGAAAAGGGTAAACTGTAACGTTCCAAAGGATCTGGACAAAACTGATCTGAGAAAGAAGAAAAGGGTAAGCTCTACCGTTTTAAAGGATCTAGACAAAACTGATATAAGAAAGAAGAAAGAGGTAAGATGTACCGTTTTAAAGGGTCTGGACAAAAGAAATATTTGTAAGAGAAAAAAGGTAAGCTGTACCGTTTCAAAGGATCTAGACCAAAGGGATCTAAGAAATATGAAGAGGGTAAGCTGTACCGTTCCAAAGGATCTAGACGAAAGGGATCTAAGAAAGAAGAAAAGGGTATGATGTACCTTTTCAAAGGATCTAGATAAAATGGATCTAAAAAAGAAGAAAAGGGTAAGCTGTACCGTTCCAAAGGATCTAGACAAAATGGACCTAAAAAAGAAGAAAAGGGTAAGCTGTACCGTTGTAAATGATCTAGACAAAAGGGATCCAAGAAATAAGAAAAGTGTAAGCTCTACCGTTTTGAAGGATCTAGACAAAAGGGATCTAAGAAAGAAGGAAAGGGTAAGATGTACCGTTCCAAAGAATCTGGACAAAACTGATCTAAGGAAGAAGAAAAGGGTAAGTTGTACCGTTACAAAGGATCTGGACGAAAGGGATCTAAGAAATATGAAGAGGGTAAGCTGTACCGTTCCAAAGGATCTAGACAAAAGGGATCTAAGAAAGAAGAAAAGGGTAAGCTCTAACGCTTTAAAGGATCTGGCGAAAAGAGATCCAAGCAAGAGTAGGAGGGTAAGATTTACCGCTTCAAAGGATCTGGACAAAACTGATCTAAGAAAGAAGAAAAGGGTAAGCTCCACCGTTCCAAAGGATCTGGACAAAAGGGATATAAGAATAAAGGAAAGGGTAAGATGTACCCTTCCAAAGGATCTGGACAAAACTGATCTAAGAAGGAAGAAAAGGGTAAGCTGTATCCCTACAATGGATCTGGACCAAAGGGATCAAAGAAAGTGTAGGAGGGTAAGATGTACCGTTTTCAAGGATCTCTACCATAGGTATCTGAGAAAGAGGAAGAGGGTGAGATATCCGTTTTGCAACTCCATACGAATTATGAAGATCCAGCATAAAGCTGCATTATGGCAATGTGATGCCGAGGTGCATCCGATGGATCTGGTAGACGTCATCAGCAAACAACGAAGCGTTACGTAAAGGTCGGTCACCCGGCCACGCTACTTGTGCACAGTCGCAAGTTAAGTCTCCAAGCTACGAAACATGCGAAACTTTAATGTGTGCATTTCTGCAACACAACTGCGTAAATATATACATGTGTGTGTGTGTGTGTGTGTGTGTGTGTTATTGCGTGAAAGTGTGTCTGCATCCTCCTACGGCTATACGAATATCGGCCATTAACTCGTTGAGGGAACGTAATTTCTTGGATTACCATTTTTGGGAAATTTTTGCCCCCCCCTTCCCCCACCCCCAAAAATAATGAAGGTGTTGGCTATACAGGGATTTTACATTTATTTTACGCTTTTTCGCGATTCTAATGAGCTGTTCTGCAACTCAGAACAACAAAGAAGATTTTGAAAAAAAGTTCAAATTTTCAACGAAATAATTAATTTTTGTATAAAATATTGAATTTTTAATTGAATTTTTAAGTACAGTTCTCAAACAAAGTAGACCAATTCTCGATGAATGATTTACTATATTTCGTGTTTCAATTAAACAAGATTTGAATTTTAAATAAAAAAGAAAGATGAATTGTCAACCAAGAAAGATGACTTTGTCACGATGAATGATAAATTTTCAATCCAAAATGGCGAATTTTCAACAAAACAGTTCAATTTTTGATCGAGAAATATGACTCAACAAAATAGTTGAATTTGAAACCGATAAAGATGAATTCTCGACAAGAATGTAATTTTTAATCAACATAGATGAATTTTCAACTAAATAGTTGAATTTTTTAAATAAAAATGTAAGTTTTTAACCAAAAATGGAATAGTTACATTCTCAGTTTTAAAAATTAATTTTCCACAAAAAAGACGAATATTCTAGCAGTTAAATTGAATACAAAAAGACGAAATTTTTACAAAATAGTTGAATCCGTAGCCAAAAAGATTACTTCTAATTTTTACCCAAATAGTTTATTTATCTACCAAAGTAGTTGAATTTTAAACCAAATAGTTGAATTTCCAGTTAAAAAAATAAATGCAAACAAAAAAGGTAACGATTTTTCAACAAAGTAGATCAAATTTAATACCAAAAAGAATAATTTTCAACAGAATACGTCAATTTTTAACCAAATAAATGAATATTTACCGAAGAAGATGTATTTTTTTGAGAAGGACCTATTCTCAACAAAATATACATACCTTTTTACTACAAGGTACTAATTTTTTACAAAATACATACATTTTTAATTAAGTATTCGAATCCTCAACCAAAAAGATTATTTTTCCTCCAAAAAAGTCTAATTCTCAATAAATAACATCCATTTTCAACCAATCAGTTAAATTTGTAACAAAATAGTTGAATTTATAACCAAATATTTGAATTTTCAGTTGAAAAAATTTATTTCAAACCAAAAAAAAAAAGAGTTTTCGACAAGGTGATTGAATTTTCGATCAAAGATATGAATTTTTAACCAAGAAGATTAGTTTTCTGGCGGAAAAGAAGAATTTTCAACAAGTTACAAAAATTTTGATTCAAATAGTTGAATTTTCAATCAAGAAGATGAATTTCCTACCAAAAATACGACTTTTCAATAACTTACATAAATATTCAACCAAATGGTTTAATTTTTTGTTAAAAAATCAATTTTAAACCCAAAAAATTAATTTTTAATAAGAAGATTAATTCTTTACTATACAGGATGAATTTTCAACAAAATTCATAAATTTATATCCAAATAGATTAATTTTCAACCAAGAAGATCAACCTTCTATTGAATTTTCGAGCTAAAAAGATAAATTTTTAAACTGAAACTGTAATAGTTGACATTAAAAAAAAATATTTTTATTTCTTATCAAAAACAATTTAATTTAAATAAAAAAGAAGAATTTTTAACAAAATGCATGAATTTTCTACAAAACAGTTGAACTTTCTACCAAAAAGGATGAATTTTAACAAGATTGTTGAATAAAAAAAATAATAATTTTTGAACCGTATGCGAGATTACATTTTTAACCAGAGAATATGAATCCAGTAAGAAATTTAAGGATTATAAAGATGTGTTAAATTTTTAGTTAAAAAAATTAATTTTCACCTCCCTCCCCCCTCCCAAAACGGAATTTTTAAGAAAGTAGTTTAAAGTTTTAAACGAAGAGATGAATTTTCAACAAAGAGCAATAATTTTCTATTAAAAAGGATAAATTTTTAACAACATGCATACATTTTTAAACCAAAATGGTTAAATTTTTAACAAAAAATATGAATTTATACCACAAAGGAAGAATTTTCGACAAAATATATACATTTTTTACCAAAAAAGTTGATCTTTAACCAAGAAGATTAATTTTCTACCAACAGTGACAAATTTTTCAATAAATTACATACATTTTGAAGCAAATAGTTGAATTTTTAACCAAGCCGTTGAATTTGCATTCAAAAACATAAATTCTTTATTTAAAAAAATAATAAAAAAAATTAGTTCAATTTTCAACGAAGAAGATAACTTTTTTTCCAAAATGGATGAATTTTCAAAAAAATAAATACATTTTTAACCAAAGAGTGGAATTTTTAATGAAGAAAATTAATTTTCTAGCAAAAAAGACAATTTTCAATAAAATACATCCATTTTCAACCAATAAGTTGCATTTTTAACCAAATAGTTGAACTTTCAGTTGAAAAAGCTAATTTCAAATAAAATAAAAAAGAATTTTCAACAAAGTGATTCAATTTTCGAAATAAGATATTAATTTTTAACCAAAGAGATTAATTTTCTGCGAGAAAGGAAGAATTTTAACAAATTACATAAATGTCCAACCAAATGATTGGATTTTCAAACAACTCGTTACATTTCTAGTTGAAAATATAAATTTCGATTTAGAAAAAAATAATTTCCAGCAAAGTAATTCAATTTTCAACCTGGGAGATGAATTTTCAACCAAGAAGATTAATTTTCTATCAAAATGGTGGAATGTTCAACAAAACACATGAATTATAACAAAAATAATTTAATTTTCAACCAAGAAAGTGATTTTTCTACCACAAAGGAAGAATTTTCAACAATATAAATACATTTTTAACCAAATAGTTGAATTTTGAATCAAGAAGGTTAATTTTCTACCAAAAAAGACCAATTTTCAACCAAATACATGAATGTTTAACCGAATACTTGAATTTTCAAACCAAAACGAACAAATTAAAAAAAAAATGTACAATTTACAGTTCAGAAAGCACCATCCGTTTCCTCAACGTTCAAATTTTTCAAAAAAACTGCACAATTAGGTGAAATCAAAACTTAATCCAGATCGAGAAACTCAAATAAAAAATTTTGAGATTCGGAAAACCCCAATCACGATTAGGTTTGCTAATTTTCTTTCAAGGGAAAGCAAGGCAAAGCTCTTGCATTAAGCTGCCCCAATTCCAATGAACTTTGACCTGGCAAGCTTTATACTTTTTACCAACTCTGAGACTAATTTCAGTGCCTACAGAGGAGTGAACCATTACTTTCTTAATTAAATGTCTGTGTCAGTTCTGCTGACAGAAACGCAAACATTTTTGCAAGAAGAGCAAAGTTTAATAATAATTCAGTACTAGTTCCGTCAAGATTTCGAATTATTACAAGAACTCAATCAAGCAATATAAAGTTCCGCTGTATAATTAAGAAAGAACAATAATAAGTTCTTCTTTGGCAAAGAGTCACTTTTAATCTGAAGAGTGAGGTAGAATAAACCGCAGAACTGAGACCTCAACTTATTTGATCAATATTGTAAAAGTTAAAAATAAGATTGATAAGTTTATTAATTACAATGAACTTTAATTTATTCCAAGGGCCGATAAACGTAAACATTCGGATATTCCAAGTATGCAGGGGCATACTTGGAATAGCTTGGAATAGAAAAATCACCCCACGACTCTACCGCGAGTCGTGGGGTGATTTTTTCATGCGACGTTCATTGGCTGCCCCTGCCTTGTATCGGTGTGCGCGCTCTAATCATGTGTTGCGTCGTTACGTTTGCGCATTTGAGTTTGCGCATTTGCGCTCTTCGGGCCTCTTTTTAATTGGCCAGCCACTGACGCGTTCGAGACCGTACAGAGAGAGTGGTGGGAGGTGGAGGGGCTTCGCTACTTGAGATATTCGAGCGTGAGAGGCTTGGAATAAGTGAGCCTTGGAATCAGTGAAAATCACTGTAAAAATAAAATCTTCCGTATTTATGAGAATTGGTGATTACCTTAAAGGTCTTCTTCAGATAATAAGTTAAAGAGTTTTTTTTAATGTTTCAGAAGATTTAACAGATTTCTGATTTGGAACAGGGAGTTTTTGAAAAGAATAATCATTCTGTATTTGTTCAGGGACTTTTTTAATTGCACAATGAACGAATTTTCCATAAAGTGGTTCAATTTTCGACAAAAGACACAAAAGAATAATTTAAATCAAAAAGAATGAATTTTTTTACAAAAAACATCAATTTTTAATGGAAAAGTTGAATTTTATACCAGGAAAAAGAATTGACTACCAAAAAGAACGAATTTTCATCAAAAACATTCATTTTTAACCAAATAGTTTAATTTCCCACCAAGATGATTAATTTTCTACCAAGAAAGATGGATTTCCAACAAACTACATACATTCAAAATTACACTGTTGAATTTTCAACCAAATAGTTTAATTTTCAACCAAAAACATTAATTTTCAACCGAAAGGGATGAATTTTCAATCACAAAGATTAAGTTTTTGCCAAATAGGATTAATTAAAAAAAAATACATAAATTTTCAACCCAATAATTAAATTTTCTCAACCAGGAAGATGAATTTTTTACCACGAAGGACAAATTTTAAACAATAGATATACATTTTTAACCAAATAGTTCAATTTTGAACAAAGAGAATAATTTTCCACCAAGAATGACGAATTTTTCAACAAATTACATTAATTTGTGACCGAATAGTTTAATTTTTAATACACGTTTTACAACAAAGGACGATTTTTGAACAACAAATATGAATGATAAACAAATTACACAAATTTCTAACCGAATAGTTGAAAATTTAACCAAAGAGTTGAATTTTTAGTTGAAAAAAATTAATTTTTAACAAAAAAACGAATTTTAAACAGAGTAGTTCAATCTTTGATAAAAAAAAATGAAAATTGAACGAAATACATAAATTTTTTACTCAATAGTTGAATTTTCAACCAAGAAAATTAATTTTCGACCAAAAAAGAAAAATTTTCCATAAATTGTATAAACTTTCAAACAAATAGTTAAATTTTCGAACAGGAAGATTGATTTCCTACGAGAAAGAAAGAATTGTCCACAAAATAAATACGTTTTCAACCAAATAGTTGAATTTTGAATCAAAAAGATTAATTTTCTACCAAAAAAAAGGATTTTTAACGGAAAACATAGATTTTCAACCAAATGATTGAATTTCAAACAAATCGTTACATTTCTAGTTAAAAATATCAATTTCGATTAAAAAAATAATAATTTCCAACAAGTTAATTCAATTTTTAACCTAGAAGATTAATTTTGTATCAAAATGGTTGAATTTTCAACAAAACACGTAAATTATAATAAAAATAGTTTAATTGTAAACGAAGAAGATAATTTTGCCTTTAAAAAAAGATGAATTTTTACGAGATTACATACATTTATAATCAAGTAGTTCATTTTTCAACGAAATAGGTAAAATTTCTGTTAAAAAAATTAATTTTTTACCAAAAAACGAATTTTCAACAAAGCAGTTAAATGTTCAACCAAAGAGATGAATTTTCAACCCAAAAAATTAATTTTTTACCAAAGAAGATAAATTTTCAGAAAAGAAGATTAATTTTCAACAAAAAGAATAAGTTTCTAACAAAATACATAAATTTCTAGCCAGATAGTTTAATTTTCAACTAAAAAAATAAATGTTCTACTACAACAGACAAATTTTCAAAAAATTACATACATTTTTGAACCAAATACTTCAATTTTTAACCAATAACATTAATTTTGAACAAAAAAAAGAATTCTCAGCAAATTACATAAATTTTCTATCAAGTAGTTGAATTTTTAACTACAAAGTGAAATTTTCAGTTCAAGAATTAATTTTTAATAAAAAACAAAACATATTTCAACAAATTAGTTCAATTTTAATACAAAAAGATTAATTTCATACCAAAAAGAACGAATTTTCAACAAACTACAAACCTTTTCTATCAAAAAAGAAAAATTTTCAACAAATTACATAGTTCTCAGACTAAATAGTTGTCTTTTCAAACAAATATTTCGATTTTCAGTTAAAGAAAATTTTCAACAAAAAATAAAGAACTTTCAACAAAGTAGTTCAATTTTTGACGGAAGAGAATGATTTTAAATTAAGAAGTATAATTTCCTACCAAAAAGGATCAATTTTCAACAAAATACATCAATTTTCAACTAAATAGTTGAATTTTTAACAGATGAATTTTCAACGAAATACATACATTTTTAATCAAGTAGTTGAATTTTTAAACTTGAAGATGAATTTTCTGCAAATAGGACAAATTTGTTGCAAAAAACTATATGCATTTTATATGAAGAAGATGAATTATCAACCATCTACATAGGTTTATAATCTAATAGTTGAATTTTCAACCAAAAAGTTCAATTTTCAGTTAAAAAAGCATTTCGTAACAAACAAAAAATTCAGAAAGTAGATCAATTTTTTAATGGAAAAGATTAACTTTAAACCAAAATGTTTAATTTTCTTCCAAAAAGGATGATTTTTTCACGAAATACACAAATTTTTAGCCAAAAAGTTGAATTTTGAACGAAGAATATGAATTTTCTACCCGAAATGATGAATTATCAACAAAACACATACATTTTTAACCAAATATTTGAATTTTCATCAAAGAGGATTTATTTTGTACCCCAAAAGATTAATAATTTTTAACCAAAAAAGACGAATTATAAACAAAATTCCATAATTTCCAACCAAATGGTTGAATTTTCAACCACATAGTTTAGAAGAAAAATGTAATCATTATTTATCTATAACAAAAAATTGAGAAACATTCCCAAGAATTTTTTGAGATTAAAGTGAAACTTTACCCGAAATTCTTCAAAATTCAACATTTTAAATTTAAAGTGAAATGTAAATTAAATTTCAAATAAATCCTCTTTGGTTTCAAATATTATAGACAATTAAAAATTGTCTTTTTTTTGGTAATAGTTAGAGATTTTTATTCGGTATGGTTTTTCTTCAGCATGAACTTGCTAACAGACCATTTTTCATTTTTTGATATTTTTTCAACTTCGCGCTAGGAATAGCATTTTTCGAATTTATGATAGCGATATTTATAGAATCGTTTTAGTGATTATTAATAAGTTGCAGAAAACTTACTGAATATGCACTAGAACTTAAATATATAGTTAAAAAAATTGTACAAAATGGTCTGCTAACAATATTATTCTGAATTTTTTCTACCCTGTCAGACCCTATACTATCATCCACTCCCCACCCCTAATTCTCTTCCCCTCACTTCCCCTCCCTCCCCTACTTTCCATATCTTTATATATATGATATATAATTATTTTTTTATTCAAGATCAAAATGAAATCTATTTGAATTTTCTAACAAAAAAGGCAAATTTTCATCAAAATAGATGAATTTGCAAGAAAGTAGTTTAATTTTCAACCAAACAGATGAATTTTCAACCAAGAAGATTGAATGTCTATTGGACAAAAAAATTTCCGACAGAAAATGAAATAGTTAAATTTTCAGTAGCAAAAATGAATTTTCAATAGAAAAAAAAAACTAATTTTCAATCGAAAAAATGAATTTTGAAAGAAAAAAGAATAATTTTTCACCAAGAAATAAAGTTAAACAGAGGGTCAATGTTGGAACTATTTCAACAAAACCTAGGCCAATATCGTAAAAATAGACGATCAGAGAAAGAAATGTTCCCTACAAAAGTTATTGCGATCTAAAGGGGCAAATTCCAAGGAAGTCATGACCTTAACATACATGTCCTTTTTCAAGGTCATTCATGGTGAACTCCTCATTTGTTGCTTATATTCGGCTAATAAGGACAAGCTATGAGCAGGAAATCAATGTCCAGCAAAGGAAGGCAAGATATTGTCAATATCCAGCCAATGAAGGCACGGCATGAGCAGGCTGTTGCCAATATTCAGCCAATGAAGGCAAGATATGAGGAGAATGTAGTCAACATCCAGCTAATGAAGCATGTTTACGCTTTTTTGTTTGGATTGATTGGTTGTGGTTGATTGGCTTTCATCGGTTTAGATTGGGTTGGTGTGGATGGAATGATTTGGGTTAGTTGGCTTGGTTGGTCTGGATTGGTTGGCTTAGATTAGTTTGTATTGGTTGGTTTGGGTTGGTTTGTTTGGGTTGATTGTTTTGTTCGCGTGGGTTGGATGGGTTTGATGGTTTGTGTAGGTTCCTTTGCGTTGGTTTATTCCCATTTGTGTGGACTTGTTTAGGCATGCTCGCTTGCGTTAGTTCCTTAGGGTTGGTTTATTCTGTTTGGTTCGTTTGGGCTCTTTTGTGTCGGTTGTTTCGTTTGGATTGGTTGGTTTTGGTCGACTGGTTTAGGTTGGGTTGATTTGGATGAAATGATTTGAGTTAGTTGGTTCGGGTTGGTCTGGGTTGATTGATTTTGATGATTTCATATTTGTTGGTTGGTTTGCGTGGGTTGGGTGGGTTTGATGGTTTGTGTTGGATCCTTCGGGTTGGTTCATTTCCATTTGTGTTGACTTGTTCAGGCATGCTCGCTTGCGTTAGTTCCTTTGGGTTGATTCATTCTGTTTGGTTCTCTTGGGCTCGTTCATTCGGGCTGGTTCGATTGGTTTGATTGGTTTGAGTTGGTTCGTTTGGTTTGGTTCCTTCGGATTGGTTCAGTTAGTTCGGTTTGTTTGTGTCCGATTGTTTGGGTTGTTTCTTTAGGGTACGTTTGTTTGGTTTGGTCGATTGTTGTTGGCTGACTTGGGTGGGTTTGGTTGAAATTATTTGGGTTATTTGATTCGGGTTGGTCTGGGTTGGCTGGTTTTCATTAGTTTGTATTGGTTGGTTCATTCTGTTGGTTTGTTTGGGCTCATTTGTTCGGGTTGGTTCGGTTTAGTTGATTGGTTTGAGTTGTTTCGCTTAGTTTGGTTCGTTTGGTTAGCTTCGTTTGGTTCGGTTTGTTTGTGTTCGATCGTTTGGCTTGTTTTGTTTAGGTTCGTTCGTTGGTTGGGATTGGTTGATTTTGGTTGATTGGTTTGGGTTGATTTGTGTTGGTTTGGATGAAATAATTTGGGTTCGTTGGTTTGGGTTGGTCTGGGTTGGTTGATATTGATTAGTTTGTATTGGTTGGTTTGTGCTTGTTTGGTTGGTTTTTTTGCGTGGGTTGGATGGGTTTGATGGTTTGTATGAGTTCCTTTGCGTTGTTTCATTTCCATTTGTGTCGACTTGTTCAGGCATGATCACTTGCGTTAGTTCCTTTTTTGGTTGGTTCGTTTTGTTTGGTTTGTTTGTGTTCGATCGTTTGTGTTGTTTCGTTTAGGTTAATTCGTTTGAGTTAATTCCTTTTAAATTCATTCCATGTACATTTTGTGCGTTCTCCTTTCAGTTACTATAGTATCCTAAACGTGTCGGAATTTTTCAAACATTTCTAACAGCATAGGAAAAATGTAATCAGTATACTGTGTGTAAAATGTATTTTGTGTACAATATGTTTTTGCAGGAACAGAGTTTTCCCAACTGGTTGATGAAAATATCGCCTATTCGTTTTACTGCAAAGGCATTTTTAAGGCATTCTTATACTATCGCTATGTGCGATATGTCTATAAATCTCTTTTACTGTTCGCAGCCTGCCGCTTTCGAGGTGTTTTTCCTTTTCTCACGTTTCGCATTCATCTCGTCAACGACTTTTCCTGCGAATGTTTACGAGAAGAGCCTTCATCTTTAAATGAGAAATTTTATGAATTGCGTTGGGTGGGAATTGGGAAAAGGAAAATGGTTCATATGAAATGGAATTTTGTTTTTATAGAACCAGATATTGTAAAGCAGAGATTAATATATGCTCTCAAAATAGAGGAAATGGGATGATTTTCAACGAAAACAGAAAAACACAATAAAATGCCTAAGATTTTAGGTAGAAATTTGTTGTTCTAATTTGTTCAAGTTCCGACCGAGTACATGAATTTTTAACAAAGTGGTAATTTTCAATCGAGAGAGACGATTTTCAAACAAAAAGAGTTGCCTTTTCAACCAAATAGTTTCATTTTTAACTAAAAGAGGTCCATTTTCTACCAAAAATAGAATAGTTAACTATTCACCTAAAAAAATTAATTTTGAGCAAGAAAACGAATTTCCGAAGAAATAGTTCAATTTGCAAATAATAAAATGAATTTTAAACAAAGTAGTACAATTTTCAAACAAGTAGTTGAATGTTTTTCAAAATAATGACCCATATAAAAAAAAGCCTTTCAACTGATGTAACAAAAGTTGAATAAAGTATTCCATTGATTGATTGCCAAACATCTTTCTTTTTTTAGAATAGAATAAACTTTTTTGACAATGTGCCAAAAATTTTTGAGAAACTATATATTTGTGATAATCTGAATAGATTGTTTGAGAAACAACCATGAATATTTTATAATAAAAGTAAAAGTTAACTATTCCTACTAATTTATCTGGATGTTCCTTCAACCTTTCAAAGAAACTTTCAGAATTTTTGTAAATATAATCTTTAATGTAATCTACCTCTAATTCATCGTGCATTTGTATCATGAATATTATATATATATATATATATATATTTATTTATTCATTTATTTGTTCATAGGTATATACCCTTCACAAAAGAGCTTTTGACATCGACATTGATTATGACATCAAAAATAGCATTCTATTAAATATTGTACAATCATTGTAAATTCAATTATCAGTTGGCAAACAATTTCAGAAACATTAGCAGATTCCTCAATAAAATAACTCAAGGTGTTTTTCCAACCATTGCGATAAATAAGTTAGCTGAACAATTACACTGTTAATGAAAATTTTTCAGGTTCTCAATATGTAGACAAAAATAAAAATAAATATGAACAAATGTCGAGACATTTTCAGTTATTTCATGGGACTCTTAGTTTTATTTATAAAAAATGGAGAAATCGGAAATCTATAGCTAGATTCTATTATAGCAAGGAGTCAGTGTGAAGGGGATAAAAATAATAGTTAGTTTATTAATAATTGACTAGTGGGTACTGACTGATAGTTTTATTCCTAATCATTGCACAGTATTTTACAACTATATAATCAGTCAAGAAATCATTTTTTCTCCATAATTTAGAAGAACCTGGAGATATTTTCGAAAGAAATCCAATGATGTCCTTGCTTTTAAGATAGGACCATTAGTTTATTTTTAATTAATGGTAGAAGTTTCAAATCCGTATGCGTAGCTTAATTCAAGGTCATGAAACTGACCCTATCACGTTCAAGGAACCCAATCTCAGCTGCCTTCAACGCAAAACGTCAAAAAAAAGAGTCAAATTCAAAATAATCGTACTTCTTTTATTCAATATTGCAAAGACGTCACCGTTCGACGTTGACAAGACAATTTGTGCTTCGGTTGGTACGGGGTAGAGACTATTTTGGTTCATTACTTAAACTGTTTCATCGAGAGGAAAAACGTATCTTCGAAGTTAGAATATCCGCGTTCGATTATTCTGGAGAACAAGTCGAGTCAATGGCTTGAGGAGACCTGGATCTGAAACTTCGCCTTCTGAATACACGAGGGGTGATTTTTGAGAGTTGTTGAATGTAATTTTGGAGTTCAGGATATAACTTGATGCATTTTGTTGTGTAAATATTTTGAATAATTATTTTGATAGAAGATTTGTGTATTTATGCCTTAATGAACGACTTTCATGCGGGAAGTTTTTTGTTTCAAAATTTGTTTGGCTCCTCTTGGGCTTGATGATATAAATGTATGGCTTATACAGTGCTTCAGGTAAAAATGTATCACTTCTGACTGAACAACAATTTTATGTTATTTCCTCTGGCAATTCTTGAACATCAAAAAAAATACTTCCTGTGAATTTCATTACAAAATATAAAAATTGGCTGAATTACGTCGAGTTCAAGTGATTATTTTTTTTCTAAAAACCGAACTTTCCGGGCAAAGCCGTTTACCGATAACAATTCATAGACGATTATACAGTTCGGCCACTTATTAGCAACCTCATTTGCAACTCATCGTATACCATCAAACGATTGTGTACTTTAAAAAAATATATGATCCTCTATTTCTTGTTGCAGAATTAAGTTCACAGTCCAAGTTTTTGCGTGTTGATGAAGCTGATTCTAGCTTTCCTCGTCAGCTATCTTTTGCTTCTTCTCCCAAGAGATGTTCTCCTAGAATGTGGCTTCCTTCTGCTAGTGGTCATTCCTCTGCCGAGTCTATCTCTTCTCCTGACCCTCTGCGTTTCAGATCTCTTCTCTTCGTTTCAGATTCAGGTCTCCTTAAGCCATTTATTCGACTTGTTCCCCAGAATAATCAGACCCGGATATTCGAACTTCGAAGATACGTTTTTCCTCCCGATAAACCAATTTAAGTGATGAACCAAAATAGACTCCACCCCGTGCCAACTGAAGCACAAATTGTGTTGTCAACGTCCAACAGTGACGTATTTGCAATATTGAATAAAAGATCATGCAGAAACACGGATTTTCGTGAAATATATAAACCTATTGGTTCGGGTTCGAAACGGGTAAAAATAAAGATAGTGAGCGAAGCGTTTAGGGAATTGACCACAGAAAAAATCACAGAATCTCGAATAAACAGCAGAATCTCAATCAGAAAGTGATTCAACATCTATCGTGTTTGACCCACAAATTTGCAATCATTCAATATTTAGTTTCTTTAACCTAAAATTGCCTGGAATGATATAATTTTTGAAATGGACAAATTTATAGATTTATTTTTCAATTTAGGATAGTGGATAGCGTGAAAAGCGTAGCGTACATTCACTTTGTTCAGCTATGATTCATTA